>CM046955.1:70956226-71556226 GCA_025698515.1 Gossypium sturtianum | reverse complement strand
AAGGGCAAACCCGTCACAAAATCCATAGCAATCTGATCCCATTTCCACTCGGGAACCATAATAGGCTGAAGTAGACCCGAGGGTACTTGGTGTTCAGCCTTCACTTGCTGGCAAATTAAGTATCTCGATACAAACTCGGAAATATCTTTCTTCATACTCGGCCACCAATACCATTTCTTCAAGTCATTATACATTTTTGTGCTGCCTGGATGTACAGATAAACATCCACTATGTGCTTCATGTAAAATATTCCTAATAAGTTCATCATCTCTCGGTACACAAACTCTGTCTCGGAACATCAAACATCCTTCAAAATTAACTCGAAAGTCTTACTCAATATTCGACTCACATTGAACTCTTTTAGTTTGCAAATCGGTGTCGCCTTTCTGAGCCTCACAAATCTCTTGGAGAAACATTGGTGTAGCCCTCAACTCGGCTAAAATAGAACCATCATCTGACAAAGCCATCTGTGTATTCATGGTTCTCAATGCAAACAAGGATTTCCTACTCAAGGCATCAGCGACCACGTTCGCCTTTCCTGGATGGTAGTCAATCACTAACTCGTAATCCTTTATCAACTCTAACCATCTCTGTTGCCTTAGGTTCAACGCCTTTTGCATCATCAAGTACTTTAGGCTTTTATGATCAGTGAATATCTGACATTTTTCACCATACAAATGGTGTCTCCATATCTTTAGTGCAAAAATAATAGCGGCTAACTCCAAATCATGGGTTGGGTAATTCTTCTCGTGCGGCTTTAATTGTCTAGAGGCATAAGCTATCACTTTTCCTTCTTGCATGAGTACACAACCCAATCCATTCAAGGATGCATCACTAAAGACCACAAATTCTTTTCCTGGTTCGGGTTGTACTAGAACTGGAGCCTCAATCAACAATGCCTTCAATTTCTCAAAACTCTGTTGGCACTTTTCTGTCCATTCAAACTTCACATCCTTTTGTAATAGCTTCGTCATTGGAGTAGCTATCATAGAAAAACCCTTGAAAAATCGTATGTAATAACAAGCCAGACTCAACAAACTTCTAATCTCGGATACGTTCCATGGCGGTTTCCAATCAACAATTGCTGAGATCTTACTCGGGTCAACTCTAATTCCATCTCCCGAGACAATGTGCCCCAAAAATCTAACTTCCTTAAGCCAAAATTCACTTTTACTAAACTTGGCATATAACTGATTTTCTCGTAAAATTTACAAAACCGTTCTCAAGTGCTCAACGTGCTCTTTCTCATCGCGAGAGTAAATCAGTATATCATCAATAAAAACCACAACAAATTTAACCAAATACGGCCGAAAGATGCGGTTCATCAAATCCATAAACACAACAGGGGCATTTGTTAAACCAGAAAGGCATGACTAAAAATTCGTAGTGACCATACCTTGTCCAAAATGTTGTTTTCGGCACATCCGAGTCTTTGACTCTCAACTGGTAATAACCAGACCTCAAGTCTATCTTGGAAAACACAATAGCTCCCTTCAATTTGTCAAACAAATCATCGATCCTTGGCAACAGGTATTTTTTTCTTCACGGTTACCTTATTAAGCTGCCGATAATCTATACATAACCTCATGGAACCATCTTTCTTTTTCACAAATAATGCGGGAGCACCCCACGGAGAATAACTCGGTCTTGCAAAGCCTTTGTCCGTCAACTCTTGTAGCTGTGCCTTCAGTTATTTTAACTTAGTTGGAGCCATTCTGTACGGAGCAATCGATATAGGCACAGTACCAGGGGCTAACTCAATGCCAAATTCAATCTCTCTAACAAGAGGCAACCCTAGCGATTCTTCTGGGAAAACATCTGGATACTCGCATACTATGGGCACCGATTCAATTCTTAACTCAGTCCCTTTGGCATTCATCACAACGGCAAGATAAGCTTCCTATCCTTTTCTAACATATTTTTGAGCAGACATATGAAAAATCACTACAGGCAATCTGTCTTTATCATCTGATGCAACACGAAGAATATCCCTATTTTCACTTTTTAACTCAATAAATTTTCTTCCATAATTTACTATCACATCATGAGTAGTTAACCAATCCATACCAAGAATTACGTCGAATTCATCAAATGGAAATAGCATGAGATTTGCCAGAAAATAATGACCTTTAATCATTAAAGGGCAACCTTTGCATACTTTATCAACTAACACACATTTGCCTAGGGGGCTTGACACCTTTATTACAAATTCTGTAGACTCTACAGGCATGATCATGCTAGAGACTAATATCATACAAATATACGAGTGGGTAGATCTCGGATCAATTAAAGCAACAACATGAGTGTCATAGAGAGAAAATGTACCCGTAATTACATCAGGGGATGACGCCTCTTCGCGACCGCGAATGGCATAAGTCCTTGCAGGTGCTCTACCCTCAGATCTTGCAGCCTGCTCTCTAGACGTATTCCCCACACGGATAAAAATTACGAAAAATGGTAGAAACTGGATTGGGCTATGTAGATCACATAGCCGTGATTGAATTTGGGCCAAATGGGCCACACGAGCATGTGGGCCCATTTGGGCTGAATACTGGGCTTTGACCCCATTTACACTGTTTTGGACCATATGGATTATCTATGTCACTCGAGGCGACTGTAGGCCTTCAAAAAGGTTGTTAACTGTACCGAGACCCTAAGGTAGGTAAAATGACTGAAATACCCCCATAGGGTAAAATAATCGTAATACCCCTGTAGGGTAAAATGAACGTAATTCCCCTGGAGGGTAAATGGCTATTTTGCCCTTGTGGGTAAATGACTGACTTAGATTATGAGTTTGACTGATTTAACTGTGATCGTATGATTGTGTTTTAACTGACTTGATTGTGGTCGTGTGTCTGATATGCTTTTAATATATGTTGAAATGACTGTTACTGAGCATGGCCATTCTGCATACACTTGTGATGATTGAGCATGACATACACGACATATTGCATGGGGTTGGGACATTGTTATGGAGGAAGTGTACGGCCGTTACCGTTCTGTACAAGGCTTTTAGCTTTTCTGCGATATTTATGGCTTTTAGCCGTTTTGTTAACCGACAGCGGTGCTGCGATATTTATGGCTTTTAGCCATTCTATCTATGGCGTCGAGTCGTTCTATTGACTTAGTGCCACAACCGGTGCTAAGCTTGGTGTGTTGGCTGGGTGGGTCGATTTAATCCCCACAGGAGTGTAGGGTTGGACAGGAGACGGAGTGCAGGGTTGGTTTGGGTATTTATGCATTGCATATACTGATCCTGATATTGAGATGGGCTTAGGCCTAGATATATGTGATATGTGACTTTTAATATGGGCTCAGGCCTAACCAAGGCTGATGGGGGCTAAGGCCCAGTTGCCACCGTTACTGGAATGGGCTAAGCCCAATTGGTTCTGTTATGGGATGTGACCCAAATGATATTATTTTGGGCTTTGGCCCACATATACTCTGAACTGAACTGTATTGTTACTGTTACTGGGCTCAGGCCCAGAGTGATTTTGTTTTTGTATTCTGACTATTTCTTTAGTAAGAAGATTACATACTAATTTTTTCGTAAACTCACCCCGTTTTTAACCTTTCAGGTAATCCCAGCGTTAGACGGTTCGGTGTTGTGAGAGACTCGGAGATGGCCACACTACTGTTCCTGCTTTCGTTACTTGGCTTTCGTTTACTAATAGTTTTCATCTGGGTTTTTATATTTGTAATAAGGCCTCTCCAATTTTATAGCTTTTGAACTGAGATTTTAATTATTATGATTTATACTTGTTAGAAGTAGAATGCGGTTTTCCCAAAATGATAACTGTTTTCAAAACACTATGTTTCCACAATGATTTTTAAGCTTCCGCAATAAATAAGGTTTTAAAGGTAATAACGTTGTAAAAAGGGAATAACTTTTTAATAAACCACGATTGAAAATGAACAAACGCGAACTGAGGTTTTGTGCAAGTTTTACATGGTTTCGAAGTTTTAAATTTCAAAAAGGGTTTTCAATGAAAACTTGGTTTTTCGAAAAACACTTCAATGTGACACGTCAGATTCGGCCATAACGTCTAGGCCGGGTTTGGGGTGTTACATTTAGTGGTATCAGAGCCAAGTTGCAAAACTCGGCTGTGGATTGGGTCTTTAAAATTGAATTTCTGAAAGTGTTGTTTCAAAAAGGCTTGAAAAGATTTGAAGTTCTGAAATGTTGTATTGACCGTTTTTTTGAAAGTGTGGTACACCGAGTCTCCGGTGTTGAATCTGTAAGTTTCTAAAACTGTTGTGTGTTTTCGTTGAAAAGCAGTAGATAGATATTAGACTGTATTGCTACACTTAAAGTTAAAGTTTGTATTTATTCTGTGTGTATTCTGGAAATGATATGCGTGTGATATCCATCCGCTCCGATGGATAGATGGTGTTGTACGTGCTTGTATTATTAGGATCAGAGTGTGCAGCGAGAGCGTAGTGTGGTAGGCTAGGATGTGCGACTATTCTGATAGTTGGAAATTTTAGGGACAAAATTTCTTTAAGGGGGTAGAATTGTAACGCCCCAGAATTTGGGCCTAGAAGTATTGGGCCTTGAG
This sequence comes from Gossypium sturtianum, assembly GCA_025698515.1. Classification (NCBI taxonomy): domain Eukaryota; kingdom Viridiplantae; phylum Streptophyta; class Magnoliopsida; order Malvales; family Malvaceae; genus Gossypium; species Gossypium sturtianum. The sequence goes on along the minus strand of CM046955.1, from coordinate 71,551,667 downwards.
CAAGGGAACGGTTAGGAAACTGTGCATAAAAGTTTATGTGAGCTAGGAAATGACACAATTAAATGTCTGCTCAAGTTGTTAAGGGTCCTGAGAGGAGTTGGAAAAGTCCTGGGTTCAAACCTGGGCTTTAGCGAAAATTTTGGTTTTAAGTGGATAAAACACTGGATGCTTGGATTTAGGCCTTTTAAATTATTGTGTTAAAATTATGACATAAGGAAGCATGTGGTCTAGTGGTTGTGGCATCATTAAGGTTGCAAGGGAGCCTGGGTTCAAGTCTTGGCTCTTGCAATTTATTTTGGTTTTTCTTTTAAAGGAACCTGGACTTTGGCCTTTAGACCTTTTAGTTAATTGAATATAAAATGTGACACAAAAGAGCATGTGGCAAGGAGGCAAGTGGCATGTTGACCTATTGAGGAGGGGCTTGGGTTCGAATCCCATTGCAAGCAAAAAGGATATTTATTTTGCTAGCATGAGGCGACAGGAGTTTGAGGTGGTTTCGAACTCTGTTGTTGGAGAGTTTGAATTGGTCTTAGAGGTTGTTATGGAGGATATCAAGGAGGGATAAGGGGAGAGATTTGAGGTGATTTTTAAGGGATTTGGAGGAGAGGAGTGTTGCAGCTGAATTGTGCAACTTCTAGGTGCAAATTCGGCTAGGGGAACCCATTTGGTGCATTTCGGCAATGTGAGAGTGAGTAGGTGCCGACTTCTTCTGGTATTTTCGGGTTTTGTTTTCTTATCTTGGCACATTTTTTACCATTCGGGTTCTCTTTTCTTTCAACATTACTTATCGTTTGGCTTTTGGTCACTCTGCCGGAACCATTAGACATCAAGTGCCTAATTCTAATTATTTCTTTTTGAAGTCTTTTTTCTCTCATCCTTCTTTGGTCGAACTTAACAACTCTCTGCTTCTATTTTCTCTCGACCCAATTCAACCCCTCTCCACTCTTATGTTGTTGTTTTTCTTCTCAGTTTCTTTAGGGCCGAATAGTTCTTCTTCTTCTTCTTACTATTTCTTTTGGTCTTCTTCGTAACCGAACTTCTCTCTCGCATTACCATATTCTTTTGATACTAAGCCGAATCTTTATTTCTCTTTCTGTTTCCCTTTGGCTCATAGCCTTGATCTAGATAGCAATCGTTCTTCTTTCGCTGTGGTCGGTCGTGGTTTGGAGGTCACCTGGACTTTCGGTAAGCCCTTATTCTTTCTTGTGTTGTTGGATGCTAAGCGTTTTCTCTTTCTTTAATAAATGTTTCCTTTGGTTGTTCACGCGTGGTCGAATCCCTTTTTCTTCCCTGATGATGGTGGTAGCACTTTCGATTTTTAGATCATTTCAAGGGGTGAAGGGGTTTGTCAAGGATCACAGTGGTAGTCAATCATTTTCTTATCTCACAATCTAAGAATCTGTGGACAGGCAGATACACGATTAATCGGGTGATCGATTCTATTAGTAGTCTAAGAAGGCTAGGGGCATCCGACCAAGCAAGGCTTGGGTTTGACAATTGAACTTCCGATAGGTGAAGAGGGTGCTAGTAATAAAGCGATGGCAAAGGTACCGGCTGAGTTTGAGCGCGTAGCCTCTACTCCCAAGTTTAAGCGGCGTAACATGTCGGTTGTTTGGGATTTTCTGCCAGGATGCGGAAGGGGGGCTGTACCGAGCTCTGGAACAAGTAGGCAAATCACAGTCGACCGATCTAGTCAAGGTTCTGGTGCTCATGGATTTTTAGTACTCTACGTAATCAGGTCTGTATTTGTACACCGTAAATCATTACTATTGTAAAGCCAAAAGGGTGTGTACACACCCTGATCTAACTGTAGCACGACAAAAGCTGAAAAACCAGAAATACAGCAATTGGGGCCACATGGGCGTTTGACTGAAGAGGCCACTACGAGTGTTCTCGTGCACTTGGGTCGTTCTGGGCCTCGTTAGGCCGAAATGGGCCGTGTAGGACCATGGGCTCGTGGGCCCCACACGGATAAAATTTACGAAAATGGCAGAAACTGGATTGGGCTATGTAGATCACAAAGCTGTGATTGAATTTGGGCCAAATGGGCCACACGAGCGTGTGGGCCCATTTGGGTCGAATACTGGGCTTTGAGCCCATTTACACTGTTTCGGACCATATGGATTATCTGTGTCGCTCGAGGCGACTGTAGGCCTTCGGAAAGGTCGTTAACTTTATCGAGACCCAAGGTAGGTAAAATGACCGAAATACCCCCATAGGGTAAAATAACCGTAATACCCCTATAGGGTAAAATGACCGTAATGCCCCTGGAGGGTAAATGACTGTTTTGCCCTTATGGGTAAAAATGACTGACTTAGATTATGAGTTTGACTGATTTGACTGTGATCGTATGACTGTGTTTTAAATGACTTGACTGTGGTCGTGTGTCTGATATGCTTTTAATATATGTTGAAATGACTGTTACTGAGCATGGCCATTCTGCATACACCTGTGATGCTTGAGCATGACATACACGACATATTGCATGGGGTTGGGACATTGTTATGGAGGAAGTGTACGGTTGTTGCCGTTCTGTACAAGGCTTTCAGCCTTTCTGCGATATTTATGGCTTTTAGTCGTTCTGTTAACCAACAACGGTGCTGCGATATTTATGGCTTTTAGTCATTCTGTCTACGGCACCGAGCCGTTCGTTGACTTAGTGCCGCAACCGGTGTTAAGCTTGGTGTGTTGGCTGGGTGGGTCAATTTAATCCCCACAGGAGTGTAGGGTTGGACAGGAGACGGAGTGCAGGGTTGGTTTGGGTATTTATGCATTGCATATACTGATCCTGATATTGAGATGGGATTAGGCCCAGATATATGTGATATGTGACTTTTGATATGGGCTCAGGCCCAACCGAGGTTGATGGGGGCTAAGGCCCAGTTGCCACCGTTACTGGAACGGGCTAAGCCCAATTGGTTCTGTTATGGGCTGTGACCCAAATGATATTGTTTTGGGCTTTGGCCCACATATACTCTAAACCGAATCAGACAGTTATTCTTCGGGCTCAGCCTGCATCGATTCTATTTCTATATTCTAAATGTTTCTTTAGTAAGGGGATTACATACTGATTTTTTCGTAAACTCACCCCGTTTTTAACCTTTCAGGTAATCCCCAGCGTGAGACGGTTCGATGCTACGAGGGACTCGGAGATGGCCACACTACTGCTCTTGTTTTCGTTACTTGGCTTTCGTTTACTAATAGTTTTCGTCTGGGTTTTTATATTTGTAATAAGGCCTCTCCAATTTTATAGCTTTTGATCTGAGATTTTAATCATTATGATTTGTACTTGTTGGAAGTAGAACGCGGTTTTCCCAAAACGATAACTGTTTTCAAAACACTATGTTTCCGCAACGATTTTTAAGCTTCTACAACAAATAAGGTTTTAAAGGTAATAATGTTGTAAAAAGAGAATAACTTTTTAATAAACCACAATTGAAAATGAACAAACGTGAACTGAGGTTTTGTACAAGTTTTACATGGTTTCAAAGTTTTAAATTTCAAGAAGGGTTTTCAATGAAAACTTGGTTTTCAAAAAACACTTCCATGTGACACGCTAGATTCAGCCATAACGTCTAGGCCGGGTTTGGGGTGTTACAAGAGTTGTAACACCCAGTTCTGGAGGGTTTTGAATTTGGCGGGTTCTAAACTTGGTTAGTTATCCATATAGTATTCTGAGCGGCATAATGCTACTCGCACAACTATTGCTCTTGGCGTGTAAAGTAGGGGTGTGGTAGGCATTGGAATATTGCGAGTAACTTCCTTAGAAAGGGATGAATTGTAAAGAATACGAGCTTGGTATTGAATTAATGAATTTCGAGTGATTGGGCTATCACCATAACAAATTGTACGCCAAGTTTGGTTAGTCACAATACTGGTTACGTTCTAATAGGGTGGTTAGAAGCGAGTGATGAAATTGCTATATGTGTGTGTGTGTTGGGTTTTTTATACATGTTTCTGTACAGCTATAAACCAACAATACGAAAAATTGATTAGGATTATGATGCGTGTCAAGTTTCCATAGGGACAAAGGTTGTATATCTAGATAATAAAGTTAGCAAACATGGGAGTTTTCTTCTTCCTTCTACAAGAAGTATTTTTTTCTTGATCTATTGAAACCTAGAGCAATCCCTTCTTTCACTTAAGGTAAGTTGTAAATCTTGATCTCTTCCAGAGAATGCTTTATGCCAAGGTAAGATTTATAACCCTACATTCTTTGATTGTGAAAGAGTAAATCCATTTAACTTGGTAAGATGGATGATATAAGATCTTATTTGGGAATTTTAGTGTTTGAAATGACGAAAAAAAGGGTACATAAATCGATCTTGATGAATTTCCATGCTTTGAAGAAGTAGTTACTACTAATTATTCGATAGAAGTCTGGATTTGGAGTTTGAAGTTGTAGAAGGTGAAAACCAAGTGACTCCCTAAAGCTGACTCTTGCGTGTATACAATATATTATAGATGCTTCTGTTTAGTATCATATGGACTATGAAACTAACCTTAGAAAATAAAGCGTATAGGGTATTCTATGGTATGTATAGTTGCGAGGTTTGCATGAATGGTTGTACAATAATTGACAAGTACCTTCACATAAAAATAAGATTGTAAGAGAATAATTAAAATATATGGGAAGGGTTATGTGTAAGTTCATATGGTATATGTGAATGAATCAAAGGGGCTAAGAATTAATATGGTATCAATCCAAGAAAATCTATCAAGTGAGTCTGTAACACCCTTAGCCCGCAACCGTCGCTGGAATAGGGTTAAGAGGCATTACTAAACTTATAACATAATTCAACATTCATAATCATATCTCATTCAAATACAATCAATTTATACCTTAAAAGGGCTTAGGAGGCCTTAAACATGTTTTAGAAATGGTTCGGGACTAAACCGATAATTTAGAACAAATTTGGGAAACTTAGAAATTTTTTGCTTCAAACAGGGGACACACGCCCGTGTGGTCAAGCCGTGTGTCTCACACGGCCACTAGACACGCCCGTATCACCAACCGTGTGAAAATAGGGGATACATACTAACTTGGGTCACACGGCCAAACACACGCCGGTGTGTCTAGCCCGTGTGCCCATTCGAAATGGCCACACACGCCCGTGTCTAGACCGTATGCTAGGCCGTGCCAAACCTGTAGGGTATACTGACTTATGCCACACGACAATTCACACGCCCGTGTGTGAGTCCGTGTGGAGCATACTAACTTGCTTCCAATTGCAACACCAGGGGACACACGGTCGTGTACTATGACTGTGTGTCACACAAGGTTGAGTCACACAGTCGTGTGCTCTGCCCGTGTGGACGAAAATAGGCTAGTTACAAGCCACCTTTCTCACCTAAAGGAAACACACCTATACAAGTGAAAATGATACCGTTTCCATACATAATTAAACAACCAAATAAATCTCAAATCATCACATTATAAACCATTTCAATACTACTTTTTTCAAAGCTTATATCACAATTATTTACTTAACTAAATCACATATCAAACAACAAGATTCATAAGCCAAAATTCACATATATATCATATACTAAATCAACATACTTTATTAACCAATTTGGAATTCAAATACCAAACCAAAACCAAGCACATCTCAAGCTATTACACAACACATACCAAATGGCCATTTGAATATCTTAGACCATCATTAAGCTTACCAAAATAACCCATATCACATGGGAATATATACTTTAAACCACATAACTTAATCATGCCATTTCAAATAGCCAAAAACACTTCAAACAACCAAACCAAAGTAACCATAGCCTATACTTATCAAACCTTACATCATTATCAGGCCAAATCTCTTGGCTAAATACATATCAAGCACATATGCATCAATCACCAAAATTACTTATACTCAACAAATAACCACAAAACCTATACATGCCATATAACAAATATCACAAAGCGTATAAGTACCAAACCATAGTTGGATAGTGTGATATGATCTCCGATGACTTCCAACCCGAGCGAGCCTCTGAATCACTATAAACATAAAAAAGATAACAAAGTAAGCTATAAAGCTTAGTAAGCTCGTATGATAATAACTCATCTCATCAAATAAACACATTTTAAGCCATTATAAATACTATATTATAACTTGTATAATTCCACCTTTATGTCATGCATCCGTTCACATAGTTAACCAAGAATTTCACAGGTTTATTCATTTCAATGCTTATATGGTTTGAATACTTCTTATCAATTCATTTACATTTATGTAAGCTTAAGCAAATAGAAATAAACTATATTCAATTCAATAGCCATCACATTTATATATATTTAATTGAACCATATGAATTCTCATAATTTTCCACTTACTCATCATATGAAATTCACTTTTAACACTTACTTGTCGATTTCTGTCACGAGTACCTTGACTGAGTCGTACCATCACTTGTAACCACGTTTCGTCAACATTTCCCATTGAACCAATTGGAATACTAAAGGATACTCGGGAATCTCGTACACACAGTACCGTACCAATGCCATATCCCAGATATGGTCTTACATGTAATCTCGTATCGATGCCAATAGCCCAGCTATGGTCTTATACGAAGTCTCATATCGATGCCATATCCCAGATATGGTCTTACACGTAATCTCAGTAACTCTAATGTCATGACATTTGTATCCTATCTTTTCTTAAGGTTCAACCAGGACTTTCGCTATATCGAATCTCTGTCAGTCATTGTCGTAGTATCGTACTCAATAGCATTCACATTTCATTTCAATAATATAGCATTTACCACAATTATATCAATTAAGCATTTATACATATATAATTTAATGCTTATTAAACATACGAACTTACCTCGTTCGTTGTAACGACGAATTAGGTCGACTAATCCGATACTTTGTTTTCCCTGTTCTAGATCCAAATCTCAGTTATCTCAATCTATATAATATCAAAATTTACTTATTTAATCATCATTTCATTCAATTTAGCACAATTTACACATTTTGGCAAAATTACATTTTTGCCCCTATTATTTCACATTTTTGCAATTTAGTCCTTATCACATAAAATCACCTTATTCTCTTGATTCGTTCTTCATGTCTATTTTCTGTATCAATTTTACCATGTTTATGAGATCCATGAGGAACTAATCCTTTAATGGGGGATTAGCGAGTGGAGGTATGATTAATTAATTGTTTTGTAGGGTTTTCTTAACGAATCAGTTGTTTGGGGGAGGAAGAACATAAACCCTAGGCTTGGCGACCATAGGAAGTCATTTAGGTAGGAATTAACCCAAAATTTGTATGGCCTATCTGTGAACACCTTAGCCTCGAACCGGTTTGGACTGTGAGGTTGAGAGATAAGTAGTTCTTGCTGACTCGTTATTTTAGGGGAAGATCGGAAGATCCTTCTAGGATAACGATTAGTTGATTGAATAAGAAGCCCAAAACAACATTTGGTTATGAGTACTGAAGCAAACTAATCACCCATGCTTAGATTTGACATTACTTATTGATTTCCAAATGTTTCTATATTTATGTTATTATCTTTATTATATAAAAACTCCAAAAATATCTACTTATGTTTATTTGTAATATAATTTAGTTAAAGTACTAATTAGATTTATTTGTGTTTAGATTAGAATTAATTTAGTACTAGCCTCCCTTGGATACAATCCTCAGAGTACTCACCTACTTCGTTGTAACTATATTACTACCTAACCCGTATGCTTGCAGACACCATCTTTTATACATATTTTGTGCAAGATTTCTACTCTGGACGTTAGTATGTCCAGAGGCAGTCAAGTTGTTGTGCCGTTTCTGGGGAGGTAATGTCACTAGATTGATTTTAATTTTTGCATTTAAAATAGAATAATTAGGAAATATCTAAATTATAGATACGATAATCAGTTCATTTAGTTAGTTGTTAACATTACTAATACTTTTTTGAAATCAGTTCAGTAGAAACCATGGAAAACTTTGACTTCATGTGGCAGGATGAGTAACAAGATTATGACAATGAAATTTACGAAGGAGTTTATGAGGAATAGAAGATTCAGGAAAATCAGAGATTACTCATGCTAGAACTGAGTCAAATTCGTGGTGAAAGTCCAATCGATTTGCGAGATTGTGACACAAGCATCAACGTAAATCTAATGGGTCACCAGTATGAGTAAGCCCGAAGCGTGGAAAAATAATGAAACTTAACAGTAAACTTCTATGGGGAGAGGGAACCCTTAAATAGTCGAATAGCTCTGAGTAAGGAAGGATACTGTGGCAGGCTAGGAGAAATAGCACCACGGAAAGTTACTCAGGAAGATGTAAAGCCTGTTGAGGAGATAGTGATCGGATAGACGACTAAATCAAGAGTCGAGTTCACCCTTCAAACAATGTCAGGTCTTCTCGATGGAAAGTATGAACAAGATCAAAATGTAGAAAAGGGTACTCATGTTAAGAATCCACCTCAACTATTAGAGGCAATAATTATCCCTGTTTACTCAACGAAAGAATACCTAGAGTCTCGAAAACTTGTAGAACAAAGTAGGGACAACCATGCAACTTTTGAGGGAACCTATAATCTGAATATATTCTACAAAATAAGAAACCTCAAAATTTTGACAATTTAGGAGTCTTTCGAATACTGATGAAGATTAGAAAAGTATATATTGATGGAATCTATGATTATAAAGCTATTAGTAGGTAAGTAGTACCAACACTAAACACGGAGAGGAAGTTGAAGGAACTACGAAGTATTCGATTCCTACAAGAATCACTAATAAAATTGTAACTCAACACGAGGGAAAACCTGAAGGCCTTTGGAACAAGCAACCAAGTAATGCGGTTCATAACTATTCCCTAATTAGGCTGTTTGAGGTAATCCTCAAGAAACCCCTTTCACTGGATGATTTCCTTAAAAAAATTATCCAAAGTAGGTGTAACACCCCTTACCCTTATTCGACGCCGGAACAGGGTATGAGACGTTACCAGACTTATATGCAAGCAATCAAACAACCAAGACATGACTTCCCACTCAAATTTAAAACTTTTCGTAAACATTCATATCACCCCTTAAACGAGCCTACGAGGCCCAAAACATACATAAGGAGGGTTCGGGACTAAACCGAGAACTTTATAAAACTTCTGGAGAACTTAGAAAATTTTTCCATGAAAAAGGTCCACACGCCCGTGTGGGTGAAGGGACACGCCCGTGTGGCATATCACATGCCCGTGTTTCAGGCCGTGTCAAAAATAGGGGACATTATGTTTGTGACATCATCAACCAAATAAGGTCACACGGCCAAGGCACACGCCTGTGTGCTGAAGCTGTGTGGCAATTTAAATTCCTAAATTCAAGTGTAGACTTCACACGGCCTGGGCACATGCCCATGTCCTATGGCCGTGTCTTCCACACGGTTGAGACACACGACCGTGCCTCAGCTCGTGTGGTTACTACTAGGCATTTTTTTTTGCCAACATAGGATGCAGGGGGACACACGACCAAATCATACACCCATGGGGCAGACCGTGTGTCACACATGGCTTAGACACACACCCGTGTGTCTACCCGTGTGGACAAAATAAGGCTATTTACCCAGCCTTTTTACCACCCATACTTACACCAACTTACACAACATCAAACTACACTAATCTAAAACATATACATATAAATTCAAAGCACTTAATATAGCATAACTAAGTGCTTCACCATCATCAACATTCATAATCACATGCAACATATCTTCATTCAACCATCAATAATCATAGGTCATATCGTAATGGCAATAACACATACATGCATATATGACTAGGCTTATAACAAAATAATCATTATGAGCCACACCTCATGGCCTTATACAAAATGAATCAAATATCCTCCTAAGCCAACACATTTGGCTAAACCAATATGACATATAACCAAAAATATCAAGTCCCTATACATGCCATAATTCAAAGTAAATCTCAATATACCAAAATGTGTGGATAGTGTGGATGATCCTCCGACGGTCTCCGTATCCCAAGATGGCTTTTGGACACTATAAAATAAGGGAAAAGAGAAGGGAGTAAGCTTTAAGCTTAGTAAGTCTATATATAAACAATAAACATCATACCACATACTTATCAATCAAAAGCATTACATTCTAATCAAGAACAATTAGATCCTCGTAGTTGTACTTACTCATTTCAAATCTTACCACATCCCAAATACATATCATAAACATTGCTCACATTTACATGCACATATACCCTGCACTTGTCATCACATAATCACACTTAATTTTACTTAGTTAAAGTTTCTTGATGAGCACTTCGGAATAATACCAGATACATGGTGGTTTCGCACACAGCCCACCAAATATTCACATGTCCACGGTGGTATCACACACAGCCCACCAATAATAACGAATACGGTGGTATCACACACAGCCCACCAATAATAGCAAATACGGTGGTATCGCACACAGCCCACCAACAACCACTTATTCACGGATATTTATCCGTATCCTTTTTCTATTCCGAAGGTTCATCCGAGAATTTCCTCACTTTCTATCATTTCAACGGATTTTAATAATATTCATTCACCATTCACACAATGCATTAATATGTAAAATCATAAGTATAAAGGATGTATCATTTACATATAAACTTACCTCGATACAAAATATGTTAAATTTGGAGTTTAGTCTGAAACCTTACATTTTCCTCGGTCAAGGTTGATTCTGAGTTCTTCTTGATCTATAATGATAAATTCACTCATTTAATCACCACATTAATCGAGACATTCCAAAATTCCTACTTTGGCAAAATTACCGTTTTTCCCCTAGACTTTCACAAAATTATGATTTTGCCCCTATGCTCGTAAATCAATTTTCATCAAATTTCCTTATTAACCAAGCCTAGCCAAATATATTTTAAGCTTATAGCAGCCCACAATTCCAATTGTTTCACACATTTACTACCTATTTTACAATCTTTAGAACAAGGTCCATTTTAGGTGTTTTCATGAAAAATTCTTTCACAAAAATTGTTTATTTAACAACTAAGTTTCATTTTCTTCCATAAAAATTCAGCAACAACACTAATGTTCTCATGGAAAAACCCTAGACTCTCAACCATTTTGTAAAATAGTCCCCCCATTAGCTAGCTTAAGCTACAGGGGTTCCAAAAGTACAAAAATTATCAAAAACGATCACCAAAATCACTTACTTGCAAGGTGTGTAAGTTGCTTAAAATTTCAAGCTTCCAAACCCTTATTCTTGAGTGAAAAATCGGTGGAAGAAGAAGATGATAGGAGAAAAGATGATAGCTTTCTTTGTTTTATTTTATTTTATTCATTTAGTTACCTAATGTCACCAAACATTGACTAAATTAAATCTCTTGTCCCCTATGGCCGGCTATCACCCTTAGAAAGGACTAATTGCACATTAAGGACCTCCAATTTAAGGTTCTATAGTTATTTAACACCTTTAGCTTGTAAAATAAAACTTTCACACTTTATGCAATTTAGTCCTTTTTCAAAAGTAAGCATGAAATCACTAAAATTAATACACCAAAAATTTCATGCACTCATATAATCATGATATAACACATAAAATAATATTAAAAACAATTTCTCCAGTCTCAGTTTAGTGGTTCCAAAACCACTGTTCCGACTAGCCCTAAAATCGGGCTGTTACAGTAGGTATGGAAAATATCTCCAGAATATCCTGTAGAACAGGGACTGTACAAAAAGTTTAGGGTTGTTACACTGTTACCCGATTTTAAAAGTAGCTAATTGTCACGATTTGCAAAAAAAGTTTTTAGTGGTCAATGTAGGACGAAAGGGTAAATCCAAAGAGCGAGATAAACGAAGAAGAGCAAAATGGCATGATGGATGTTAAACTAACATTGAAAGAAATAGGAAAACATCCTTGTATGCATCAAAGGAGTTGTCAGACGAATTCAGTAGTAAAACCTGATAATTTGGTTTAACCTTTATTTTTATGTAAATTATTATATACTTAAATGTTTAGTCTAGATCCTAATTTGTGTCAAATTTACATTTTATAACAACCAAAAAACTATGGAAATTGAAATTTTGGGTAAAAACAGAGTCGGTGTCGCAATAATGTATCCCTGTGTCACAACGCTAAGGCTAGAATTGAAGGAATTACGAAATTCAACTTGATGTCGCGACATGGGCTCTATGTGTTGCAACACCGAAGACAATATACCTAGAATTCCAAAATTTCAGAGTGTCTCGCAACATTGAACCCTGATGTCGCGAAACAGAACCCCTATGTTGCGACATCGCTGCAATTTTTTGCACGGTTAACCCGACCTGATCGTACAACCCAGTGGTTTAATTTTTATTTTACATTGTTTTTAAACGTAAAAACCCTTATTTTTAACTTGAAAACACCTTAACTCATTACCCCAACCCTCCTTAAACACTAAACTTCTTAAAATACTCTCAACCTTTAATACCCCTTTCCCCCAATCCTTTAAATTCATTAGCCTCCATCACTATTTTAAGTTCTACTTGGGTACAGAAATATCACCAACAGTTGGAGAAAGCACAAGAAGGATTTCAAAAGAGGTTAAGCATTTTTTTTACTTGTTTTTACTGTTTTATCAACTATTGCTTGATTTTATTTAGTTGCTTTGGTATTGAATATTGAATATGCCTGAAAGAATAGGAAATATAATGTCCAAAAAACTTCGGTGGTATCGGGCACTCAAAAATTCCAACATCCAAATGCTGAGAAATATTTTCTCAAATTACAAGGAAAAACTTTTATACAAGAGCGAGGGTTCGAACCATCAATGTCCATTTTTCAAAGAAATTTGAACATTAGTCAGGTACCATAGATGGGAGCGATACTGTGTCACTCTTAAGGAGAATGCGATTATACTAGTAGTACAAGAATTTTATGCCTCTTTTAGAGATCAGGAAACGAGATAAAGGTAAGGTGAATTTTGGAACACTGTAACTGTAATAGGTGAAGAAGTACCAATTGCCCCTAGAGAAATATGTGAGTTTTACGATGTACCTTGCTATGAAAAAGATTTCCTTGATAATACTGACTTAATTGCATTTAGCGACATAGAAATGGATGACGTTGTTAAATACTTGTCTCAAGGTAGAGGAATATGGAACCATAGGTCGGATACTACAATCCCGACTAATTTCAATCAAGCAATTATGTTCCGGTAGCCAAAATGTGGATGCAATTTATATGCACTAGAATATCACCTGCATTAAATGTTTCTTTTCTAACATTAATACCTTTCGAGTTGTTCTATTATATGGTATTTTGCAACGTAAATAGATATGCATGGGTAGGTGGATATACCACAATATGAAGTTTTGTATAAATGACCAAAAAGTAAGGGTCTTCTTTCCCCACCTTGTGACGGCACTCTGTAAAAGGGTGGAGGTCTCGATGGGAGAAAATAAGCAATTCATAAAGCCAATAAGAAGCCTAATTGGTGATTCATTATATACTCAGTATGTTAAGCTTCAAAGAAAGGAAATCATTTACTAAAAACAGAGGAGGAAATAGAAAATGGATGTTCTGGCTTCGCTTAAAATGAAGGAACAAGCAAAGGCTCGAAAAGGAGCAAGTAGGAGCACAGAAGAAAAGCTAGATGGAATGATAAGATGTAAGAAACGAGCCTAGTTCTCCAAGAATTCACACAACAACATGGTTTGAGAGCTCCAAATTACCCACTGGACATGTTTGGGCCCATGCAAACTCATCAAAGAGATGAGGAGGCGATTTCAGACAAGGAGGATGAGGTGGACGAACAGGAGTTCCAGAGACAGGATGACGATTATGAGGTAGCATTCCAGCCACAATACTCTATGCCAAAGGGGCCCATCATTCGAAGCCCAGCCCAACATACACCTTTAGCGGGCGGAAGCTCCCACCAAGGATATAGCTCGAGGAAGGGAAAATCACCGATGGAAGGGAGCCATTAGCCTCATTTTGATGATTCGGATAAAGATTAAAACTAAATTTTTGGGATTTTACTAACTTTGAAATATTTTTTTTCTTAGTAGTATAAGTATCAGTAGATTATTATTTGTTTTGTGTTTTTTGTTTTCTATGTAGGAACCTCACGTGAAGAAGCACAACAAATTCAAACCTCCAACGATCAAAGTAGGAAGCACCCACCAACAGCTTACGAAACTACCACAATCAATCATGCAAGTTCTCTCCTTAATCTTTATGCTTTTCTTTAAATTTTTTTTATTGTCAATAGTGTGCTTGAGCTTGTAGAAATACAAGTGATTGGTAAATAATATATACATAGGTTGATTGTAATTCCTATAAATTTGGCATGATGATATTTGAGTTTAAATTTTTTATTATTAGACTAATAAGTTCTATATATTACACTGTAAATAGGCATTGAGCAACTTAATATACCATATGATATAGGAAATAAAGGGAAATGAGCATGCTAGTATGTATGATAAATTGTTGAATTTGTGATTATTTGGTGGATTAAATTTGTGAATATTGAGATAGCTAGGGATGACCTAAGGCCTTGTTTGGTATACACCCAGAGCTAAAAATCTAACCTCATTTATCCATCCTTAATACTTATATTTGAACCAAAAAATACTTCTTGAAGAACCTTCATGCAAAAAGTTGATCCAAAAACGTTAATTTGTATTTTCCCTCTTTCTTTGGTCCTGAATTACACGACTATAGACATCTGGCCATACGTATTGAGGGTTAAGTAGATACATTATGGTGCAATTTTGCAAAAACAGGGTGGAATAGGAAAGATCGGTGTGAAAAAATAATTATATGTTAGCAAATTTGTGCAACAAAAGAAAAATTCAAAAAGAAAATAAAAAATGACTAGAAAAACTTTGTGAAAGTAAAAGCATTTGTGAATGAGAAATGCATAGAAAAGAAAGAAAGAAAAGTGACAAAGTCACCCAAAATAGAGAGATTCGTTCATTACTAGACACAAACTCATGAGCTAGCCATAGTTGTTGTATTATGCAGTGATTTCCCATGGAGAAATAAGGAAGGTGAGAGAAGGAGAAATAAAACAGTGAACGGGTAAGGATCGCTCAGGGGGAAGAATAGGGATCAATACGATGTGCCAAACTATTTTCGTGCCTGAAACTATTTGATGCTTACAGTTTTTTAATTCCATACTTGTCCTAAGCCTCAGAACGTTACAAGCCGAAAAGCCCTATGTGATGTAGGTAGACTTATTTACAAATTGACATCATAATGAATAATTGCATTTACGACTATTTGTATTCTGCTAGGATAATAAAATTACTTGTTTAACTTATTTATGGAACCCTTGTAACAGCCCGATTTTGGGTCTAGTCGGAACAGTGGTTTCGGGACCAGAAATCCAACGCAGTAAAATTTATTTTTATTATATTTTTATGGTCTACAATTTTATGGAATGATTTTGGGAAAGTTTAGTTTGAAAATTTTGATGTTTGGGCACTCAATTTAGTTAAAAGGACTAAATTGCAAAAGGTGCAAAATGTGTGTTCTAGAAGCCAGAGGTGTCTAATTGCTATGAAATTTCAAATTAGATGTCCTTAGATGGTAATTAGAACATTTGTTAAGTTGGTGGACAAAAATGGATATGAATTAGGTGAAATTTGGATGTTTTAAAAAAAGGGCATTTTGGTCATTTGGTAAATAAAGACAAAATAAAACAAATAAAGTGTCAATCTTCTTCAATTTAGTCCTTTGTGCCGAAAATTGAAGAGAAGCCATAGCTAGGGTTTTTTCCAAGCTTTCAAGCTCGATTGTAAGTCTGTCTTTGTCCCGTTTTTAAAGATTTTTATGTTTTTGTGAATGTTGTAACTTGACTTAGCTATTTCTAGGACTAATTTGAAGAGATGTCAAGTCTAAAATTTTACCCATGTTAGATATTTGTGTATTTTGATGTTTAATGGTAGATTATGCAAGTTTGATGTTGGATAAACAACTTTTACTAAGTGATTTTTTGATGAAAATGCCTAAAAAGGACTTGTTCGTAAAAGTTGTAAAATGTGTGTAAAAATGTGAATAAAGGAAAAATGTGGGCTGTTAAGGGTATGAAATGGTTCGACTAGGCTTGGGTTTTGAAGAAATTGTATATATTTCATTTTATGAGCCTAGGGACTAAAAGGTAAAATGTTGAAAAGCTAGGGGTAAAAATGTAATTTTTCCATAGTGTGATTTTTGGACTGAATTGAATAATGTGAGTATTAAATGAGTTAAATTTACTATTATAGATCAAGAAAAACGAAGTTCGGACCTAGATCGGGGGAAAAACAAAGTGTTTGACGATTAGGTCCATTTTCACTATTTTTGTACCGAGGTAAGTTCGTATGTTAATAATGCAATGTTATATTTATATTTTAATGTTTTGATATTGCATTAACTGTATGATTGATTCTAAGAGCATATTCGACAAAGTTTCGGCAAGAGAGAAATCCCAGTTGAACCTTAGGAATAGATTAAAATACAAGTGACATGTCACTAGGAACCCATGTGATTATGTGATTTATGTGTCCCGGGTGCTAGTCTCGTACGTCTTACCGGTGGTTGAGTATACCGGCATATGTTGCGGATACTTGACAGCTTGTATGAGCAGCACCGAGTAGCTACGTCTTGACTACAGCTTGTGTTAGCAGGCCCGAGGATAGCTCGAGAGCGAGCCTATATGTGTTATGATATTTGTGGGAGCACTGGCTACATATGTGGCACTTATGTGCAAAGTTTTCCGTGTATCCGATAGTATTCCAAGTGGTTCAACAGGTATGTCAAAGATGAGAAAGTATTTGATTATGTTACGAGTTGGTACAAGTATGTATGAAAAACTCAAAGGAAATAGATTCGGTATATGATGAACTATTGGTAAGAATATGATTGAGTATGTTACGTTCATTAAGTTTTAATGACATTTATATTGATTCATGTTATGTTATGCATACGATAAATGTATAACTAATGTTGTTTATTATTTGCATATGAACTTACTAAGCTATATAGCTTACTCCCCTTTCTTTCCCTTATCTTATAGTGTCACTAAGCTAGCTCGGGATCGAAGGTCGTCGGAGATCCATTCACACTATCAACCATTATTTTGGGTGCCATTGAAAATTCAATATTTTGAGTTAGTATAGGGACTTGGTCATTTTGTTATATGTGTCATTATGATTTGGCCATAGGTATTGGTTTGTAAATGATAAGTGTTTCATTTTGTATTAGGCCTTAAAAGATGGTCTATCTTGGTTAAATTGGATGTGCTTGTGATAGGTCTGTGTTTGGTAAATTATGATGTTAAAGCATGTTGGATGCTAGCATGTGGATGTGATGTTAATACCATGATTGTGGATGTTTTGGTTGCCTAAGTATGCCATGATTTGTGCCATTGAATTAGTGTAAGTGTAGGTGCAAATGAGGGTGGCAAATGGCTTGGTAAATAACCTTTATTTTGTCCACACGAGTAGACACACGGGCGTGTGTCTAGGCCGTGTGTGACACACGGTCTGTCCTATGGGCATGTGTTTCGGCCGTGTGTCCCCTGTACCTTAAATTTTGAGAAATAGAATGCTCAAAATTGAGCACACGAGCAGAGACACGGGCGTGTGTCTCGGTCGTGTGAGGGACACGGCCTCAGGCACGAGCGTGTGTCCCGGGCGTGTGAAGTCTGCACCTATTTTATGAAAAATCATGAAAATTAAATTGACCACACGGCCTAGCACACTGGCGTGTGACTTGGCCGTGTGACTTCAATTTGTTCATGAGTTACAAATAGAGAGTTACACGGGTTAGGGACACGGGCGTGTCTGACCACACGGCCTGCCCACACGGGCGTGTCCCAAAACCACACGGGCGTGTGACACCTGTTTCTAACAAAAGTTTTCTAAAATTTCCTAAGTGCTCGGTTTAGTCCTGAACCATTTCCAACGCATGTTTTGGGCCTCTTAGGCTCGTATTAGGGACTTTATGATTGAGTATGAATGGTTTTAATTTGGACGCAAACTTTATGATTCGATTTGTATGAATGGTTGTGTTGTATGTCAGGTAATGTCTCGTACCCTATTCCGGTGTTGAATACGGGTAAGGAGTGTCACATTTAATGGTATCAGAGCTACGGTTTAGTCGATTCTTGGACTGACGTAGCGAGTGTAAGAGTCTAGCTATACATGCCATAAATAAACCGTGATAGTGTGGTGACTCCTGAAAACTTTAAATTGTGTTTTTATATAGTAAATGGATCCCAATCGAGCTGAAGCTGATGACGTAGAAAGTAATGCATCGGCTCCCACTCAAGGGACCGCGCCATCTGAAAGTAGACTAGTGACAATTGGTTAAGGAGGAGGGGCTAGGGAAGCCTTCCTCCACATGATGAACGAGTGGTATACGGAGTTTGTAACAGCCCGATTTAGGTCCTAATCAGAATAGTGGTTGCGAGACCACGAATCCGAAGTAGAAATATGTGGTTTATGATTTTTATGAGACTTATGATGTGTTTGCATGATTGTGTGAAAATTTCATGAAGAAATTTTATTAATTAGTGATCAATTTGTCCATTAGGACTAAATTGCAAAGATTAGAAAATATGAGATTCTAGAAGATTTAAGTATGAAATAGCATTAGAAAAATTGCTAGAGGTCCTTATTTAGAAATTAGACCAATATATGTCAAGATGGACAAAAATAGACATGGGAAGGAAAAATCTCAAGAAAGGGCTTTAAGGGCATTTTTGTCATTTGGTTAATAAAAGAATTAAAAGGGAAAAAGAAGTCAAAAATTCATGTCCATCTTCTTCATGCTAGCCGAAATTTTCAAGCTCTCCATAGATAGGGTTTCTTCAACTTTCAAGCTTGATTGTAAGTATCTCCTAGCCCCGTTTTTAATGTTCTTCGTATTTTTGAGATCCTCGTAGCTTGATTTAGCTATTTCTAGCTACATTTTGAGCTAGGATTTATGTTCAAAAATTTACCCATGTATGACATGCATGTATTTTGATGATTTATGGAAAAATATGAAAGTTTGATGCATGATAAACATCTTTTTCTAAGTGATTTTCATGAAAAATGCATAAAAAGGACCAAATTGTAAAAGTTATGAAAATGGTCATACATGAGTGAATTAGTGGAAATTGGGGGTTGTTGTAGTTATGAAAGTGACTCGGCTAGGCTTGAAATGCAAAGAAATTGAATGAAAATCATTTTACGAGCCTAGGGGCAAAAGTGTAATTATGAAAAAGTTTAGGGTAAAATTGTAATTTTACCAAAGCATAATTCATGGGTTAAATTAGTCAATGTGAGTATTAAACAAGTGAAATTGTTAGTATAGATCAAGAAACACGAAGCCCGGACCGAAACTGAGGCAAGAACAAGGTTGTGGACTAAATCGAATATCTATACACATTTTGAGTACCGAGGTAAGTTTGTGTGAAATTAAAGCTACACAATGTTTTTATATTTTTAATTGCTTGATATTATGTGAAATGAATATTATTTCTATGAAAATCGACTAATGATGCCTCGATGAGAGTATGATAAAAATATGTTAAGTTGAAGTCCAGGTTGGACATTCGGAATAGCAAGGATACTAATGTCACGACATGAGATAAGGATGGTCTCGTATAAGACCATGTCTGGGACATGGCATCGGCACTGAAGGAAGGTCCCGTATAAGACCATGTTTGGGACATGGCATCGACACCAAATAAGGAAGGTCCCGTATAAGACCATGTCTGGGACATGGCCTCGGCACCAAAGGAAGATCTCGTGTAAGACCATGTCTGGGACATGGCATCGACATCTATATACAATCTCATATAAGACCATATCTGGGATATGGCATTGACATCGAGATATGAGATCCCGTGTAAGACCATATCTGGGATATGGCATCGGCATCAAGATGTGATCCCATGTAAGACCATATCTGGGTTATGGCATTGGCATCGTGTTACATGTATGATGAGATTGAGTATCCTTCGATATTCCGAGTAGTGCTAAGTTTATGTACAGATGACAAAGAGCTAAGTTTATGTTTTAAAAAGTTTAAAAATGCTAAAGTTATGTGATGAAGTGATACAGGTACCCATGAGTAACTTAAGAGAAATGAATGTAAAATGTGATATGTAAGTTGGTAAGAGTATGCATGAGTAAGTTATGTTGACGTGTTTGAGAACTTGTGTATTATTCAATGAGATGAATGGATGCTATTATAAGTCTTAATGTTGCTATTTATTTCATGCAAACTTACTAAGCTTTATGCTTACCCCTCTCTTTTCCCTTTTCCTTGTAGTATCGCCAAGCTAACTCGGGGATTGTAGAACGTCGGAGCTTAGATCACACTATCAACTATTCTTTTGGTAAAGTAAAGTTGATTTATTTTGGGTATGGCATGTATAGGAATTTGGTCATTTTGTTATGTCATATTTGTTAGCCAAAGTGTTGGCTATATTTGTCACTTATTCATTTTGTAAATGGCCATTGGAAATTGGCCAATACTTGTTAAGTTTTATATATATATATCCAATGATGATGATATTCATGAAGTGCAAGTTCATGCTATTGATCGAGTAAAATGTGAAGTGTTTGCATGATGAATTAGTGATTCTTCGTAGTGTATTATTGCTATGTTATGTGTTGCTTGAGGTGGTATAAGTGTGTTTGTTTTTCAGGGTTGCAATTGGCTTCGTAAATAGCCTTCTAATTGTCCACACGGTAAGCCCCATGGGTGTGTTTATAGGCCGTGTGTCCCTTGCATCAAATTTGCGAAAATTTACTTCGTCATACGGGCCAGGACACGGGCGTGTGACTAGACCGTATGCCCTAAGAGTTTGCTGACGTCTTAAATAGAATACCAAGGTTCTTACACACGGATGAGGACACGGGCGTGTCTAGGCCGTGTGAGGGACACGGGCCATAGACACGGGCGTGTGTTCGGCCGTGTGAAAACCCCTGTAGGTTCGAAATAAAAAATAAAATCCACACGGGTTAGAAACATGGGCGTGTGTGACCACACGACCTGACCACACGGGCGTGTTCCATTCCACACGGGCGTGTGGCCCTGTTTTAAGAAAAAAATTTCTAAGTATGCAAAATTTTCCGGTTTAGTCCTGAACCATTCCCTATGTATGTTTAGGGTCTCGTAGACCCATAATAGGGATGTTATGAATATGAATGAGAAAGTTTTAATTTAGAATGGGATTTTATGGCCCGATGTTGTATGTTTGAGCAAGTTAAGTTCGGTAATGCCTCGTATCTAGTTCTGGCGTTGAATACGGGTAAGGGGTGTTACATTTAGTGGTATTAGAGCTACGGTTTAGTCGATTCTTGGACTAACGTAGCGTATGCATGAGTCTAGCTATACATGCCATACATATGAGTATTTACATAATGATAGTGTGACGACTCCTGACGATTTAAATTGTGTTTTCATATAGTAAATGGATCCCGATAGAGCTGTGGCGGATGATGTAGAAAGTAACGCACCGGCTCCCGCCCCAGGGATGGTGCCGAATGAAAATGAGAATAGACCAACGACTGTAAGTCGGGGAGGAGGAGAAGAGGCTAGGGAAGCCTTCTCCAAATGATGAATGCATGGTATACAGAGTTCGTTCGTACGAACCCGAATGCGCAACCCCCTCCACCCCCACCTATTCCTCAGCCTACCCCTGTAGCTCCCCAAGTGGTAGAAGTGGTAAGGAGAGAAAAGCCTTCGGTTGATAGAATCCGAAAATAAGGAGCCGAGGAATTTCGAGCTAGTAAAGATGATGATCCAAAAAGAGCAGAATTTTGGCTTGAAAATACCATCAGGGTATTTGATGAATTATCTTGCACACCTGAAGAGTGCATGAAATGTGTGGTGTCCCTCTTGAGAGATTCCGCTTATGAGTGGTGGAACACCCTTGTGTCGGTTGTACCAAGGGAGAGAGTTAATTGGGAGTTTTGCGAAGAAGAGTTTCAAAAAAAGTACATTAGCCAAAGGTTTATCGACCAGAAAAGAAAGGAATTCCTTGAGTTAAAATAGGGTCAGATGACAGTAACTGAGTACGAGTGTGAGTTCGTGAGGCTCAGTAAATACGCTCAAGAGTGTGCATCCACTGAAGCCATTATGTGCAAAAGGTTTGAAGACGGATTAAATGAAGATATTCGATTGTTTGTTGGTGTCCTAGAATTAAAGGAATTTGTTGTGTTAGTGGACCGAGCTTGCAAAGCCGAGGAGTTGGTTAAAGAGAAAAGAAAGGCTGAAATTGAGTCTCGTGACTCAAGGAAGAGACAGATGAGTAATTCATTTCAACCCTCATCCAAGAAGTCAAGAGATTTCACTACTCGATCAGCTACTTCAGCTGGGTTTTCAAATAGAAGTAAGGGTAAACAGTACTCGGGGATTAAAGCTTAGACTACTTCAGTTGCTAGTGTTGGGAATGCTCGACCAAATAGACCAGAATGTCCACAGTGTGGCAGACGTCACCCCGGTGAGTGCTGAGCACATGAGAGAGCCTGTTTTAAGTGTGGTTCCCAAGATCATTTTATTAGAGAATTCCCTGAGATGGTCAAAAAAGAGAAAATTCAGAGTGCAAGATCGGGAAGCACTACTACAGGGAGACAGCAGAGAAACCCGAGAAGTGGAACAAGTAGTAAGAGTACACCCAGAGAGCAAAAAGTAAGATCTGAGGGTAGAGCGCCTTCGAGGACTTATGGCAGTCGCGCTCGCGAAGAGGCGTCATCCCCTGATGTAATTACGGGTACATTTCTCTCCATGATACTAATGTTGTTGCTTTAATTGATTCGGGATCTACCCACTCATATATTTGCATGAAATTAGTATCTAGTATGAGCATGCCTGTAGAGTCTACAGAATTCGTGATAAAAGTGTCCAACTCCTTAGGCAAATGTGTATTAGTTGATAAGGTATGCAAAGATTGCCCATTGATGATTAGAGATCATTATTTTAAGGCGAATCTCATGCTATTGCCATTTGATAAATTCGATATAATTCTTGGTATGGACTGGTTAACCGCTCATGATGTGACAGTAAATTGTGGAAAGAAATACATTGAATTGAGATGTGAAAATGGGGACACTCTTCTTGTTGAATCAGATGAACAGGACAGATCGCCTGTAGTGATTTCTCATATGTCTGCCCAGAAATATGTAAGAAAGAGATATGAAGCATATCTTGCCTTTGTGATGAATGCTAAAGAGACTGAGTTAAGAATAGAATCAGTGCCGATAGTATGTGAGTATCCAGATGTATTCCCCGAAGAATTGCCAGGGTTGCCTCTGGTTAGAGAGGTTGAATTTGGCATTGAGTTAGCCCCTGGTACTGCACCTATATCGATTGCTCCATACAGAATGGCTCCAACTGAGTTGAAAGAATTGAAGGCACAGATACAAGAGTTGACGGACAAAGGTTTTGCAAGACTGAGTTGTTCTCTATGGGGTGCTCCAGTATTATTTGTGAAAAAGAAAGATGGTTTCATGAGATTATGTATAGATTATCGGTAGCTTAATAAGGTAACCGTGAAGAACAAGTACCCATTGCCAAGGATCGACGATTTGCTTGATCAATTGAAGGGAGCCCCTGTGTTCTCTAAGATAGATTTGAGATCGGGATATTACCAGTTGAGAGTCAAAGACTCAGATGTGCCAAAAACTGCATTTCGGACAAGGTATGGTCATTATGAGTTTTAGTCATGCCTTTTGGTTTACCAAATGCCCCTCCTGTGTTTATGGATTTAATGAACCGCATCTTTCGGCCATGCTTGGATAAATTTGTTGTGGTTTTTATTAATGATATATTGATTTATTCTCGTGACGAGAATGAGCACGTTGAGCACCTGAGGACAGTTCTACAAATCTTACGAGATAATCAGTTGTAAGCCAAGTTTAGCAAAAGTGAATTTTGGCTCAAAGAAGTTGGATTTTTGGGGCACATTATCTCGGGAGATTGAATTTGAGTTGACCCGAGCAAGATTTCAGCTATTGTTTATTGGAAACTGTCGAGAAATATATCAGAGGTTAGAAGTTTTCTGGGCCTAGCTGGCTATTACAGACGGTTTGTCAAGGGATTTTCTATGATAGCTACTCCGATGACGAGGCTATTACAGAAAGATGTAAAGTTTGATTGGACAGAAAAGTGCCAACAGAGTTTCGAGAAACTAAAGGCATTGTTGACTGAGGCTCCCGTTCTAGTGCAACCTGAACCGAGAAAAGAATTTGTGATTTATAGTGATGCATCCTTGAATGGATTGGGCTGTGTGCTTATGCAAGAGGGCAAGGTGATAGCATATGCCTCTAGACAGTTAAAGCCGCAGGAAAAGAATTACCCGACACATGATTTAGAGTTGGCTGCCATTGTGTTTGCATTGATGATATGGAGACATCATTTGTATGGTGAAAAATATTCACCGATCATAAAAGCGTAAAGTACCTTATGACTCAAAAGGAATTGAATTTAAGGCAACAAAGATGGTTAGAGCTGATAAAGGACTACGAGCTAGTGATTGGCTACCACCGGGAAAGGCGAATGTAGTCGTCGATTCTTTGAGTAGAAAATCCTTGTTTGCATTTAGGGCTATGAATACACGGGTGACTTTGTCAAGTGATGGTTCTATTCTAGCTGAGTTGAGGGCTAGGCCGATGTTTCTCTAAGAGATTTGTGAAGCTCAAAAAGGTGACAGCGACTTGCAAGCCAAAAAAGTTCAGTGTGAGTCCAGAGTTGAGCCCGACTTCTGGATTAATTCTGATGGATGCTTGATGTTCCGGGACAGAGTCTGTGTACCGAGAGATGATGAGCTCATTCAAAAAATTTTACACGAGGCACATAGTGGATGTTTATCTGTACATCCAGGCAGCACAAAAATGTATAATGATTTGAAGAAATGGTATTGGTGGCCGAGTATGAAGAAAGATATTTCTGAGTTTGTATCGAAATGCTTGATTTGTCAGCAAGTGAAGGCTGAACACCAAGTACCTTTGGGTTTACTTCAGCCTATTATGGTTCCCGAGTGGAAATGGGATCGTATTACTATGGATTTTGTGACGGGTTTGTCGTTGACACCGAGCAATAAAGATGTCGTGTGGGTTGTGGTAGATAGACTTACGAAGTCGGCCCATTTTGTACCTGTACGCGTTGATTATTCACTTGATAAGTTGGCAGACTTGTATGTTTCAGAGATTGTAAGACTACATGGAGTGCCTTTGTCGATTATATCAGATAGAGATCCGAGATTCACATCACGATTTTGGAAAAACTTGCAAGAAGCTTTGGGAACAAAGTTGAGTTTTAGTACAGCTTTCCACCCACAAACTGACAGACAATCGGAGAGGTTAATATAGATACTTGAGGATATGCTCCGGTGTTGTGTTCTTGAGCTTCAGGGCAGCTGGGAAAAGTATTTACCGTTGGTAGAGTTTGCCTATAATAACAAATTTCAGTCGAGTTTGAGAATGACACCTTATGAGGCTTTATATGGGCGTAAGTGCCGAACGCCTTTGTATTGGACCGAACTCAAAGAAAATCGGATTCACGGGGTCGATCTGGTTAGAGAAACTGAAGAGAAAGTAAAAATAATTCGTGATTGTTTAAAAGCTGTTTCGGATAGACAAAAGTCCTACTCGGACTTGAAACGAAAAGAGATCGAATTTCAAGTTGGTGATAAGGTATTCTTAAAAGTGTCACCATGGAAGAAAGTTCTCATATTTGGCTGGAAGGGCAAATTGAGTCTGCATTTTATCGGACCATATGAGATTACCGAGAGGATAGGACCTGTAGCTTATCGACTGGCTTTGCCATATGAGTTGGAAAATATACATGATGTATTCCACGTGTCTATGTTACGTCGTTACCGATCAGATCCTTCGCATGTGATTACACCGACAGAGGTTGAAATTCAACTCGACATGACTTATAGCGAAGAACCAGTTAAGATTTTGGCACGAGAAGTTAAACAATTAAGAAACAAAAGTATAGCCCTTGTGAAAGTACTATGGAAAAGACATGGAGTAGAAGAGGCTACATGGGAGCCCGAGGAGGCTATGAGAAACCAGTATCCAAACCTTTTTACCGGTTTACCGGTAAGATTTTCGGGGACGAAAATCCTTAAGGGGGGAGAATTGTAACAGCTCGATTAAAAGCCTAATCGGAATAGTGGTTGCGAGACCATGAATTCGAAGTAGAAATATGTCTTTTATGATTTTTATGAGACTTATGATGTGTTTGCATGATTGTGTGAAAATTTCATGAGGAAATTTTATTAATTAGTGATCAATTTGTCCATTAGGACTAAATTGCAAAGATTAGAAAATATGAGATTCTAGAATATTTAAGTATGAAATAGCATTAGAAAAATTACTAGAGGTCCTTATTTAGCAATTAGACCAATATATGTCAAGATGGACAAAAATAAACATGGGAAGGAAAAATCTCAAGAAAGGGCTTTAAGGGCATTTTTGTCATTGGTTAATAAAAGAATTAAAAGGGAAAAATAAGTCAAAAATTCATGTCCATCTTTTTCATGCTAGCCGAAATTTTCAAGCTCTCCATATCTAGGGTTTCTTCAACTTTCAAGCTTGATTGTAAGTATCTCGTAGCCCCGTTTTTAATGTTCTTCGTATTTTTTAGATCCTCATATCTCGATTTAGCTATTTATAGCTATATTTTGAGCTAGGGTTTATGTTCAAAAATTTACCCATGTATGACATGCATGTATTTTGATGATTTATGGAAGAATATGAAAGTTTGATGCATGATAAACATCTTTTTCTAAGTGATTTTCATGAAAAATGCATAAAAAGGACCAAAATGTAAAAGTTATGAAAATAGTCATACATGAGTGAATTAGTGGAAATTGGGGGCTGTTGTAGTTATGAAAGTGATTCGGCTAGGCTTGAAATGCAAAGAAATTGAATGAAAATCATTTTACGAGCCTAGGGGAAAAAGTGTAATTATGTAAAAGTTTAGGGGCAAAATCATAATTTTGCCAAAGCATGATTCATGGGTTAAATTAGTCAATGTGAGTATTAAACAAGTGAAATTGTTATTATAGATCAAGAAACATGAAGCCCGAACCAAAACTGAGGAAAGAACAAGGTTGTGGACTAAATCGAATATCTATACACATTTTGAGTACTGAGGTAAGTTTGTGTGAAATTAAAGCTACATAATGTTTTTATATTTTTAGTTGCCTGATCTTATGTGAAATGAATATTATTTCTATGAAAATCGACTAATGATGCCTCGATGAGAGTATGATGAAAATATGTTAAGTTGAAGTCCAGGTTGGACATTCGAATAGCAAGGATACTGTAACAGCCCAGTTTAGACCCTAGTCGGAACAGTGGTTTTGACACCACAAACCCGAGGTTGAAAAAATATTTTAATATAATTTTTGGTGTTTATAATATATGATTGAGCATGTGTGGAAGTTCTGTGTGAAAATTTTATCGTTTGTGTGTTTAAATTGCGAAAAGGACTTAATCGCGTAAAATGCAAAAGCTGTGTGCTGATTTTTTAAGTGCCTAATTGTTTTTGTCTTTATAATTGGGAGGTTCTATGATGCAATTAACCCACTATTAAGGTTAGTGGGTGGTAATGGACCAAAATAACCTTAATGAATAAATGTTTTATATGTTTAATAAAAAGGTTAGTTTGGTAATTAGTAAAATAAGTCATAAATAATAAAACAAAACATTAAAGATGACCATTATCATCTTTTCTTAGCCGAATGTGAAGAAGAAAAAGAAAGAAATAGGGCTTGAAGTATTCGGCCATTGTTACTCTTGATTGAGGTATGTTCTTTGATCGATTTTTGATGATTTTTACGTTTTTGAGATCGTTGCTTTGTGCTCTAGCGAGCCCATGCTTTAATTTTAGAAATTGATGGTGATTTTGAGATATGCCATTGATGAATGTTTGAGCTATGTGTTAGTTGAAGATGAAATATGAAAGATAGGTGGAAGATTAACACATTTTATCTTTGAATTTTTGGTGAATTTGAGTAATTTGGGCTAAATTGTGAAAAGTGTAAATTGGAGGACTAAAATGTGAAATAAATGAAATGTGTGGACTTGTATGAACATATAGAGAATTCGGCTAGGCATGGGTGAAGTGAAATTTTGTGTATTTTGTGATTTTATGAATTAGGGACTAAAGTGTCAAAATGTGAAAATGTGAGGGCTATTTTGTAAAATGCCCTAAATATGTGTGTTTGGACTAAATTGAATGAATTGGTGATTGAATGAGTTAAATTTGAATGTGTATAGACCGAGAAAGGAGAGATTCGGATCGAGATCGAGGCAAAGACAAAGTACTCGACTGATCGGCTAGTTTTGGTATTCGACGTCCGAGGTAAGTTTGGATATAATACCAGTTGTTAAATTTATATCTATGTGATGAGAATTGGTTGAATGTGTAGTTAATGAATAGAAAATTATTATATATATGGAATCGAGTAAAGAGGCACTAAGTGTGCAAATTTAGAAATGAGACAGAGATGATTAGCACTGTGTGTGCGAAATAATAGAAGCTTCAGCTTATTGATTTGGCACTGTGTGTGCGATACCGAATTAAGTTCGGTTTTTTATCAAGGCACTAAGTGTGTGATGTTAATTAAGTTGCGGCTATGATTTGAGCACTAAATGTGCGATTGAGTTGAAAAGATAGCGAGCAGTGAATGAGGTATGGTATCGAGCATCGATAAGCAAGAACGCTTGTTTACTGAGTGTTGGCAAAGGTATGTTTGAACCTATGTGGTTGATAATAGTTTTAAAGGTTGAATGAATGGATATTTGAGCATATGGTTGAGGATGATAATGTGTTTAATTGTATATCTATCTATGTGATGGTTTATTTATGTATTAATGTCGCAGTATTTAGAAGTATGTGTTATATTACGAACTTACTAAGCTTTAAAAGCTTACTGTGTGATTTGTTTCTCTGTTTTACAGTGTCAGTAAAGCTAGCTCAGATCCGGGGATCGTCAGCATCTCTATCACACTGTCGGCTATCTATTTCGGTACTTTTGAAATATGTACATATTTGGTATATGGCATGTATAGGCTAGAGTTCTTGGTATGTTTTGTAATGTTGGATCTTGTCATGTGATATGGCTAGAAAGTTGAAAGTTGATAGTTCATATGTGAGGCAATGAAAATGATGAATGTGGTATGAAATAGTGAGGTTAGAAATGGTATTTTTCATGCTTGAGCTAGTTGAAGGAAATGGTGTTTTATGTGTGAATTTGTGGCTTGATTAAATGATGTTTTGTTAACATGATTTAGGTTGTGAAATTGTATTTTAGTTGGACTTATTTGAGATGAGTTTGAGCATGGCTATAGATGGTATTGTTGATGATTAATGGGTGCTTGAAATGGTATGTTTTGGTTGCATTTGAGTCATGAATTGGTAATGGTTTAATGCATATAGATGTTTCAATGTGTGGTTGGAAAATTTGGCTTTGATTATGGCCTATAATTGCCCACACGGTTGAGCACACGGGCGTGTGGCTCGACCGTGTTGTTTAAGTTTGCCAAGTGAAACAAGTCAGTAGCGACCACGGTGGACTGCGGGCGTGATTTGGCCGTGTGGTGCAAGTCAGTATGTATGCCCTGTTTTGACACGGCTTGGATGCACGGGTGTGTCCGAGGCCGTGTGAGGCACACGGCCTACCCACACGGGAGTGTGACCTCTGTAACTTAGAAAAATGTTTAAATTTTGGAAATTTTTGAATGTGTTCGGTTTAGTCCCGACCTTTTTCTAACGCATGTTTAAGGTCTCGTAGACCTCAATAAGGGACTATATGTTTATATTTGAATATGTTTGATTGATGATTGACTTTGTGTTGTGAAATGGATGTGAAATGTTTTGATTGTTCGGTAATGCCTCTTAACCCTATTCCGGCGATAGTTTCGGGTTAGGGGTGTTACAGATACTAATGTCACAACATGAGATACGGAAGGTCCCGTATAAGACCATGTCTGGGACATGGCATCGGCACCGAAGGTAGGTCCTGTATAAAACCATGTTTGGGGAATGGCATCGGCACCAAATAAAGAAGGTACCGTATAAGACCATGTCTGGGACATGGCCTCAGCACCAAAGGAAGATCTCATGTAAGACCATGTCTGGGACATGGCATCGACATCTATATACGATCTCGTATAAGACCATATCTGGAATATGGCATCGACATCGAGATATGAGATCCCGTCTAAGACCATATATTAGATATGGCATCGGCATCAAGATGTGATCCCATGTAAGACCATATCTGGGATATGGCATTGGCATCGTAATACATGTATGATGAGATTGAGTATCCTTCGATATTCCGAGTAGTTCAACGGGCCAAGAGCTAAGTTTATGTTTTAAAAAGTTCAAAAATGCTAAAGTTATGTGATGAAGTAATACAGGTACCCATGAGTAACTTACGAGAAATGAATGCAAAATGTGATATGTAAGTTGGTAAGAGTATGCATGAGTAAGTTATGTTGATGTGTTTTAGAACTTGTGTATTATTCAATGAGATGAGTGGATGTTATTATAAGTCTTAATGTTGCTATTTATTTCATGCAAACTTACTAAGCTTTATGCTTACCCCTCTCTTTTCCCTTTTCCTTGTAGTATCGCCAAGCTAACTCGGGGATCATAGAATGTCGGAGCTCGAATCACACTATCAACTATTCTTTTGGTATAGTAAAGTTGATTTATTTTGGGTATGGCATGTATAGGAACTTGGTCATTTTGTTATGTCATATTTGTTAGCCGAAGTGTTGACTATATTTGTCACTTATTCATTTTGTAAATGGCCATTGGAAATTGGCCAATACTTGTTAAGTTATATATATATAACCAATGATGATGATATTCATGAAGTGCAAGTTCATGCTATTGATCGAGTAAAATGTGAAGTGTATGCATGATGAATTAGTGATTCTTCGTAGTGTATTATTGCTATGTTATGTGTTACTTGTGGTGGTATAAGTGTGTTTGTTTTTCAGGGTGACAATTGGCTTGGTAAATAGCCTTCTAATTGTCCACACGGGTAGACACACGGGCGTGTGTATAGGCCGTGTGTGACACACGGTCAGCCCCATGGGTGTGTTGATAGGCCTTGTGTCCCCTGCATCAAATTTGCGAAAATTCAATTCGTCACACGGGCCAGCACACGAGCGTGTGACTAGGCCGTGTGCCCCTAAGAGTTTGCTGACATCATAAACAGAATACCAAGGTTTTCACACACGAGTGAAAACACAGGCGTGTCTAGGCCGTGTGAGGGACACGGGCCATAGACACGGGCGTGTGTCCGGCCGTGTGAAAACCCCTGTAGGTTTGAAATGAAAAATAAAATCCACACGAGTTAGGAACATGGGCGTGTGTGACCACATGGCTTGCCCACACGGGCGTGTGGCCCTGTTTTAAGCAAAAAATTTCTAAGTATGCAAAAGTTTACGGTTTATTCCCGAACCATTCTGTATGTATGTTTAGGGTCTCGTAGACCCATAATAGAGACGTTATGAATATGAATGAGAAAGTTTTAAGTTGGAACGGAATTTATGGCCCGATATTGTATGTTTGAGCAAGTTAAGTTCAGTAATGCCTCGTATCTGGTTCCGGCGTTGAATACGGGTAAGGGGTTTACAGAGTTTGTTCGAACAAATTCAACTGCTCAACCTGTAACAGCCCGATTTAGGGGCTAGTCAGAATAGTGGTTCGAAACCACTAATCCGAGGTTAGATAAAATTACTTTTATGATATTTTATGAGCTAGAGCATTTTTATATGTGTGCATGAAAATTTTGGTGCCTTAATTTTAGCGATTTCTTGCTTAATCGCGAAAAAGGACTAAATCGCATAAAGTGCGAAAGTTCTATTTTATAAGCTAAAGGTACCTAATAGCCATAGAATATTAATTTGAGGTCTTTAAAGGGCAATTAGACCCCTAAGGAAAGGGTGGCCGGCCATAGGAGACAACAATTGACAAATTGGTCAAAGTTGGTAAATGTTGGTGACAAAAATTGACTTGTATTAATAAAATATAGAAAGAAAAGATATCATCTTTTCTCTCCATCTTCCTCCACTGAAAATAGCAAGAAAAATAGGGGTTTTGAAAGCTCAAAATTTCAGCATACTCTTCTCCATTCAAGTGACTTTAATGGTTTTTCTTGATGATAGTTGTACTTTTAGAACCCCTAGAGCTTAAGCTTTCTAAAGAGGGGACTAATTTGCAATATGGTGAAAAGTTTAGAGTTTTGCCATGAGAGCTTCATTGTTATTTGCTACATTTTATGGAAGAAAATGAGTCTTAGTTTGTAACATCCCGATTCAGGGCCTAGTCGAAACAGTGGTGCGAGACCACAAATCTGAGTTAGTAAATTGAGTTCTTAAGGTTTATGACATGTTTGCATGATAGTATTAAAGTTCCATGTAGAAATTTTGTGTAATTGACATGGAATGATCAAATAGGACTAAATTGCAAAAGTTGCAAAATATGAGTTTCTAGAAGTTTTTTGTATGAAATAGCTTTAGAATATTAATTAGAAGTCCTAAAATAGCAATTTGCCCAAATTATAAGTTTTGGACAAAAATGGACATGAGTTAGTAAAAGGGAAATTTTTAAAGAGAAGGGCATTTTGGTCATTTGTCTAATAAATGATTAAAATAGGAAAAAGATGATAAAAATTTCATTTATCTTCTTCCTCTTGTGCTGAAAATTTGGAGACTCCATAGCTAGGGTTCTTCATTTTTTTCAAGCTTGCTAGTAAGTTCATCTTAGCCCCGTTTTTAATATTCTTCGTGTTTTTGAAGTTCTCGTATTATGAATTAGCTATTTTTAGCTATAAAATTAGCTAAGAGGCATGTTCAAAAATCTACCCAAGAGTGACATGCTTGTAAAATGATATTTTATGGAAGTTTATGAGAGTTTGATGTTTGATAAACATCTTTTTCTAAGTGAATTTCATGAAAAATGCTAGTAAGGACTAGTTTGTAAAAGTTATGGAATTGGTCATACCTATTAGAAATAGTGGGAATTGATGATTTCTATAGTAGAGAAAATGAATCAGCTAAGCATGAAGTTTAAGAAAGTTGAGTGAGATTCATTTTACGAGCCTTGGGGCAAAAGTGCAAATATGAGAAAGTATAGGGGCAAAATAGTAATTTTTCCAAAGTATGTGTTAAGGGTCATTTTAGTCAATGTGAGTATTAAATGATCTATTTGTGATTATAGATCAAGAAAAACGAAGCCCGGATCGAAACCGAGGCAAGAACAAAGTCGAGGACTAAATTGCATATCTACATACATTTTTGTATATTGAGGTAAGTTTGTATGATTTCTAAGCTTTATGACTAATATCATTGAATTGCTTAGTATGGTGTATAATAATATCATGAAAATGTTTAATGTCATGTTAAACAAAGAAATCAATAAGATTAAGCAAGAGAAATTCCCTATTGAAGTTGAATTACCTAGGATACTCGATCTACCACATGAAATGAGAAAGCCCGTATAAGACCAAGCCAAGGCATGGCATCGGCAACCAAGCAAGTTATCATGTAAGACCAAGACAAGTCTTGGCATTGAAGAGTTTTTATGAGATGAAGACCCATGTAAGTCCAAGCCAAGGCATGGCATTGGTGAGTCTCCAAGCAAAGATGTCATGTAAGTCCAAGACAAGTCTTGGCATTGAAAAGCTATCAAGAGATAGAGATCCCATGTAAGTCCAAGCCAAGGCATGGCATTGGTGAGTAACAAGAAATATTTCATGTAAGTCCAAGCCAAGGCTCGGCATTGACCAGTTCATGAGTAAAGATACCAAGTAAGACCATGTCAAGACATGGCAATGGTAAGTTCCCAAGGAACTCGGGAGAGAAAGACCAGTATAAGTCCATGTCAAGACATGGCCTCGAACCCAAGATGAGATATTCCATGTAAGACCGTATCTAGGATATGGCTTTGGCATCAAGTTATATGTGGAGTGAGATTTAGTATCCTCGGTTATTCATAGAAATTCATCGGGGAAAACGAGTAAAGCTCAAATGAGATAATAAGAAAGTTGAGTAAGCAAAGTTATTATCAAGTTGAAAATGAGTATTATTCATGTTATGAATGATGAATCAGAGATTATGATTATTATGTTAAAATATGCTGATCAATGTGATCAAGTGATACAGGTACCTTGTTTACCTCTCAAGTATGAGACTAGTAAGTTTCATGAGATATGTAAGAATCAAGTATGAGTAAGTAAGCTTTATAGCTGAAATTTATGATACCATTGTTTATGTCAAATGGTTTATATTAAGCAAGTATGTTGCTATGAGCATTATGCAAACTTACTAAGCTAAATGCTTACGTCTTTTATTCTTTCTTTTTATGTAGTCCCGCCAAGCTAACTTGTGGATCGTTGAAGTCGGAGCTCGAAGCACACTATCAATCCTTATTTTGGTATAGCCAAGTTGAAATTATATTAAGTATGGCGTGTATAGGAAACATTTCATTTTGAGTATATGTCTTAGAAAGGGCAAAAGTATGGGCTATCAAGTTAATTATTCTTTTGTAAATGGCTAAGTGATTGGCTAAGATTGACTAAGTATGTATGTTATTGATATCAGTGAAGCATGTTGTATTGTTCATGAAAGATGTAATACTTGAGTTGCTGAATTGAGCTTGAGTTTGGTCTTGATTTCAGGGTGGCAATTGGCTTGGTAAATAGCCTCTAAGTGCCCACACGGATGGACACACGGGCCTGTGTCTAGGCCGTGTGCACCCTGCACCATTGTATCTTAAGTCAGAATAGACCACGGACCAGTCACACGGGCGTGTTTTTAGACTCTAGGCCGTGTTAAGGTAGTCAGTGTGCACCACAGGTGGTAAGCACGGGCATGTGCCTTGGCCGTGGGGCATTGGCAGAATGCTGGGGTTTTAGGCACGATTTGGGGCCACGGGCATGTCCAGGCCGTGTGTATTTTACCAGTATCCACCACGGGTGAAAGACACGGGCATGTTTTAGAGGTGCACGGGCGTGTCCCATACAACATGGGCGTGTGACCCCTGCTCTAAAGAAAAGTTTCTGAATATGTTCCGAAAGTTTTTAGACAAGTGTTTAAGGCCTCGTAGGCTCATGAAAGGTATGAATAGACTGAGAAAGAGAAGTTTTTAATTCAGAAAAAAATTTTATAGCCCGTAAGTACATGTTTAAGTGAGTTCGAGCATGGTAATGTCTCGTATCCAGTCTTGGTCTCGGATTCGGGTATGGGGTGTTACATAGTTGTTAGATGAACAACTTTTGTGAAAGGTGTTGCCATGAAAACACCTAAATGAACCTTTTTGTAAAGGTTGTAAAGTTTGTAGTAAATGTGTGAAATGTTGGGTTTTGATGATAGCCATAAGAGAAATAAATGTTCACCTAGGCTTGTTAAAGTTAGAAATTTGATTAGAATTGATTTCTGAGCCTAGGGGTAAAATGGTCATTTTGCCAAAGTGTAAGGGCAAAATAGTGATTTGCCAAAGAATGGTTATTAAAATGCTCTTATTAATGTGATGATTGAAATGAGCTAATTTTCTATTATAGAGCAAGAAGAACAAAGAATCAACCTTGATCAGGGCAAGAATAAAGTCTCGGACTAGATCGATGGTCTAGCTTATTTTGAAATCGAGGTAAGTTTGCATGTGATAAATTCAACATTTATGCTCGTATTGTTTGTGAATGGTTGACATTATATTGATGTACGATATTCTAAGAAATTGAAATGTTGAAGTCCCGGTTGGACTATAATGAATGTGAGTATATTATTATCGAGACATGAGATAGATAAGGTCCCGTGTAAGACCATGTCGGGGACATGGCTTCGGCGCCAAATTGAAATTCTGTATAAGACCATATCCAGGATATGGCTTTGGTATTGAATATGAGAATTGTATAAGACCGTATCTGGGATATGGCATCGATACTTAAGGTGAGGTTCCGCATAAGACCATATCTGGGATATGGCATCGGTAGTCAAAAGTAATCCCATATAAGACCGTACTCGGGATGTGGCATTGGCTTCGTGTGTATGCTAATGGTTATGAATAAGCATCCTTGAGCATCCCTAGTGATTTATTGGGATAAATAGATCAGCTTAGAAATAGAAACGAGAATTTTATTAGAGCTATGTGATTGAGTTAACACAGGTACCCGTGAGTAATTCACGAAGAATATTTACGATATGTGGCATGGTATGAGCTAATAAGGGCAATTATGAGTATGGCAAGGAGCCTATAACCTTGTGTGTGGTTAATTAATGCCATGGATGGGTTTTATCATGAGCTTATTATTGTCATTTATTTTCATGCAAACTTACTAAGCTTTATGCTTACCCCTTTCATTGCCCTTTTCCTTATAGTATTGCCAAGATAGCTCGAGAAATCGCAGACGTCAGAGTTGGAGATCACACTATCGACCACTATTTGGTATAGCCAAACTAGATTCATTTTGAGTATGGCATGTATCGGACTTGGTCTTTTTGTTATGTCATATTTGCAAGTCAAATGTGTTGGCTATTATAGTTGTTCAATCTATTTTGTAAGAGGTCATGGGATGTTGGCTTATACTTGATATGTTCATATATTCAATGATAATGGATTTCATGAAGTGCATGTTTTTATGGATGTCTTGATTCTTTTGAGTTCTTAGAGGTATCATATGGTCACCTTAAATATTGAATTGATTTGGTATGAGTGTGATTTCTTGCTAGGCTGGCAAATGGCTTGGTAGATAGCCATATAATTGTCCACACGGGCAGACACACGGGCGTGTGTCTAGGCCGTGTGTGACACACGGTCAGCCCCATGGGCGTGGTGCTCGGTCGTGTATCCCTTTGCATGCTAGAGTTGCAAGTCAGTATGCTTAGTAGTACACACACGGGCAGAGACACGACCGTGTGTCTCAGCCGTGTAGGAGGCACGGCCATGGACATGGGCGTGTGCCCAGGCCGTATGAAGTCTACACCTAGAAATTTGAATTCAATTCGACACACGACCTAAGGACACAGGCGTGTGCCTTGGCCGTGTGACTTTAGTGAGGTGATGTGACCGTGTGTATTAAGTCAGTGTCGACCACGGGTGAGGAGCACGGGCATGTCTCAGGGGCACACGGGCGTGTCCCTTGAGCAACACGGGCATGTGGTCCCTGTTTTGATGAAAAGGTCTTAAGTTGGGACGAAATTTTATAGCCCAAAGTTATAAGTTTAAGCAGGTTAAGTTAGGTAATGCCTCGTATCCGATTCTGGCTTCGAACACGGGTAAGGGGTGTTACACAACCCCCTCCACCCCCACCTATTCCTCAGCCGGTTCTCGTAGCTCTACAAGGTATGGAATTTGTAAGATTAAGTAAGCCTCCGGTTGATAAGATCTGAAAGCATGGGGCTGAAGATTTCAGAGCTAATGTTAATAATGATCTCGAGAGAGCCGAGTTTTTGCTCGAAAACTCCATCAGGGTATTTGATGAAATGTCTTTCACACCGGATGAATGTCTGAAATGTGATGTGTCGCTTCTGAGAGACTCAGCATATCGGTGGTGGAAAACTCTTGTGTCAGTAGTACCGAGAGAGGGTTAACTGGGAATTCTTCCAAGATGAGTTTAGAAAGAAATATATCAGCCAACGGTTCATTGATCAGAAACGTAAGGAATTTTTAGTGCTGAAACAGGGCTGAATGTCGATAACCGAGGACTAACGAGAGGTTGTCAGGCTCAGTAAGTACGCCCAGGAGTGTGTTTCCACCGAGGCTATCATGTGTAAAAGGTTCGAAGATGGGTTGAATGAGGATATCCGATTGTTAGTTGGAGTCCTTGAGTTGAAAGAAATTGTAGTGCTATTCGACCGAGCTTGTAGAGCTGAAGAATTAAGCAAGGAGAAGAGAAGAGCTGAGTCTGAGGCTAGAGATCCAAGAAAAAGGCCGATGAGTAAGTCATTTCAATCTCAGTCTAAGAAATCGAGAGATTTGTATGCTCGTTCGAGTGCTTCATCTGGGATTCCAACAGAGATCGTGGGAAGAAATACTCGGGTTCTAAAGCCCAAACTACATCAGTAGCGAGCGTTGGTAACGCTAGGTCTGGTAGGCTTGAATGTCAACACTGTGGCAGACGACATCCCGGTGAATGTAGAATGAAAGACCGGGCTTGCTTTAAGTGTGGCTTAGTGATAAACTGTAATAGTAACATATTTTATCCCCACATTTAGCATGCTTTTGGATTATTTATCCCTTGAATTATGGAATTTGGTGCTCTTAATCCTTTAATTTCATGGTTTATACTCAGGAGAGCATAGGAGGGTGAAAAGAACGGAAAACGGGCTTAAAACTGGCCAAATGGGCCAAAGTAGGAAATCAACACGGCCTGGGATTTCACCACACGGCCGTGCCTCTATAGCAGACCCAACCACGGCCTACAACTCGATTTACACGGGCGTGTTGCACGGGCGTGTCCCTACCGTGGCAAAGAGAAATTTCACTCGGATTAGGATACTTAGAGGCGAAGAAACACATTCTGAAGCCTATATAAACACCCTAAGTACAACCTGAAAGGGGGGCTTTTGTCAAGGGGCGTCCAGCTAGGCCAAGGAGCCAAGCCAGAGAGGTCAAAATCGTGGGAATTACTCGAAGAAAGCCAGTTGATTCATCTCAAGAAGCCGAAATCATACTCAAGACGGCGGATCTCTCCTTCCATTCCTTCAGGGGTTTTAGGGTTTTCTTATGTTTTGTTTTATCTTTTCTTCTGAGATGTATTCTTTTATTATTATGAACTAAACCCCTCAGATACCTGAGGGGGATGAAACCTAAGACGGATCTTGTTATTTTTTTTCTGATCTATATGATAAATACTTGATTTGTTCTTAATTATGTGTTCTTAATTCTTTTTTTGATATTTCATGATATTGATTCAAGTAGTGATGTGCTTAGGCAGTGGAGCAAAAGTCCCTGTCTAAGAGTAGATCTAGCATAATTAAGCGGAGTTGATTGCAACCCTAGATATAGGATGACGAAAATCTGCCGGATTAGGGTCAAACCTAATATGGGAGTCCATAGATCGAGTTAATGCAATTCTATGGGTTTTAATTAGAAAGAGATTTCAATTAATCAACCTAGGGTTAGACGTTAGTAGCCTCGACAGAGGTATTAATATACATTAGGGAATCTTACGGATCAGGTCAAGTGAATAAATCATCTGGTTCAGAGTTAGATAACAAGTGAAGTCTAGGTGGATTCTTCCTTGGGTATTGTCTTAATCAATTGGTTTTTCCCACAAGTATTTCTCCAATTCATTCTCTTTGTCTTAGCGTCTTTAGCTTAGTAGTTAGTTAATTTTAAATTGAACAATAATTCACTTCAATTCTTAGGCTAAATAATAGAAAGAATGTTAGTATTAGTACTTTTGGTTCCTTTGGGTTCGACATTAGGTCTTGCCACTAAACTATACTCTTTGTTCGATAGGTGCACTTGCCTCAATCGTTGTCACAGTTAGTTTCTAGGCTAGATCATTCATTATATAAATTTTAAGACTCTGACATAACGATCACTCAGAAGACCACTTTATTCGGGATTGCCCTGAGATGGCTGAAAAAGATAAGATTCAGAATGCAAGATCGGGCAACACTGCCACTAGAGGGAGACCCTCGAAGAATACGGGGAATGTGACTAGTAGTAAAGGTGTGACTAAAGATTCAACTGTAAGATCCGAGGCTAGAGCACCTGCTAGAGCCTATGCTATCCGTGCTTGCGAAGAAGCGACATCTCCCGATGTTA
Source organism: Gossypium sturtianum (assembly GCA_025698515.1). NCBI lineage: Eukaryota > Viridiplantae > Streptophyta > Magnoliopsida > Malvales > Malvaceae > Gossypium > Gossypium sturtianum. Next base: position 71,511,914 of record CM046955.1, on the reverse strand, counting down.
TCACTGGTACTTTTTCTCTCTATAATACTAATGTAGTTGCATTGATTGATCCTGGATCAACTCTTTCTTATGTTTGCATGAAATTGGTAGCTAGTAAGAGCTTGCCTGTTGAGTTTACTGAGTTTGTGATTAAAGTGTCAAACCCCTTAGGCAAACATGTATTAGTTGATAAAGTTTGCAAGAATTGTCCCTTGATGATTCGAGGTCACTGTTTTCCGACTGATTTAATGTTGTTACCATTTGATGAGTTTGACGTTGTTTTGTGTATGGATTGGTTGACACTACATGATGCGGTAGTGAATTGTAGACGGAAAATTATTGAATTGAAATGTGAAAATGGTGAAATTCTTCGGATTGATTCAGATGAGTCGGGTGAGTTATGTAACAGCCCAATTTTGGGGCTAGTCAGAACAGTGGTTTCGGAACCACTAATCCGAGGTTGGAGAAATTAGTTTTAATATTATTTTATGTGTTTTGGCATGATTATATGAGTGTATAAAAATTTTGGTGTATTAAATTTTAGAGATTTCATGCTTAATTGAGAAAAAGGACTAAATCGCATAAAGTGCGAAAGTGTTGTTCTACAAGCTAAAGGTGTCAATAGCTATAGAATATTAAATTGGAGGTCCTTAATGTGCATTTAGACCCTTAGGAAAGGGTTGGCCGGCCATATGGGACAAGAAAATGAGATTTTTCAAGAGTAAGTGGAGTTTGGTGACTTAATTGACTTGTAATAATAAAATAAAGAAAAGAATGATATCATCTTTTCCTCTCCATCTTCTCCACCAAAAATACCAGCAAGAATTGGGGTTTGAAAGCTTAAAATTTTCAGCAACTTGTCCTCCTTGCAAGTAAATGATTTTGGTGGTTTTTCTTGATAAATTTTGTACTTTTGGGACCCTAGTAGCATGATCTAGCTAATGAGGGGACTATTTTGTAAAATGGTTAAGAGTCTAGGTTTTTGCCATGTGAGCATTTATGTTGTTTTTTGAATTTTTATGGAAAGAAATGAATCTTGGGTGTTAAATACACAACTTTTGTGAAAGGTGCTTCCATGAAAACACCTAAAAGGACCTTTTTGTAAAGGTTGTAAATAGGTGGTAAATGTGTGAAATAATTTGTATTGTGAGTTGCTATAAGAGTAATAAATGTTCAGCTAGGCTTATTAAAGGGGGAAATTCGATTAGAATCGATTTACGAGCCTAGGGGTAAAATCGTAATTTTGTGAAAGTCTAAGGGTAAAATGGTAATTTTGCCAAAGTATGATTCATGAGTTATTTTAGTCAATGTGATCATTAAATAAGTGAAATTGTCATTATAGATCAAGAAACACGAAGTTCGGACCAAAACCGAGGAAAGAACAAGGTGGTGGACTAAATTGAATAACTATATATATTTTGGTATCGAGGTAAGTTTGTGTGAAATTAAAGCTACATAATGCTATTATGTTTTTAATTGCTCGATATCATGATAAATGTATATTATTTCTATGAAATTGATTGATGATGCCTCGATGAAAGCATAATGAAATTATGTAAAGTTGAAGTCCCGGTTGAACATTAGGAATAGCAAGGATACCGTTTTCACAATATTAAACAAAGAAGGTCCCGTATAAGACCATGTCTAGGACATGGCCTAGGCACCGAAGGGAGATCTCGTGTAAGACCGTGTCTGGGACAAGGCATCGACATCGATATACGATCTCGTATAAGACCATATCTGGGATATGGCATCGACATCGTGAAATCCCGTGTAAGACCATATCTGGGATATTGCATTGGCATCGAGATGTGATCCCATGTAAGACTATATCTGGGATATGGCATTGGCATCGTGTTACATGTATGATGAGATTGAGTATCCTTCGATATTTGATCGCTGTAAATCAGAGTTTTAAAATTTATAAAAGAATGATCGAACCTGGAAACTAACTCTGACAACGATTAAAGGCAAGTGCACCTATCGAACAGTAGTATAGTTTAGGCAAGACCGGATTATCGAACCCAAAGGAACTAAAAGTGCTAATACTAACTTTCTTTTTATTATTTAGCCTAAAATAAGTGAAGTTGTTTATTAATCTAAATTAATTAACTACTAAACTAAAAACTCTAAGACAAAGAAGAATGAATTTGGAAAATAACTTGGGAAAAACTCAGTTGATTTCGACGATACCCTAGGAAGAATCCACCTAGACTTCACTTGTTATCTAACACTGAACCATATGATTTATTTACTTAGTTTGATCCGTAAGACTCCCTAACGTATATTAAACCCTCTCTCGAGGCGAATAACGTCTAACCCTAGGTTAATTAGTGGAACTCTCGTTCTCTTATAATAACCCCCTAGAATAGCAGTAAATCGATCTATAGATTCCCATATTAGGTTTCACCCTAATCCGGCAAAGTCTCGTCACCCTATCTCTAGGCGTGCGATCAACTCCGCTTAATTATGTTGGATCTACTCTTAGGCAGGGTCTATTCCTCCTCCACCTAAGCACATTAAATTTGGATTAAGCTCACATAATTAAGAACAAACTAAGTATTTATCATATAATTCAAATAATCAAATAACAAGATTCATCAAAGGTTTCATCCCTTTCGGGTATCCGAAGGGTTTAGTTCATAACAATAAAGGAAAACATCTCAAGAGAAAAGATAAAACAAAACATAAGAAATCCCTAAAACCCCCTGAATGAATTGAAGAGGAGATCCTCCGTCTTGAGTAGAATTCCGACTTCTCGAGATGAAACAACTGGCTATCCTTGAGTGAATCCCCACAAATCTACCTTCTCTGGCCTAGCACAACGCCCTGACAAAAGCCCTGGCAGAAGGCTTCTGCCGAACTCCCCTTCTAAGTTGCTACTTAGGGTGTTTATATAGGCTTTGAGATGTGTTACTTGGCCTCCAAGCATCTTAATTTGAGTGCAATTCCTATTTGGGAGTTTAAGTAGACTTAGGAATATGTTTCTTTGCCTCCAAGCATCCAAATCCGAGTAAAATTCCTCTTTCCCGCGGCAGGGACACGGCCATGGCACACTCCCGTCTGAATTGTGGCCAGGCCGTGTTGGACTCCGTTGATGAGGCACAGCCGTGTAAATCGTGGCTAGGCCTTGTTCTAGATAATTGTCTTGACACGGTCATGTGGGTTTAAGTCCAGGCCGTGTCGATTTCCTCATTGGTCCGTTTTGGTCCATTTTGAGCCCGTTTCTCGTTCTTTTTATCCTTGGGTGCTTTCCTGAGTATAAGACATGAAAAGAAAGGATTAAGAGCACCTTTTTACATAAATCAAGGGATAATTCATCCAAAAGCATACTAAATGTGGGCCTAAAATATGTTACTTTTATGGTTCATCAAATACCCCCACACTTTAGCTTTTGCTTGTCCTCAAGCAAAATTCTCAACTCATAATTAAAACAAACTTCCCTCAATTCATAATAGTCGTTGATAATGTTTCATCATAATTCAAGGATAATTCATACTTGGATGATTCAACTCAAAGAGTCCTAAAGATTCAAACAATCTAAGTCATACATTTGTAGCACAAAACATAGGTGTTTCCCTTCATCTAAATAATTACCACTGATCCAAAACCTACAAGGGTTGACATCCTCACTAAAGATTCACTCAAATCACCCAAAGTGTTTAAGGTTCAAAATTAGGCACTCAAAAGTCGAACATGAAGAGTTAATCCTATAGGCTTGCATGAAAATCAAATCTCCACCACTGTAATATGAGATGAAAAACAATTCAAAAGGTCTTTGTTAGGGTTGTAATGGGGCTAGGGTTAAGGTGTGGAATAAGGCTGAATTAGAGGGTTAGAATTGAGATTGAATTTACAAATTACCTAACTAAGAACTAATGAACTAATAATTACATCAATCGAAAACTAATAATACTAATAATACGAGCTTCTTCTTCGATATTTGGAATTTAAATGTATAAGCTCGTTTAATCACATAACTAATAATGAATATTGAATATGCTTTTGATGATTTTTTTAAGAACAAACTAAGTACATAATAAGGGATAAATTACTAAAATTCATAATTAGGCAACTAATCAAATCAAATCTCGATATAAGGGTAGTCAAAAGGAATGGTGATAACAAAAACAAAGGGGTTTCTGGGTTAATATTAGCGGTTATGTCAATAAATAGGGTTGTTAAGATTAAACGGGGTTCACTAGGGGTTAATTATGAAGGTAGGCTTTTTAAATGGAGTAAGTGGGTTAGATCCTAGGTGCCTTTATCATCTCTGTGTATCAAATCAAAAAAAATGTGGTCTCGACATGTATAATCGATGCAAGTTCTAGAATAACAAATAAGTGTTGACATACTCATAATTAATAAAGTGAGCAAGAAAAAGAATATATGCTCTATAAGGCTCAAAAACTCACAAAAATTATGGGTATTTTGATGTCAACCTCGTAAATTTCAAACTTTAAGATAATATTCAGATTTAGTTCAACAACCTAGAAAATTTTAATTTTAATTTTGAAAAATAGACTTATCATGCTTGATTCTCTAGTATCTTAAAATTTAATTATCAATGCACAATTATCAATGACTTAATCTAAAACATATTAATAAAAATCATAAATCATCAGAAATTTCATCCTAATTAGTAATATGAGTAATTTACTTTCAAACAAGACTAAATTCAGGGATTGAGTTAGGTATCTTTTTAGGTTGTTCACCCCCCCACACTTAAGCTGTACATTGCCCTCAATGTACAAAGATAGATAATATCATTATAAAATCATAAGATATGGGAAGAAGTGAAACTCCCTGAATTTTTGGATGGCTCCTTGAGAGGAGATTGTGTCTTTGGTGGTGGTGATGGGCTGTCTGGATGACGAACCTACGCTAGATGAAGAAATTGGGAGGCTCGTGCAGGATTAGCCAAGAAATCTAAAGAAACCTTAATAATATACTAATAATATAATTAAAGACAAGAAAGATAAAGAGAAGGAGACTAAGAAGGAAAATAAACTAAATTTAAAAGATAAAGGAGATTGAGAATCCTTATGGTAGATGGTTCGAGAGGTGGGTGTGACTTTGAAGGTGACGGAGTTGTTGGTGATGGTGGAAGTGGCGTGATTCCCAAGCAGCCTTAAGAACCTAAAAACAAGAAACTAAAACAAAATAAACTAAATTAAGTAGAAGAGAAGTAAAGAAAAAGAAAATAAAGGAGAAAATAAAAATAAAAGAACAGATAATTGGTCTCAAAGACCGGCTTGTTGTTTGGATGAAGCTGCCGGTATGAACTCAGGTGAATCGGTCTCCTTTGAGGAGATTGGCCTTTTATGCTTCTTTGCCATGGATATGATTTTGTTGTAGCTCAAGAGTCTGAGGATTTATTAGGGAAAGAAAAAAAAACAAAAGGGAGAAAAGAAAGAAAGGAAGAAGAAGAAGAGTAGGTAAGGAGGGAAAGGAGAGGGGCATGGTATTTAAATAGAATCTCAAGTCTGGCAATTTACCACACCCGTGGGTTGAGGGTGTGTCGATTCACATGGTCGCATCGCACGGCCGTGTTCCTAGGCGTGTTGGTTACCCCACGCTCGTGTCTAGCCTGTGTTCAACAAGTCATTATGTTGGCACAGGTTTAAGTCACGGGCGTGTTCTGCCCGTGGTTGGAAAGTCAGTAGCTTCACACGGTTATGGGGCACGACCGTGCCCCTTTATCGGTTCCTGTGGTGTAGTGTTTGGATCTGTGACGTCGAAAAGTGGTTAGAATTGATTCGCACGGCCTCTGCTATGTCAGTACGGGGATTCTTATGGTCCACACGGCCACGGCCACGACCGTGTGCAAGGCCGTGTGTCCTGGAATTCTACACCTCTTGTTAGTTTATAACTAAGTGTTTCAGAAAGAAAAGAAGAAAAGAAAAATAAATTTAAAGCAGGATGAAAAAATAAATTGTGTTAGTGCTCGGGTTGCCTCCCGAGAAGCGCTCGTTTATAGTCTTAAGCTAGACTCTCCTCTCATTTGCTTTGTCAGAGTGGTTTGAGGAGTTGGAAGTCCTTCCTCATGCTATCATTTGTGTCTTTTTGGAAAAATTTAAGTCGAGATGTGTTTATAGTAAAAGTACCAAAATTAGGATTACTTACTCATTTATTAGTGTGGGAAAACACTGGTTACCCTAAAAGATATTTCTTTGTTTATGCTAGGGTCAGGAGGAGATATTTGAGGATCTGCCTGATCTAATGATGCACTGGTCCCCTATTTTGAAGTGGTTTGTTGTTCCTATTAGCTCTTTTGGGGGCTCCTTCGGTTTTATCTTGTGTGGTTACGGTTCTTCGTTGTGTATCCCTAATTTCTCCTTGAAGTGTGTCTTCCACTGCGTCTAGATCATCGAACTGAATCCCTCGATCTTCATGAGTTATTTCTTTGTTGGCATGGGGTTTAGGATCAGGTTGGTTGTATTCTTTGGTGGTGCTTCACGAAAATAAGGGTTAACCGAATGGTTATCGTGTAGAATTTACGTTCTCACCTTGATTACTCGATGTTCTATTTGAATCGAGAGCCTTGATGGTGATTTGTCTCATTACCTACGCAAAGTATGATTTCTCCTGCATCAACATCAATTTTAGTCCTGGCAGTCGCTAAAAATGGTCTTCCTAAGATTAGGGGGATCGAATTATCCTCATCCATGTCTAAGACAACAAAGTCTACTGGGAAAACGAATCTGTTGATCTTTACAAAAACATCTCCAATAATACCCCTAGGAATTCTAACAGTTTTATCAGCTAATTGAATGCTCATCCTAATTTGTTTGGGTTTCCCTAGACCTAATTGTTTAAACAATTTATAAGGCATGACATTTATGCTTGCCCCTAAATCAGCTAACGCATTATCAATAGTTAGTCTACCAATTAAGCATGGAATTGTAAAACTCCCTGGATCTTTTAGCTTTTGCGGTAGTCTATTTTGGAGAATTGCTGAGCACTTTGCGTTAAGTTCCACATGTGACGACTCGTCTAACTTCCGTTTGTTTGTCAGAAGCTCTTTTAAAAATTTCCTAGAATCTGGCATCTGCGAAAGAGCTTCAAGTAATGGTAAGTTAATATGTAATTTCTTTAAAAGTTTAAGAAACTTACCGAACTGTTCTTCTGTGTCGTCTCTTGTTAACGCTTTGGGATATGGTATGCGAGGTTGGTACTCCTTGATTACCGATTTTGGCTTGTCTTGTAGTACCTCATCTTTACCTTCTTCTACCTCGTTTCCTTGTGTTGGACTGGGTTCATCTACTTCTTCGCTTTCTTGAGCTGTTATGGCTTGGATTTGCTCCTTTGGATTAATTTCAGTATTACTCGGTAGACGCCCTTGCGGTCGTTCGGGTAATAGCTTTGCAATTTCTCTGACTGACTGGGTAATTTCCCCGATTGCCTTTGTAAGTCCTCCAACTTGGTTCTCGATCGTTTTGATCGATGTTTCTTGGGTTTTGAGTGTTGCTTCAGTTTTTCAGAAATGGGCTTCTGTGGATGCTATGAATTTGTTCAACGTTTCTTCAAGATTCGGCTTCTTTTCCTGTGGATAAGGCTGATTTTGGAAATTTTGAGGAGGTTGTTGTCTTTGATTTCCTTGATTTCCTTGTCCTCCCCACGAAAAATTTGGGTGGTTCCTCCAACATGGATTATAATTATTACTATATGGGTTATTATTAGATCGAAATTGTTACCTATATAGTTCATCATTCGCTCTCTGTGTGCTAGGTTGGTAGGGTGGGTACTCGGGATTCGCCACAGTTCCACTTGCGTCGTCTTGCATATTTGGATGTACTGCGAAGAACACAAACTATCAATCTTCTTATTCATCAACTCTACCGATTTGATAGCATGGTTCTTTGCGTCGAGGTTGTAAACTCCATTGTTTTTGTTGGCCTTGTTCTTGTAACTTGCCATCGATAGTTCTTCAAATGACATCTCTTCAATAAACTCGTAGGCTGCTTCAGGAGTTCTATTATTCAGGGTTCCACCGGCGGCCGAGTCGATTAGTTGCCTCGTTGAAGGGTTTACACCATTATAGAAAGTTTAGACTTGAAGCCACAAGGGTAAACCATGGTGCGGACACCTTCTCAAGAGATCCTTATATCTCTCCCATGCATCGTATAATGTCTCTAAATCCATCTGCACAAAGGAAGATATATCATTACGTGATTTGGCCGTTTTGGCCGGTGGGAATATTTTAATAAAAATTTTTTGGTCATTTGTTCCCATGTAGTGATTGACCCTCGTGGTAACGAGTTTAACCACTGTTTAGCTTTATTCTTTAATGAAAAGGGAAATAACCGAAGTCGTATGGCATCATCAGAAATGCCATTTATTTTGAAGGTATCACAGAATTCTAAAAAATTAGCTATATGAGCGTTTGGATCTTCGTCCTGTAAACTATCAAATTGAACAAACTATTGAATCATTTGTATAGTGTTAGGCTTTAATTCAAAATTATTAGCAGCTATAGCAGGCCTAACAATACTAGATTCGGCTCTTGTTAAATGAGGTTTAGCATAATCAAACATAGTACGAGGAGCATTATTTTCTGCCACATCTTGTGGTGGAAGATTATTTTCGTCCATCCCTTCAGCAGGATTGGATCTGTCTTCTCGCTCTCCTTGGTAATTTAGGGCTCGCCTAATTTATCTGCGATTTCTCCGAGCGGTAGCTTCAATATCACTGTCGTATTCTAAAGGTCCTCCCGGGTTCCTTCTAGTCATAAACTAGAGGTACCTGCGAGGAAAAGAAAGAAAGAAAGTTTAGCAAATTTAAAATTAAAACTAAAAATAAATAAATTGCGAAAAATAAAAAATAATGACTAAAGTAATAAAAATAGAGTTTTCTTAATATTTTAGTTCCCCGACAACGGCGCCAAAAACTTGATCATTTGTAAATCGAGTTTTAAAATTTATAAAAGAATGATCGAACACGAAACTAACTCTGACAACGATTAAAGGCAAGTGCACCTATCGAACAGTAGTATAGTTTAGGCAAGACCGAATTATCGAACCCAAAGGAACTAAAAGTACTAATACTAATTTCTTTTTATTATTTAGCCTAAAATAAGTGAAGTTGTTTATTAATCTAAATTAATTAACTACTAAACTAAAAACTCTAAGACAAAGAAGAATTAATTTGTAAAATAACCTGGGAAAAACTCAGTTGATTTCGATGATACCCTAGGAAGAATCCACCTAGACTTCACTTGTTATCTAACACTGAACCATATGATTTATTTACTTAGTTTGATCCGTAAGACTCCCTAACGTATATTAAACCCTCTCTCGAGGCGAATAACATCTAACCCTAGGTTAATTAGTGGAACTCTCGTTCTCTTATAATAACCCCCTAGAGTAGCAGTAAATCGATCTATGGATTCCCATATTAGGTTTCACCCTAATCCTGCAAAATCTCGTCACCCTATCTCTAGGCGTGCGATCAACTCCGCTTAATTATGTTGGATCTACTCTTAGGGAGGGTCTATTCCTCCTCCACCTAAGCACATTAAATTTGGATTAAGCTCACATAATTAAGAATAAACTAAGTATTTATCATATAATTCAAATAATCAAATAACAAGATTCATCAAAGGTTTCATCCCCTTCGGGTATCCGAAGGATTTAGTTCATAACAATAAAGGAAAACATCTCAAGAGAAAAGATAAAACAAAACATAAGAAATCCCTAAAACCCCCTGAATGAATTGAAGAGGAGATCCTCCGTCTTGAGTAGAATTTCGGCTTCTCGAGATGAAACAACTGGCTATCCCTTAGTGAATCCCCACAAATCTGCCTTCTCTGGCCTAGCACGACGCCCTGACAAAAGCCCTGGCAGAAGGCTTCTGCCGAACTCCCCTTCTACGTTTCTACTTGGGGTGTTTATATAGGCTTTGAGATGTGTTACTTGGCCTCCAAGTATCCTAATTTGAGTGCAATTCCTATTTGGGAGTTTAAGTAGACTTAGGAATGTGTTTCTTTGCCTCCAAGCATCCAAATCCGAGTAAAATTCCTCTTTCCCGTGGCAGGGACACGGCCATGGCACACGCCCGTGTGAATCGTGGCCAGGCCGTGTTGGACTCCGTTGATGAGGCATGGCCGTGTAAATCGTGGCTAGGCCGTGTTCTAGATAATTGTCTTGACACGGCCGTGTGGGTCCAAGTCCAGGCCGTTTCGATTTCCTCATTGGTCCGTTTTGGTCCATTTTGAGCCCGTTTCTCGTTCTTTTTATCCTTGGGTGCTTTCCTGAGTATAAGACATGAAAAGAAAGGATTAAGAGCACCTTTTTACATAAATCAAGGGATAATTCATCCGAAAGCATACTAAATGTGGGCCTAAAATATGTTACTTTTATGGTTCATCAATATTCCAAGTAGTTCAACGGGTAAAGAACTAAAGTTTATGTTAAAGATAGCAAAGAGATAAGTCTATGTTCAAGAGAATAAAAGTGCTAAAGTTATGTGATGAAGTGATACAGGTACCCATGAGTAACTTACGAGTAATGAATGCAAATTGTGATATGTGATTTGGTAAGAGTAAGCATGAGTAAGTTATATTGATGTGTTTGAGAACTTGTGTAATATTTAGTGTGATGAATGGATGTCATCATGAACTTTTATGTTGCTATTTATTTCATGCAAACTTACTAAGCTTTATGCTTACCCCTCTCTTTTCCCTATTCCTTGTAGTATCGCCAAGCTAGCTCGAGAATCGAAGGAAGTCGGAGTTCGATTCACACTATCAACTATTCTTTTGGTATAGTAAAGTTGATTAATTTTGGGTATGGCATGTATAGGAACTTGGTTATTTTGTGATATGTCATATTTGTTAGTCAATGTGTTGGCTATTTATGCTACTCATTCATTTTGTAAATGGCCATTGGAATTGGCCAATACTTGTTAAGTTTTTATATAATCAATGATGATGAAATTCATGAAATACAAATTGTGCAATTGAATGAGTTATGAATGAAGCATGGGCATGATGAAGTAGGTTGATGATAAGGTGGGGATGTTTTGTTTCTAGATACTAAAGGTGCCTTATTGTCATGTTGTGTGTTGCATTGAAATGTTATAAGTGTGGTTGCTTTTAGGGTGACAATTAGCTTGGTAGATAGCCTTATAGTGGTCCACACAGGTAGGCACACGGGCGTGTGTCTAGGCCGTGTGTGACACACGGTCAACCCCATGGGCGTGTGCCCAGGCCGTGTGAAGTCTACACCTGATTTTAGGAATTTAATTCGCCACACAGTCTAAGGACACGGGCGTGTGCCTTGGCCGTGTGACTTTAATAGGTTGATGATGTCAGAAACAGAATGCCAATGTTTTGTACACGGGCTAAGACACGGGCGTGTCAAGGTCGTGTGAGGGACACAGGCCATAGACAAGGGCGTGTGTCTGGCCATGTGAAAACCCTTGTAGGTTCGAAATGAAAAATAAATCCACACGAACTAGGGACATGGGCATGTGTGACCACACGGCCTACCCACACGGGCGTGTCCTTCACCACACGGGCGTGGGGCCCTATTTTAAGCAAAAAATTTCTAAGTGTTCAAAAGTTTCCGGTTTAGTCCCGAACCATTCCGTATGTATGTTTAGGGTCTCGTGGACCTATAATAGGGATGTTATGATCCCGAATGAGAATTTTTAAGACGAAATGAAAATTTTATGTCTCGATGTTGCATGTTTGAGCAGGTTAAGTACAGTAATGCCTCATACCCAGTTCCGGCGTCGGATACGGGTAAGGGGTGTTACATTTAGTGGTATCAGAGCTACGATTTAGTCGATTCTCGGAATGTCGTAGCGTATGCACGAGTCTAGCTATACATGCCATACATATGAGTATTTATATAATGATAGTGTGACGACTCCTGACGATTTAAATTATGTTTTCATATAGTAAATGGATCCCGACAGAGCTATGGCGGACGATGTAGAAAGTAACGCATCGACCCCCGCCCAAGGGACGGTACCAACTGGAATTGAAAATGAAAATAGACCAACAACTGTAAGCCAGAGAGGAGGAGAAGAGGCTATGGAAGCATTTCTCCATATGATGAACGCATGGTGTACGGAGTTCGTTCGAACAAACCCGAACGGGCAACCCCCTCCACCCCACCTATTCCTCAGCCTACCCCTGTAGCTCCCCAAGTGGTAGAGGTAGTAAGAAGGGAAAAGCCTCCTATTGATAGAATCCGAAAACAAAGAGCTGAGGAATTTCGAGCTAACAAAGATGATGATCCAGAAAGAGCAGAATTTTGGCTTGAAAATACCATCAGGGTATTTGATGAGTTGTCCTGCTCGCCCGAGGAGTGTATGAAATGTGTGGTATCTCTCTTGACAGATTCAGCTTACCAGTGGTGGAACACCCTTGTGTCGGTTATACCAAGGGACAAAGTTAATTGGAAGTTTTCCAAGAAGAGTTTCGGAAGAAGTACATCAGCCAAAGATTTATTGATCAGAAGAGAAAGGAATTCCTCGAGTTAAAACAAGGTCGAATGACAATAATCGAGTACGAGCGTGAGTTCGTAAGGCTCAGAAAATACGCTCGAGAGTGTGTATCCACTGAAGCCATTATGTGTAAAAGGTTTGAGGATGGATTAAGTGAGGATATATGATTGTATGTTGGTGTTCTAGAACTAAAAGAATCTGTTTTGTTAGTAGATAGAGCTTGTAAGGCTGGGGAGTTGGCTAAAGAGAAAAGAAAAGCTGAAATTGAGTCCCGTGTAACACCCCTAACCCGTATTTGTCGCTAGAATAGGGTTAAAAGGTGTTACCGGACGAACGGAGACTTTTACGGACATTTCATAATATAACTCAACCAATGCGATCAAAGTGTCCCTTAAATAGGTCAACGAGACCTTGAGCATGCTTTAGAATAGGGTCGAGACTAAACCGAACACATACAGAAATTCTCAGAAATTTAAAAATTTTTCTAAGTTACAGAGGTCACACGCCCGTGTGGGAAGGCCGTGTGCCTCCCACGGCCTCAGACACGCCCATGTGTCTAAGCCGTGTCAAAACAGGGTATACATACTAACTTGTCCACACGGCATGGACACACCCGTGTGCCTCACCCGTGGTCGATCCTGACTTCACCTCACGGCCAGTCACACGCCCGTGTGTCCAGCCCGTGGTCGATCCTGACTTGTTTTGAATTTCAACCACGAGGGACACGGTCAAGCCACACGCCTGTGTGCTCAACCGTGTGAGCAATTATAGGCCATTTTCAAGGCCAAATTGCCATCCACGCAAGGGTCATCCCTACAAGCTCAAATAATCAATATCCCATACACAATTAGCAACCAAAATCATGTCAAATGTTCAACCTATCATTCCATTTAATCATATTTCTAAATATGCCAACTTGTATGCCAAATAGCACATCTAAATCACATGTAAAACCAAGCATAATTCATCCACAATTTCACCAATTCACTAAGGCATCAATTCATCAATAAGCTTACCATTCATAAGACCATTTCATTGTCATCAAGCCATACCAAAACATGCATCATATACCATAATCACTTATGCATATTATCAACATTTATATAGCCACATCACATGGCTAATTACACATCTCAAACATGTTCCAAACATCTAGCCTATACATGCCATACTTAGTATATACATTTCCATAAGGTACCAAAATGAGTTTGGGTAGTGTGATGATGATCCTTGACGGTCCCGAGCCTTCAGTAGCTTTGACGATCTGTAAACAGAGTAAACACACACAGAAAGTAAGCTTTCCAAAAGCTTAGTAAGCCTGTAACACCCCTAACCCGAGACCATCGCCGGAATAGGGTTAAGAGGCGTTACCGATCAATCGGAACATTTCATAATCAATTCTCAACACAAAGTCAATCATCATAAAAGCATATCATAACATAATCGTAAAGTCCCTTATTGAGGTCCTCAAGACCTCAAACATATGCTAGAAAGGGGTCGAGACTAAACCGAACACTAATGAAAGTTTTCAAAATTTCAAATATTCTTCAACACTGTTGAGGTCACACGCCCGTGCAATCAGGCCTTGTGCCTCACACGATCACCAGACACACCCATGTGTCCAGGTCGTGCCAAAATAGGGCATGTATCCTGACTCTTTCACACGGCCACCAGGCACGCCCGTGTTCTAGGGCCGTGTACTCTTAGGCAATATACTGACTAATTCGCACGGCTACTAGGCACGCCCGTGTGCCATAACCGTGTAGGCAAAACAGGTCATTGCAATGCCAATTTGCCACCCATACAAGGGTTTACCAACAAGCTACATAACAAGACTATTTCATGCTTTTAAATGCACTCAAACATGCCATTTCATGCACTCAATAACCATCAACATTACCATCTACTTCCATACCTAATATCATCACAACTAAGTCCATTCAAAGTGACAATTATACATCTCAAAACATATGTAATTCAAGTATTATAAAATCCATACCAAAACTCATCTTTTAACCACCTCTTTCATCAACCACAAAGTCATGAAACACACCATATTCATAGCTCATTCACAAATTCAATATTATCTCACTTCCAAGCCAAATCACATGGCAAGGATTAAACATCACAAATCATACCATAACTTCTAGCCTATACATGCCATATTTAATCTATATACATCTTTCCAAAAGTACCAAAATAAATTTCCGATAGTGTGATTGATATGCTGACGATCCCCGGATCCGAGCTAGCTTTACTGACACTGCAAAGCAGAGAAACAAATCACACAGTAAGCTTTCCAAAGCTTAGTAAGTTCGTAACATAACACATTTAAATCAAACAAACCACCACATAGATTATTTCACATATACATATATATCATACCATCCAAAACTAAAATGCTCATTTAATATTTCATAATCTCATTCATAGATTCATCAACCACATAGGTTCTGAGCGTACCTTAGCCAACACCTAGTAATCAATTACATTTGCTACTCAATACTCACTTTTCCCTTTCGATCAACTTCCATCTCTTCTTCGATTCAATCGCACACTTAGTGCCCAGATATTTAGCCGAAGCTTAATTAACATCGCACACATAGTGAATTTATATCAAACCGCTCTTCAATCGGTATCGCACACACAGTGCCAACCACAAAGTCGAAGTTTATATTATTTCACACACACAGTGCTAAACATCTCAATCACATTTCTGAATACGCACACTTAGTGCCACATAACTCAAACTCAAACTCTCACATAGCATCCACATTTCAATATCATTATAATATTCATTTCATAGAATTTAACATAACTAAATATTCGTATTATGTCCGAACTTACCTCGGACGTTAAACTATCGAAACGGTCGATCAATCGAGCACTTTATCTTTGCCTCAATCTTGATCCGAACCTCTCCTCTCTTGGTCTATACACATTCAAATTCAATCCATTCAATTACCAAATCATTCATTTTAGTCCAAACACACATATTTAGGGCATTTTACAAAATAGCCCTCACATTTTCACATTTCGACACTTTAGTCCCTAATTCACAAAATCATCAAATTCACATAATTTCCTTTCACATAAGCTTAGCCGAATTTCCCTTGTGTTCATACAAACTCACACATTTCTTTTATTTCACATTTTAGTCCCTCAATTTACACTTTTCTCAATTTAGCCCAAAATACACAAATTCATCAAAACTACAAAGACAAACTATCTTAATTAAACACATATCTTTCATTTTCTTCCATCAAACATTCAAGAAATCACATGTTCATCAATGGTATATTTCAAAAACATCATCAACTCCCAAAATTAAGACATGGGTTAGCTAGAGCACGAAGCAACGATTACGAAAATGTAGAAATTATCAAAAACTGAGCTCAAACATACCTTAAGTCAAGGATAGCAATGACTGAATATACCAAGCCCTATTTCTTTCTCTTTTTCTTCTTCAATTTTCGGCAAGGGTAGTGTAAAAAGATGAACACTTCATGTTTTGTTTAATTATTTATGACTTATTTAACTAATTACCAAACTAACCCTTTTATTATTATTCCATTTCCATTATCTAAAGGTTTTTATGTCCATCCACCATCCACTAAATATATAATGGTTTAATTGCCTCATAAGGCCTCCACATTATAAAGACAACAACAATTAAACACTTAAAAATCAGCACATAGCATTTACACTTTATGCGATTAAATCCTTTTTCTTAATTCGGCACACAGTCGATAAAATTATCACACAAAATTTTCACACAGGCTATTTCACATATAATCAACACCAAAAATAATATTAAAATATTATTCTGACCCCAAATTTGTGGTCTCGAGACCACTGTTCCGACTAGGGTCTAAACCGGGCTGTTACAAAGCCATATACAAATAAACTTAACTTATAATCATTCATAAACATAGTTAATTAAAATCATTATCACATTCTCATTTCAAGCACATAATAGTCTCTTTGGCTCAATTGGTTTACCATTGCTTACCAATTCATCATATCTCATATATCTCATTTGCTCATATCTCAAACATACATATATCTCAAATGTACCTTTGCATCAATGCACATACTTACTCACCTTTCATGCTTATACAAAGCATATATATATCAACGTACCTGAAATGGATATACAACTCACATAGTCATTCATTTCTCGGACATGCCCGTTGAACCGTTCGGAATCTAATAGGATACTCGAAATGCTCGGAATAGTCGTACAACGCCAACGTCCCAGACGTTGTCTTACATGTAATCAGATATCAATGCCACTGTCCCAGATAGGGTCTTACACGAATCAATACGATGCCAATGTCCCAGACATGGTCTTACACGTAAATCTCAAATCGATGCCAACGTCCCAGACGTGGTCTTACACGAAATCTCGAATCAATACCAACGCCCCAGATGTGGTCTTACATGATATCAAATATCAAACACCTATGTCATGACATATGCTATCCTATCTATTCTTAGGTTCATACGGGACTTCTCAGACTTTAACAACTTGTCGATATATACGTAAGCTCAGATTTCCCATACATTCCATCCTAATGGATATTCATAGCAATTCGAATCTCATATATACACAAATAATTCAATTCAAATACATTTATTTGTATATCGACTTACCTCGGATTTGGATATTTGATCGGATTCGGTTATTCGACAACTTTTGACTTTCCACGATCTAAGTCTGTTTCTTCGGTTCTTGATCTATACATATTCAAATTTAATCCATTTATTCATCAATTCATTCAATTCAATCCAAAGACACATATTTAGGGCAATTTATAAATTAGCCCTCACATTTTCACATTTGGACACTTTAGTCCCTATTTCACAAAATTACAAAATACACAAAATCACTAAATACCCATGCTTAGCCAAATATTATTCATGATCATATGAGTCCATACATTTCATTTATTTCACAATTTAGTCCATTAAATAAACATTTTCTCAATTACAACCAAATTGCTCAAATTCATTAAAACTCCAAAGACAAACTATGTTAATCAAACACATATCTTTCATATTTCATCTTCTAACATCGCAAAACTCATGAATTCATCAATGGCACATTTCAAAATATTCATCAATTCATAAAATTGAAGCATGCATTTTGAAGAACACGAAGGAACGATTACAAAAACGTAGAAATTATCAAAAACCGATCAAAACCCATACCTTAATTTAGCTTTAAAGCTAGCCGAACCCTTAAAGTATTTCTTCCTTCTTTTTCTTCACTATATTCGGCCAACAAGATGAATAAAATGGACATGTTTTTATGATTTGTTTTATTATAAAAGCTTTAACACATATTTTACTAATTTAACCTTTAATACAAAATATATATAACATAAAATATAAGGTCATTCTTGACCATTGCCATCCACTATCTCATTAATGGCTTAATTGCCTCATAAGGCCTCCTCATTTAAAAGCCACAACAAATAAGCACTTTTAAAAAATATCATACTAGTTTTGCATTTAATGCAATTTAATCCTTTTCTCAAATTGAGCACACAAACAGACAAATTTTCATACGAGACTTTCACACATGCTTAATCACATACAGTAGACACAAAAAATAATATTAAAATATTTTTCGGACTCAAATTTGTGGTCCCGAAACCACTATTCTGACTAGGGTCTGAACCGGACAGTTACATCCCGTGACTCGAGGAAGAGACAACTGAGTAAGTCATTCCAATCCTCATCCAAGAAGTCAAGAGATTTCACTACTCGATCAGCCACTTCGGCTGGGTTTTCAAATAGAGGTAAGGGTAAACAGTACTCGGGGTCTAAGCTCAGATAACTTCAGTTGCTAGTGTTGGTAACGCTCGACCAAGTTGACTGGAATGTCCACAGTGTGGCAGGCGTCACCCAGGTGAGTGCCGAGCATATGAGAGAGCTTGTTTCAAGTGTGGATCCCCAGATCATTTTATCAAAGATTGCCCTGGGATGGGTGAGAAAGAGAAATCTCAGAGTGCAAGATTGTGAAATACTGCTAGAGGCCCATTTCGACCCAACGAGGCCCAGAACGGCCCAAGTGCACGAGAACACTCGTAGTGGCCTCTCCAGTCAAACGCCCATGTCTTGTGGGCTCGGTTCACCACACGAGCGTTTGCACGCCCATGTGGCCTCAATCACCGTATTTCTGGCTTTTCAGCTTTTTCCGTGCTACAGTCAGATCAGGGTGTGCACACACCCTTTTGGATTTACAACAGTAATGATTTACGGTGTACAGATACACACCTGATTACGTAGAGTACTAAAAATCCACGAGCGTCAGAACCTTGACTAGATCGGTCGACTGTGATTTGCCTACTTGTTCCAGAGCTCGGTGCAGCCCCCCTTCTGCATTCTGGCGAAAAATCCTGAACAAACGACACCTTACGCCGCTTAAACTTTGTAGTAGAGGCTACGCGCTCAAACTCAGCCGGTACCTTTTCCATCGGTTTATTACTAGCACCCTCTTCACCCATCGGAAGTTCGATTGTCAAACTCGAGCCTTGCTTGATCGGATGCCCCTAGCCTTCTTAGACTACTAACCGAATCAATCACCTGATTAATCGTGTATCTGCCTATCTACGGATTCTTAGATTGCGAGATAAGAAAATGATTGACTACCACTGTGATCCTTGATAAACCCCTTCACCCCTTGCAATGATCTAAAAATCAAAAGTGCCACCACCATCATCGGGGAAGAAAAAGGGATTCGACCACGCGTGAACAACCAAAGGAAACATTTATTAAAGAAAGAGCAAACGCTTAGCATCCAACAACACAAGAAAGAATAAGGGCTTACCGAAAGTCCAGGTGACCTCCAAACCGCGATCGACCACAGCGAAAGAAGAACAAGATTGCTATCTAGATCAAGGCTATGAGCCGAAGGGAAACAGAAAGAGAAACAGAGATTCGACTTAGTATCAAAAGAATATGGTAATGTGAGAGAGAAGTTCGGTTATGAAGAAAACCAAAAGAAATAGTAAGAAGAAGAAGAAAAACTATTCGGCCCTAAAGAAACTGAGAAGAAAAACAACAACATAAGAGTGGAGAGAGGTTGAATTGGGTCGAGAGAAAATAGAAACAGAGAGTTGTTAAGTTCGACCAAAGAAGGATGAGAGAAAAAAGACTTCAAAAAGAAATAATTAGAATTAGGCACTTGATGTCTAACGGTTCCGGCAGAGTGACCAAAAGTCAAACGAGAAGTAATGTTGAAAGAAAAGAGAACCCAAATGGTAAAAAATGTGCCAAGATAAGAAAACAAAACCCAAAAATACCAGAAGAAGTCGGCACCTACTCTCTCTCACATTGCCGAAATGCACCATAGCCGAATTTGCACCTAGAAGTTGCACAATTCGGCTACAACACTCCTCTCCTCCAAATCCCTTGAAAATCTCCTCAAATCTCTCCCCTTATCCCTCCTTGATATCCTCCATAACAACCTCCAAGACCAATTCAAACTCTCCAACAATAGAGTTTGAAACCACCTCAAACTCCTGCTGCCTCATGCTAGCAAAATAAATATCATTTTGTCTTGCAATGGGATTCGAACCCCAGCCCCCCCTCAATAGCTCAACACGCCTCTTGCCTCCTTGCCACATGCTCTTTTGTGTCACATTTTATCTTCAATTAACTAAAAGGTCTAAAGGCCAAAGTCCAAGTTCCATAAAAAAAACCAAAATAAATTGCAAGAGCCAAGACTTGAACCCAAGCTCCCTTGCAACCTTAATGACGCCACAACCACTAGACCACATGCTTCCTTGTGTCATCATTTTAACACAATAATTTAAAAGGCCTACATCCAAGCATCCAGTGTTTTATCCACTTAAAACCAAAATTTTCGCTAAAGCCCAGGTTTGAACCTAGGACTTTTCCAACTCCTCTCGGGACCCTTAACCACTTGAGCAGACATTTAATTGTGTCATTTCCTAGCTCACATAAACTTTTATGCACAGTTTTCTAACTGTTCCCTTGCTTAAGGCCCAATACTTCTAGGCCTAAATTCCAAGGCGTTACAACTCTCCTCCCCTTAACAAAAAATTTCATCCTCAAAATTTTTATCTTGAAAAATAATTACAATTGTGTACTTGACAACTGATCTAATCGTTAGGCACATCCTATGTGTAACATCCCTTACCCGTATTCAACACCGGAACTGGGCCCGAGGCGTTACCGAATTAAAACCTCATGATCGCCACTTAGGCTCAATGTGACTACTCTCTTAAGTCACCTCAACATCTCATTCTTGACTTATGAGGCCTCACTCATACATACGAGGGCTCTCGAGACTATATTGAAACTTTTACAATTTTTAAAACTTTTCCATCTATACAGGGATCACACGCTCGTGTAAGATTTGGCACGCCCGTGGAGGTCACACACGCCCATAGTCACTACCCGTGCATGAAAACTCAAGCATTCTGCCAATGCCCCACGGTTAGGGCACACGCCCTTGCTCTCCACCCGTGGTGCACACGACTATCTTAACACGGCCTAGAGTCTAGACGCACGCCCGTGTGGCTAGCCCATGGCCAACACTGATTAACACACACGTTCTAGGCATACACCCATTGTTATAGGCGAATTCGACCAAAGGTAGATATCTCTCCCAACTACCTTCGAATTCTAACACACAGCATCGAAGCATATCTTCGAGAACTTGAATCACTCTTTCAGACTGACCATCGGTTTGCAGATGGAACGCAGTACTGAAATTAAACTTTTTTTCCCAAAGCCTCTTGTAACTTCTTCCAAAACCTCGAAGTAAACCTCAGATCCCTATCTGATATTATAGACACAGGTACACCATGTAACCTCACTATCTCTGCAACATACAGCTCAGCTAACTGATCTAGTGAATAATCAACACGTACTGGAATGAAGTGAGCCGACTTCGTCAATCTATCCACAACAACCCACACAGCATCTCTATTTTTCGGAGTCATGGGCAACCCCGTCACAAAGTCCATGGTAACCCGATCCCACTTCCATTCGGGAACCATCACTGGCTGAAGCAATCCCGAAGGCACTTGATGCTCAGCTTTCACTTGTTGACAAATTAGACACCTTACCACAAATTCGGAGATATCTCTCTTCATACCCGGCCACCAATAAGACTTCTTCAAGTCATTGTACATTTTCGTACTGCCCGGATGTACTGACAAATAACCACTATGTGCCTCGTACAAAACCTTTCGGATTAACTCTTTATCTCTGGGTACACAAATTCTATCACGGTACAACAAACAACCATTCGAGCCCACTCGAAAATCAGAACCACTTTCTGATTCATACTTAGCTCTCTTAGCTAGCATCTCACTGTCATTTCTCTGAGCCTCACATATCTGTTGAACAAATAGTGGCTTAGCTCTCAACTCTGCCAAAATAGCACCATCATCAGACAATGCTAAACTCGTCCTCATAACTCTTAGAGTATACAAGGATTTCCTACTCAGGGCATCCGCAACCACATTCGCTTTTCCCGGGTGGTAATCAATGACTAACTCATAGTCTTTCAATAACTCAAGCCACCGCCTCTGTCTCAAATTCAGATCCTTCTGATCCATCAAATACTTCAAACTCTTGTGATCCGTAAAGATTCGGCACTTCTCAACATATAAGTAATGTCGTCAAATCTTTAACGCGAAAACAATCGCAGCCAACTCCAAATCATGAGTCGGATAATTCTTCTCCTGCGGTTTCAACTGTCTCGAGGCGTAAGTGACTACCTTACCCTCTTGCATCAACATGCAACCGAGACCATTAAATGACGCGTCACTGTAAACCACGAACTCTTTCCCCGATTTTGGTTGAACCAAAACCGGTGCCTCAGTCAACAATGTTTTCAATCTCTCGAAACTCTGTTGACATGCCCCAGTCCAATCAAACTTGACATCTTTGTGCAATAGTTTCATCATCGGGGTAGCAATCACAGAGAACCCTTTTACGAAACGTCTGTAATATCCCGCTAATCCCAAGAAACTTCTAACTTCCGACACATTCCTCGGCTGTTTCCAATCCACAACAGCCGATACCTTACTCGGGTCAACTCTGACACCATCACCCGACACAATGTCCTAGGAATCTGACCTCTCAGAGCCAAAACTCACTCTTGCTAAACTTAGCATACAACTGCTTATCTCTTAAAGTTTGCAAGACAATTCTCAAATGTTCTTCATGATCATTCTCATCCCGAGAATAGATCAATATATCGTCAATGAAGACAACTACAAACTTGTCCACATACGGTCTGAAAACACGGTTCATCAGATCCATAAAAATTGTCGGTGCATTAGTCAAACCAAACGGCATAACCAAAAACTCATAATGGCCATACCTTGTTCGAAATGCAGATTTCAACACATCCTGCTCCTTCACTCTCAATTGATAATAACCAGACCTCAAGTCTATCTTGGAGAACACTGTAGCTCCCTTCAGTTGATCAAAAAGATCATCAATCCTTGGTAAAGGATACTTATTCTTAACCGTCACTTTGTTAAGCTGTCTATAATCTATACACAACCTCATAGACCTATATTTCTTCTTTACAAATAATACCGGAGCACCCCACGGTGAGTAGCTTGGTCTTGCAAAACCCTTAACTGTCAACTCTTGTAACTGAACCTTCAGTTCTTTCAACTCTAAAGGTGCCATCCTATACGGAGCAATCAAAATAGGTGTCGTTCTCGGAACTAACTCAATCCCAAACTCAACCTCTCTCACTGGAGGTAATCCGGGTAACTCTTTCGGGAATACATCTAGATACTCACATACCACTGGCACTGTTTCAAACTTTACTCCAACCTCTTGAGTATTCAACACAAAAGCAAGATAGGACTCACACCCTTTTCTCAAACATTTCTCAGCCACTAGGGAAGAAATCATCACTGGTAGACTATCCGATCCACCTGATTCAACCCGAACAACATCTCCACTCTCACATTTCAATTCAACATACTTACTACCACAGTTCACTAAGACACTATGGGTAGTCAACCAATCCATGCCAAGGATTAATTCAAACTCATCAAACGACAACAACATAAGATTTGCCGGAAAACATTGACTCTCAAATATCAAAGGACAATTCTTACACATCTTGTCCACTAACACAGGCTTTCCTAACGGGTTTGACACCTTAACCACAAAGTCCGTAGGCTCAACGGTCATACTCAAACTAGATGCCAGTCTCATGCAGATATAAGAATAAGTAGACCCTGGATCTATTAAAGCAATAACAAAGGTGTCAAAGAGAGAAAAAATACCCGTTATCACATCAGGGGAGGATGCCTCTTCACGAGCGCGAAAGGCATACGTCCTCACAGGTACCCGACCCTCTGGTCTCACAGCAGAGTATTTGAATGCACCTCTACCACTAGCCCCACCTCTCGGGTTCCTTGGGGGTCTACCCCTTGCAGACACATCGTCAGATCTCATCTCCTGCTTCTCTTTCTTTTTCGATCAGTAAACCTCTGGCTTATATACTTCTTCCGGAACTCTTCCAGAAAGAAGTCCCATGTCACCCGCTCTCTCGAGACCACTGACGTCAACGTCTTCCACCAATGGTATGCCGAGTCCCTCAGCAAGGATACGACACACTTCAAGCTCTCTTCAGGTGTACAAGAGAGTTCATCGAATACTCTCATCGAGTTCTCTAACCGTAACTCGCCTCTCGTGGTCATCATCTACCTTAGCTCTAAACTCCTCAGCCCCGTGTTTTCTAATCTTATCTACCGGGGGTTTCGATATCCTCACTACATCAATACCTTGAGGAGCCACTGGAATTGGCTGAGGTATGGGAGGAGGTGGAGGAGGTTGAGCATTAGGGTTCACTCGGACGTAATCCGAGTACCAATTGCTCATCATCTGTAGAAAGGCTTCCCGTGCCTCTTCCCCTTGACCCCTAGCCTCGGGTCCACTTTGAACAGGCACGGTTCCTTGAGCAGGAGCCGGCGCATTACTAGCTGCTTCATCAGCAGTCAATGGATCGGAATCCATATTCTATATAAAACAAGATTTAAAATCATTAGAACCACCACACTATCATTGTACACTTATGGCATGTATAGCTAGACTCTTACACCCGTTACGGTAGTCCTAGAACCGACTAAACCATAGCTCTGATACCACTAAATGTAACACCCCTTACCCGTATTCAATGCCGAAATCGGGCCCGAGGCGTTACTGTATTAAAACCTCATGATCGCCACTTAGGCTTAATGTGACTACTCCCTTAAGTCACCTTAACATCTCATTCTTGACTTACGAGGCCTCACTCATACACACGAAGGCTCTCGAGGCTATATCGAAACTTCTACGATTTTTAAAACTTTTCCATCTATACAGGGATAACACGCCCGTGTAAGATTTGGCACGCCCGTGGAGGTCACACACGCCCATGGTCACTACCCGTGCATGAAAACTCAAGCATTCTGCCAATGCCCCACGGTTAGGGCACACGCCCGTGCTCTCCACCCGTGGTGCACACTGACTATCTTAACACGGCCTAGAGTTTAGACGCACGCCCGTGTGGCTAGCCCGTGGCCAACACTAATTAACACACGTTCTAGGCACACGCCCGTGTGACTAGTCCGTGGTCTATTCTGATTTAAAATACTAACATGCAGGGGAGACACGACCAAGTCACACGCCCATGGGCTGACAGTGTGTCACACATGGCCTAGACACACACCCCTGTGTCTACCCACATGGACAAGAACAAAGATATTTGCCAAGTTCATTTCACCCTTCTAGCTTACACAACATGCACTCATTCAGCACATCCATAATCAACTCAAAATCTTACAATCTCACTTAGATAACTACATGTTTTCATATAATAAAGTGCCAACAACTATGGTATTATACAAAATAGATTATCCATCTAAAGACCAACACATCATAGCCATAAACAACAAAATCCACTAACTTGTCTTGCCCCTATACATGCCATATACAAAACATTGAGTCTCATGTACCAGAGTGTGCTGATAGTGTGGGAGATCTTCCAAATGATCCTCGTATCTCGATTCAACACTTTTGCTATATAAGACAAGGGAAAAGAAAGGGAGTAAGCTTTGAGCTTAGTAAGTTTACACATAAACAATTAAGCACCATAGTATAAGCTAAACAACAATTAGCATTATACTAACATATAATGTACAACTATGCTTACTCTTCCTATCCCTTACCACATTTCCAACACATCATGTGTCACTTACTCATAACTATTGACATGCACCCCTGCATTCAATATCACATTTACCCAATATACAACACATCATTATTTCTCAATAATACATCCACACAGCTATGCTACTCACTATCACATCCACACAGCAAATCTCTCGGTGGTTCCGCACTAAGCCCACCACAATCAATTAATAAGGTAGTATCGCACTTAGCCTACCAACAAGGTATTCATAGTGGTTTCGCACATAGCCCACTAGATAATATACCGAACGATAGCATCGCACATGGCCAGCTCATCGTCAATATGCATTAGGATGGTATCGCACTTAGCCCACCATTTAGCATTATTACTACACATTCACAAATCTACTTACTTAATCATTCATCCATTCATTTCACTTGAACCATTCTCAACCATGCTATACACTAGCTAGCATTAACAAATTGTAAGTATGAATGCATTGTTTATGCATAGACTTACCTCGATACTCAAAAGTATATAAACGTGCAATTTAGTCCACCACTTTGCTATTGCCTCAGTTTTGATCCGGGCTTTGTCTTTCTTGATCTATAATGATAATTCAACTCATCAATATAAACATTGACTAAATTGACCCACATCTCATACTTTGGCATAATTACCCCTTTTTCCCCTAAACTTTCTCATATTTATGCTATTGCCCCAAGGCTTGTAAAGTGATTTTTATTCAACTTTCTAGCCTTTCATGCTTAGCCGAATCACTTACTCAACTAAAGCATTCATCAATTCTCACTACATCACACATGTATGACCAAACTCAAGATTTTTACAAACTAGTCCCTACATGAATTTTCTATGGAAACTCATTTAGCAAAAGATGTTTCTACTACATCAAGCTTTCATAATCTTCCATAAAACATCAAAATACATGCATGTCATACATGGCCACATTTTTGAACATCCATCATAGCTCATCAAATAGCTAAAAATAGCTTACTCATGCTACAAGGACTTCAAAAATACAAAGAATATCAAAAACGGGGCTTAGATGCACTTACTAGCAAGCTTGAAAATTTTGAAGAACCCTAACAATGGCTCTCTCAATTTTCGGCAGCCTTGGAGAAGAAGATGAATGAATTTTGTCATCTTTTCTCCTATTTTAATCACTTAATTGTTAAATGACCAAAATGCCCTTTTTGATAAACTTTCTATTTTAACTCATCCATGCCCAATTTTGTCCAAAAATTGGAAATTGGGAAAATTGCTATTTAAGGACCTCTTATTGGTAATCTAAAGCTATTTCACACAATTAGCTTCTAGAATCTCACATTTTGCAACTTTTGCAATTTAGTCCTTTTGGACAATTCAATCGCAATTTCACAAAATTGCTTCATGAAACTTTCACACTAGCAGGCATACATAGCATAAACCTCAAAAACTCATTCATAAATCTCAGATTTGTGGTTTCGCACCACTATTCTAACTAGGCCCTAAATCGGGATGTTACACTATGAGTTGCGTTCTTTGAATTTTAACCGTCACCATAAAATTTTTGAACGTTACACTTACCTCCTTATGACAGATGTCAACCTTACTTTGGAGAATTTGAAAAGTCCCTTTGAAATAAACTTCTCGAGCAAGTTTGCTTCTATAAAATAGGTACTCAAATACTTTATCGTTTACTTTTGCAAAATTGATTGATACCTTAACTTTCCTCTGCTAAATCCTCCTACAATCTTCATTATTCAATTTTGATTTTTCTCAAGGTAACTATTTTCTTCCTTCTTCTTTCATCTTTTAACTTTTAATTCCAATCCTGAGAAGAACCACCATCAAAGGAAGGGGTCGTGATCAGTCTAACCAAACCGCCACTCGTGAAATCTCACCTCATATTGAGTCCGAAATTTGTGATTGCACCACCACTCGAGAGGAAATCAATCGTTATTTTGGAGCTCAAGGTCTCTAAAACTAGAATTTTGCCTACAATTTCTAGTTTCCTGATCAGTGTCATCCCAATGACAGTTCCCTGGGCTTCATCTTACCACTCACTCTGTTGGAAGCTGGATTCCATCTGTCTCTCTACCCATTCTTTTGTGTCGTACTCAACAGTTATGAAATTGCACCGGGTCAATTATCAGCCATATCTTGGTGGACATTAGTGGCATTCTTCATTGACTATTGCATACACAATGAGCGTCCACTACTGAGTGTCTTCCAGAGATTTTACCAACTCAAGAAATAGAGAATCAGAGCTTCTGTTGATAATGCTCACTTCAGTGTACGGTCCAGTTATGAGCTTCTTATCAAGAACAAAATTTCAAATCTTCATATGAGAAAGGACAAGTACATCAGGGTTGTGAGCAAACTCAGGTCTAGTTTTGGTTTCCCAACCAAGTGGCCCCTACCTTGGGGAGGCGTCTACAACACATGCCAACCAGAGGATTCTGATGTAGCTGAAAGGCAATACCAAATGTTGAAAATGGGTTGTGTGCTTGATTTGATGGAGTTGGTTTTAGTCAAAGATGTATTTTAGAACTAGCTAAAAAACCTAAGTCCAAACGGTTACAATCCAACATTCAGAGAATTAGTCCTATGGTTCCCTCTGCCCTCAAAGCTTGGCCATACAACTAAGACAGTGATTTGGTGCACATTTTACTAGGGTGCATTCGAGAGACTCCATCATACTTTTATCGTATATGTAGTCTATGCCTAAGAAATTGGATAATTATATCTTCAGATCAAGCTAATTCACCTGTTGCTGGTGCAGGATCTTCGTCATGTTCCCATCCTCAAGGCATGGACATCTCCTCAATTCTTAAGGGAACTCGTGGCTAGGGGAAGACTGCTGCTACACCGCAATGAAAAATGTCACCAAGGAAAAAGGCCAAATCAGTTGAGGGTACTCACGAATCTGGAAGCATTGAATGTCCACCCTTAACGAGGCATAAACCAAGTAAGGAACCTATTACAACCCTCACCCACTCTTCCTCAGTTCCAGTTCTTCATGCAATTCCTTCAGTGCCCGAAGGCTCTGCCCCTCAAATAGACTCACCGAAGCACGATTTTGATCTCCCTACATCAGAGAATCCCTCGAGGATTAACCCACCAATTCAATAATATATTCTTCCTCCTCTAACATAGGAAGCAACCCCTACATAATCAAGTAGTAACTTCCCTTACCACGTCCTTATAGAGTCAATGCCCTCTGCCACTCCTCTTAGTTCTATCTTTCAACAATAGCTACACTTGTAACCTCAACAGCCAAGAGAAGCTTTCTTCTCTTATATCGCATCCCATCCCTTAGAGGATCCTTTATCTCTCATGGCTCAAATCTCAAAGATCTCGTCACTCAAACATGGTCTTTGGAGAAGGGCCCTCTGAGAGGCTAGTAGGCAGTACCAAAGTAAAATAGCATATTTGGAGAAGTCTGTGAAATCTAATGAAGGTGCCCTGACTAAACTCCGCCAAAAATACCACAACTCAAGCAATCTGATCTCAAGGCTGTCTACCAAAATCATGACTCTGAAGAGTAAGTGCAAGTATGTTCAAACAGAGAAAATTAGCTGGAAGACAAGATCAATCATTTAAGGGATGAAAAATTTATCTTTGAGTGAAGGTCCAAGGCTCAAGAGAAGAATCACTAGGCTAAGTTGGAGAGGCTACGCAAATCCCATAATGAATCCTTCAAGAAATATCAAGAGGATACTCGTAGAAATCTTATTGAGCTCTACCAGAGTGGAAATCAAATCTCATTCTACACGACCAAGTGGTCGTTGATCCCCTTGACCTTAGCGAGGAAGACTTCGATTACTTAAAGGATACCTCTGCAAAGTTGCTCGACTTTGAAATTTACAATCCTAAGGGTGAAGAATAGGAAACCTTCCAAAGAAAGTGTAAACAACCTATTATATTTTCCACCTCACTTCGCTTGTGGCTGAGGATAATGAAAGGGACTTAGCAGACATGGAGCAAAACCCTGAAGGCCGTCGTCAGTCAGATGAAGTTCCTGCTGAGCTTGTAGATGAAATGTTTGGGAAGGACCTAAGGCATTGTTTGATTAGTCGAAAACCTAAACAACTAACTTTTTATGCTATATGCCCTTAGTTCTCATACTTTGAGCCTAAAATATTTCTTTATTAATGAGCCTGACTTTTAAAGCCTTGAGCCTAAATTGAGTTAAAAGCTCAATCCCTATTTGTCCTTAATATTAAAATGCACTATATAATAGACATTGGGCCATGGATATTGAGGGTTAGGTAGACACATTATGGAGGTTTCATTTTGTTCTTGAGAGAAAAGAGAAGAGATTGTATGATATTGTGTATATAGACCCTTGCTAAGTGAACTAAAATGAAAAAAAATGAGAGAATAAAAGCAATGTGAGGGTTAAAAGCAAAGTGAGTGGAATAAAATTGTGATTGAAAGAGTGAAAAATTTAGAAAAAGAGCTCAAATAAAAAAAATCAATTTCGAGCCTCAAAAGAAATCTTTCAGTTTATAATGTATTAGCACTTGCTAGCTTCCTATATGCACCAATATTAAATGGTATCTTCTAAATCTTTTGAGAGATAAGAGAGGCGAGAGAAGGAGAAATAAGAAGGCGAGCTTAATGATCAATTGAGGGTGATTAGGGGATAATGCCATGTGTTTCACCTTTTCTATTACTTGAAACCATTTTGAGTTAACTTTTGTTTGGAATCCAAGCCGTCCTAAGCCTCTAAATGTTACAAGCCTGGAAGACCTCTGTGACCTAAACATTTCTTTTGCACGATGTTCTTGACTTGTGTATATTTACCTTGATGAATTATTTTGATTCACATTTTGTGTCTATTATGTATCTATATAGTTTATGTCGATGGATAACACAATTAAATACATATTCATTTAAATTACCTCTAGATCTGTTTGCTCTTTAACTTGTTGAACTAATCATGTTTGCTTTCAGAGTAGTGAGTTAGCTAAATATCAGTCCTAAGTTGCATGCAAGATAATCTTTGTATAAATTCGATATTCGACAATTATGTTCTCTTTTGTCCAATTTAGTTTAAAGGTCGTCTTCTGCATGTTTTTGTGTTTTCTTAAAGAAAAGCAAAGACTTAAATGTGGGAGAGTTTGATCTGTTCATAATTTAATACGTCAAATTAGGCTCTTCATTACACTTGAAAAGCTTATTCCTGAGAAATTTGGATGTCTTTTTCATGTTTTTATTTAGTTTTAGTTTTTTGCTTGAGTAAGTTATTTTGTGTGATTTAAGCTCTTTTTGAGACCCGAGTTGGCCAAATGTGTTATAGGGAACCTAACAAGTGGATTGAGTGTTGTAGAGAGTTGATGGTGGCTCGAATGTGAAGAAAACTTCACCTAAAAGGGGGTATCACGATATCAAACCATGAAAGTCATGATACCTTTGATAGTATTGAAACAAGAAGAATTGAGATCATCTTCATTGGTATCACTATACCAACCATGGGTATCGTGATATTGAGACACCCAATGATCCCCTATTTCAAGACTACAGTGGGTATCGCGATACCCCTGTCGAGTGGAGAAAAAGTATTACTGCAGGGGTAGTCCTTGTCCAACCTCAACACCAATCAAAATTAGATTTGAGAGGCAATTTGGTCACAAAAATTGGGCTGTAATCAGTTGAAAAGCTATATTTTGGCTGAGAGAAATATACACTTTTTCACATTCTTCAACTTTTATCATCTTTTTAGCTTAAGGTTAAGTTACTTTCTTCATCTTTTTAGGGTTTAAGCTTCAACTTTTTTTATTTTTTTTTATTTAGTTAGTTAATTGTTAAGTTTATTGTAGCTTAGTGCTAATTGATATTTAGTACCTTATACTTTATTTGTATTTGAACTTTAATCCTTAGTTTTAATACAACTCAGCTTTGTTTTATTTTTATATAATAAAAATCTCATCTTTTGTGCTTTTATTTACCACCATTGTTGCCATTGTTGATTTCTTCAAGTTTTTGCAAGAAAGCATGAGTTTTTATCAACTTTATATTGAATTTACTTTGATGTTTCTGTGCTTGAATTTTGGATAACTGTTTGTTTAGGAATGAATATGAGTACCTAAATCCTAGGTGGTCGGTTGATGAAAATGTTGTTTAGTTAATTTTTAATTCAGGGACTAAATCACAAAATCCAGACTAAATTGACTAGACTTCAAAACTTAGGATTGAA
Source organism: Gossypium sturtianum (assembly GCA_025698515.1). Taxonomy (NCBI): domain Eukaryota; kingdom Viridiplantae; phylum Streptophyta; class Magnoliopsida; order Malvales; family Malvaceae; genus Gossypium; species Gossypium sturtianum. The sequence continues at coordinate 71,480,085 of CM046955.1, read as the reverse complement.
GCTCCTAAGGGAAAATTTAGATGAGTGAGACCGAAAGGAGATCTTAGTGAGCACCAATTTGATAGTCCCAGATTATTTTGGTGAGGTCGAGAGATAAATGGGCTAATTTGTCTAACTTGGTAAAATTGAGACCGAAAGGTAAAATTAAGCCAATTTAGGAGTGCAATTGATTTAGACCCCTAATCCAAAGGTTAATTAACAACGTGGAAGTTAACCACCTACTACATGTTATTGAGTTGTTAATTTCGTAATTTTGTTTGTTTTACAATTTAGTCATTGTTAGTAATTAGATAATTAATTAGCACAATCAACCTCAATTATGGCCTGTCGTAATATGACACTTAGTGAGTAATTAGCTGGAGTCCTTAATTGCTTGCCAATTGTTTAGAGATCACTTAATCTGTGACTCATTTGGGTTCGATCCTTGGAATAGTCGGGTGTTCCATTGAAACATTATAAATATTACAACTAACCTGTCACACTTGAAGATACTACATTATATTTGATTGTTTAGTGTTTATTCTCTGTCTCAGTGTTCACATGGCGATGGCGGAAGTGATCAGTGATCGTGTAACATCCCGATTTAGGGCCTAGTCAGAATAGTGGTGCAAGACCACAAATATGAGGGTTATAAATGAGTTTTTGAGGTTTATGCCTTGTATGCATGCTAGTGTGAAAGTTTCATGAAGCAATTTTGTGAGATTGTGGTTGAATTGTCCAAAAGGACTAAATTGCAAAAGTTACAAAATGTGTGTTTCTAGAAGCTATATGTGTGAAATAGCTTTAGATTATTAATTAGAGGTCCTTAATAGCAATTTATCCAAATTCTAATTTTTGGACAAAAATGGGCATGGATGAGTTAAAATAGAAAGTTTATCAAAAAGGGCATTTTGGTCATTTAACAAATAGGTGATTAAAAAGGAGAAAAGATGACAAAATCATGCTCATCTTCTTCCCCTCATTTCCAAAAATTTGAAGGAAGCCATAGCTAGGGTTCTTCAATTTTTCAAGCTTGCTAGTAAGTGTATCTAGCCTCATTTTTTATATTCTTTATATTTTTGAAGTCCCGGTAGCATGAGTAAGCTATTTTTAGCTATTTGATGAGCTATAAAGGATGTTCAAAAATGTGGTCATGTATGACATGCATGTATTTTGTTGTTTTATGGAAGATTATGAAAGCTTGATGTAGTAGAAACATCTTTTGTTAAGTGATTTTCCATGAAAATGCATGTAGGGACTTGATTGTGAAAATCTTAAGTTTGGTCATACATGTGTGTTTTAGTGAGTATTAATGATAGCTTTAGTTGAATAAGTGGTTCGGCTAAGCATGAAAGACTAGAAAGTTGAATAAAAATCACTTTACGAGCATTTGGGGCTAAAGTGTAAATATGAGAAAGTTTAAGGGTAAAATAGTAATTTTGCTAAAGTATGAGATGTGGGTCAATTTAGTCAATGTATGTATTGAATAAGCTAATTTATTCATTATAGATCAAGAAAGACGAAGCCCGGATTAAAATCGAGGCAAAAGTAATGTGGTGGACTAAATTGCAAGTCTCAATACTTTTAAGTATCGAAGTAAGTCTATGCATAAACAATGCATTCATACTTACAATTTATTGATGATAGCTAGTGTGTAGCTTGTTCGAGATTGATTGAGAACCTATGTGGTCCAAGTGGAATGAATGTAGTAGAATTGTGAATGGATGTTTAATTGAGTAAGTAGACATGTGAATGTGTAGTGATAATGCTAGATGGTAGGCTAAGTGCGATACCATCCTAATGCATATTGACGATGAGCTGGCTATGTACGATGCTATCGTTAGGTATATCGATTAGTGGGCTAAGTGAGGAACCCCTATGATTACCTTTGTGGTAGGCTAAGTGCGATACCACCTTATTAATCGATTGTGGTGTGCTAAGTGCGAAACCACCGAGACATTTGCTGTGTGGGTTAACTGTGTGGATTAGCCATGTGATCGCATTATTGAATAAAATAGTTGTGTGGATGTATCATTAAGTTAATTAGCTGTGTGGATGAATTATTGAGAAATAATAATGTGTTGTATATTGTGTAAATGTGACATTGAATGCAGGGGTGCATTTCGATGGTTATGAGTATGTGACTCATGATGTGTTGGAAATGTGGTAAGGGATAGAAAGAGTAAGCATAGTTGTTCATTACTTTTGGTAGTATAATGCTAATTGTTGTTTAGCTTATACTATGATGCTTAATTGTTTATGTGTAAACTTACTAAGCTCAAAGCTTACTCCCTTTTTTTCCCTTGTCTTATAGAGTGAAAGTGTTGAACCGAGATACGAGGATCAATTGGAAGATCGCCCACACTATCAGCACACTTTAGTACATGAGACTTAATGTTTTGTATATGGCATGTATAGGGGCTAGACAAGTTAGTGAATTTTGTTATAAATGGCTAAGATGTGTTGGCCTATAGATGGATAGCTTATTTTGTATAATGCTATAGTTGTTGGCTATTTTATGTTATATGAAAAGTTATAGTTGTCTATGTGAGATTGAAATTCAATTTGAGTTGATTATGATTGTGTTAGATGAGTATATGTTGTGTATGCTAGAGGGGTGAAAAGAACTTGGCACATAGCTTTATTCTTGTCCATGTGGATAGACACACGGGGCGTGTGTCTAGGCCATGTGTGACACACGGCCAGCCCACGGGCGTGTGACTCACCGTGTGTCCCCTGCATGTTAGTATTTCAAATCAGAATAGACCACGGACTAGCCACACGGGCGTGTGTCTAGGGCGTGTGGGATTAATCAGTGTTGGCCACGGGCTAGCCACACGGGCATGTGTCTAGACTCTAGGCCGTGTTAAGGTAGTCAGTGTGCACCACGGGTGGTAAGCACGGGCGTGTGCCTTGGCCGTGGAGCATTGGCAGAATGTTGGGGTTTTAGGCACGGTTTGGGGATATGGGCATGTGTGTCCATGCACGGGCGTGTCTAATCTTGTACGGGCGTGTAAGACCTGTATTAAAGAGAAAAATTTTAAGATTGGAAAAAGTTTCGGTTTAGTCTCAAGAGCCCTCGTGTGTATGATTGAGGCCTCGTAAGTCGAGAATGAGGTTGTTGAGATTACTTCAGAGAGTAGTTACGACGAGCCTAAGTGGCGATCAAGTGGTTTGAGTTTGGTAACGCCTCGGGCTCGGTTCCGGCGTAGAACCCGGGTAAGGGGTGTTATATTTAGTGGTATCAAAGCTATGGTTTAGTCGATTCTAGGACTACCGTAGCGGGTGTAAGAGTCTAGCTATACATGCCATAAGTGTACAATGATAGTGTGGTGGTTTCTGATGATTTTAAACCTTGTTTTATATAGTATATGGATTCTGATCCATCGACTGCTGATGAAGTAGCTAGTAATGAGCCAGCTCCTGCGCAAGGAACCACGCCCGTTGAGAGTGGGCCCGAGGTTAGGGGTCAAGGGGAAGAGGCACGGGAAGCCTTTCGCCAGATGATGAGTAATTGGTACTCGGACTATGTTCGAGTGAACCCTACCACTCAACCTCCTCCACCTCTTCCTATACCTCAGCCAAATCTAGTGGCTCCTCAAGGTATGGATGTAGTGAGGATATCGAAACCCCCGGTGGATAAGATTAGGAAGTACGGGGCTGAGGAGTTTAGAGCTAAGGTAGATGATGACCTAGAGAGGGTAGAGTTCTGGTTGGAGAACTCGATGAGGGTGTTCGATGAACTCTCATGTACACCTGAAGAGAGCTTGAAGTGTGCCGTATCCTTGCTGTGAGATTCGGCATACCATTGGTGGAAAACACCAACGTTGGTAGTCCCGAGAGAGCGGGTGACGTGGGACTTCTTTCTGGAAGAATTCCGGAAGAAGTATATAAGCCAACCGATTTCTTGATCGAAAAGGAAGGAATTCCTTGAGTTGAAGCAAGGAAGGATGTCAGTAGCAGAGTATGAGCGTGAGTTTGTTAGGCTTAGCAAATACGCTCAAGAATGTGTATCGACTGAGACCATCTTGTGTAAGAGGTTCAAAGATGGGCTGAATGAGGACATCAAACTCCTAGTGGGCATTTTGGAGTTGAAAGAATTTGTGGTATTAGTTGAGAGGGCAAGTAAGGCCGAAGAGCTGAGTTCAGAAAAGAGGAGGGCTGTGAGTGAAGCCCGAGATGCGAGAAAATGACCGATGGGAAAATCATATCAAGCCCAGTCGAAAAGATCCAAAGAAGTGAATCCTTGGACGACGGCACCAGAGGGTTATTCACATCGAGACTTGGGCAATACTCGATCGGGTTCGAGAGTCCAAGCCCCCTCGATGGAAAGTGTAGGCAATACAAAGAGTAAACCGGAGTGTCCAAGTTGTGGTAGGTACCACACTGGAGAGTGTTAGGGAAATATTCAAAAATGTTATAAGTGTGGTTCCCCTGACCACTTTATCCGTAACTGTCCCGAGAGGGATGATAAAGAAGAGAGGCAAGAGCTGAGACCTAGTGATGTGTCTACGAGGGGTAGACCACCAAGGAACCCAAGAGGTGGGGCTAGTGGTAGGGGTGCATCCAGAGACTCTGCTATGAGACCGGAGGGTCGGGCACCTGCAAGGACGTATGCTATTCGCGCTCGTGAAGAAGCATCCTCCCCTGATGTGATAACGGGTACTTTTTCTCTCTTTGACACCTTTGTTATTGCTTTAATAGATCCAGGGTCTACTCATTCTTATATTTGCATGAGATTAGCATCTAGTTTGAGTATGACCGTTGAGTCTACGGACATAGTGGTTAAGGTGTCAAACCCGTTAGGAAAGCATGTGTTAGTGGACAGAGTGTGTAAGAATTGTCTTTTATTGATTGAGAATCATTATTTTCTGGCAAACCTTATGTTGTTGCCGTTTGATGAGTTTGATTTAATCCTAGGCATGGATTGGTTGACTACCCATAGTGTTTTAGTGAACTGTGGTAGTAAGTTTATTGAATTGAAATGTGAGAGTGGAGATGTGGTTCAAGTTGAATCAGGTGGATCGGATAGTCTACCAGTGATGATTTCTTCCCTAGTGGCTGAGAAATGTTTGAGAAAAGGGTGTGAGTCATATCTTGCTTTTGTGTTGAATACTCGGAGGTTGGAGTAGAGTTTGAAACAGTGCCAGTGGTATGTGAGTATCCAGATGTATTTCTGGAAGAGTTACCCAGATTACCTCCAGTGAGAAAGGTCGAGGTCGGAATTGAGTTGGTTCCGGGAACGGCACCTATTTCAATTGCTCCATATAGAATGGCACCTGTAGAGTTGAAAGAACTGAAGGTTCAGTTGCAAGAGTTGACAGATAAGGGTTTTGCAAGACCGAGCTACTCGCCGTGGGGTGCTCCGGTATCATTCGTGAAGAAGAAAGATGGGTCTATGAGGTTGTGTATAGACTATAGACAACTGAACAAGGTGACGGTGAAGAATAAGTATCCTTTACCAAGGATTGATGATCTTTTGATCACCAAGAGGAGCTCTGATGTTCTCCAAGATAGACTTGAGGTCTGGTTATTATCAGCTCAGAGTGAAAGAGCAAGATGTGTTGAAAACTGCATTTCGGACAAGGTATGGCCATTATGAGTTTTTGGTTATTATGCCGTTTGGTTTGACGAATGCACCTGCGATTTTTATGGATCTGATGAACCGTGTTTTCATACCGTATATGGACAAGTTTGTAGTTGTCTTCATTGACGACATATTGATCTATTCTTGGGGTGAGAACGATCATGAAGAGCATTTGAGAATTGTCTTGCAAACTTTGAGAGATAAGCAGTTGTATGCTAAGTTTAGCAAGAGTGAGTTTTGGCTCCGAGAGGTCGGATTCCTAGGACACATGGTGTCAGGTGATGGTGTCAGAGTTGACCCGAGTAAGATATCGGCTGTTGTGGATTGGAAATTGCCGAGGAACGTGTCAGAAATCAGAAGTTTCTTGGGATTAGCGGGATATTACAGACGTTTCGTAAAGGGGTTCTCTGTGATTGCCACCCCGATGACGAAACTATTGCATAAAGATGTCAAGTTTGAATGGACTGAGACATGTCAACAGTGTTTCGAGAGATTGAAAACCTTGCGGACTGAGGCACCGGTTTTGGTTCAACCAGAATCAGGGAAAGAGTTCGTGGTTTATAGTGATGCGTCGTTTAATGGTCTCAGTTGCATGTTGATGCAAGAGGGTAAGGTAGTCGCTTACGCCTCAAGGCAGCTAAAACCGCAGGAGAAGAATTATTCGACTCATGATTTGGAGTTAGCTACGATTGTTTTCGCGTTAAAGATTTAGCGACATTACTTGTATAGTGAGGAGTGCCTAATCTTTACGGATCACAAGAGTTTGAAGTATTTGATGGATCAGAAAGATCTGAATTTGCGACAGAGACGATGGCTTGAGTTGTTGAAAGACTATGAGTTAGTCATTGACTACCACCCGAAAAGCGAATGTGGTTGCGGATGCCCCGAGTAGGAAATCCTTGTATGCTCTAAGAGTTATGAGCACGAAGTTTAGCATTGTCTGACGATGGTGCTATTTTGGCAGAATTGAGAGCTAAGCCGCTATTTGTTCAACAAATATGTGAGGCTCAGAGAAATGACAGTGAGATGCAAGCTAAGATAGCTAAGTGCGGATCAGAAAGTGGTTCTAATTTTCGAGTGGATTTGAATTGTTGTCTGACGTATCGTGACAGAATTTGTGTTCTTAAAGATGAGGAGTTGATTCGAAAGGTTTTGCATGAGGCCCACAGTGGATGTTTGTCAGTACATCCGGGTAGTACGAAAATGTACAACGACCTGAAAAAGTTATATTGGTGGCCGGGTATGAAAAGAGATATTTCAGAGTTTGTGACAAAGTGTCTGATTTGCCAACAGGTGAAGGCTGAGCATCAAGTGCCTTCGGGATTGCTTCAGCCAGTAATGGTACCCGAATGGAAGTGGGATCGGATTACCATGGATTTTGTAACGGGGTTGCCGATGACTCCGAGAAAGAGAGATGATGTGTGGGTTGTTGTGGATAGATTGACAAAGTCGGCTCATTTTATTCCAGTATGTGTTGATTATTCACTGGACAAGTTAGCCGAATTGTATGTTGCAGAGATAGTGAGGTTACATGGTGTGCCTATGTCTATAATATCGGATAGAGATCCGAGGTTTACTTCGAGATTTTGGAAGAAGTTGCAAGAGGCCATGGGTACGAGATTGAATTTCAGTACTGCATTCCATCCGCAAACCGATGGTCAGTCTGAAAGAGTGATTCAAGTTCTTGAAGATATGCTTCGATGCTGTGTGTTAGAATTCGAAGGTAGTTGGGAGAGATATCTACCTTTAGTCGAATTCGCCTATAACAACGATTATCGATCGATGAGTATACTGAGATGGCACCGTATGAGGCTTTGTATGGTCGTAAGTGTCGGACTCTTTTGTATTGGACTGAGCTTAGTGAGAAGCGGATCCATGGAGTTGATCTAGTAAAAGAGACCGAAGAGAAGGTGAAAGTAATCCGTAATAGTCTGAGAGCTGTTTCGGACCGACAGGAGTCGTACGCAAATTTGAAAAGAAAAGAAATTGAGTTTGAGGTGGGTGACAAAGTGTTTTTGAAAGTGTCCCCGTGGAAGAAGAGTATGAGATTACAGATAGAATTGGGCCTGTAACATACCGGTTGGCTTTGCCGGTAGAGTTGGAAAGGATTCATAATGTGTTCCATGTGTCGATGTTGCGACGGTATCGATCCGATCCTTCACATGTGATTCCTTCGACGGAAATTGAGATAAGACCGGATATGTCTTATGAAGAGGAGCCGATTAAGATCTTGGCTCGAGAAGTGAAACAGTTGAGAAATAATAGCATAGCCCTAGTGAAAGTGTTATGGCAGAAACACGGTGTGGAAGAGGCTACGTGGGAACTGGAAGAAAGCATGAGAGAGCAACATCCAAACCTTTTTACTGGTAAGATTTTCGGGGGCGAAAATCTCTAAAGGGAGGAGAGTTGTAACATCCCGGTTTAGGGCCTAATCGGAGTAGTGGTGCGAGACCACAAATCCGAGGGTTATAAATGAGTTTTTGAGGTTTATGCCTTGTATGCATGGTAGTGTGAAAGTTTCATGAAGCAATTTTGTGAGATTGTGGTTGAATTGTCCAAAAGGACTAAATTGCAAAAGTTGCAAAATGTGTGTTTCTAGAAGCTATATGTGTGAAATAGCTTTAGATTATTAATTAGAGGTCCTTAAATAGCAATTTATCCAAATTCTAATTTTTGGACAAAAATGGGCATGGATGAGTTAAAATAGAAAGTTTATCAAAAAGGGCATTTTGGTCATTTAACAAATAGGTGATTAAAAAGGAGAAAAGATGACAAAATCATGCTCATCTTCTTCCCCTCATTGCCGAAAATTTGAAGGAAGCCATAGCTAGGGTTCTTCAATTTTTCAAGCTTGCTAGTAAGTGTATCTAGCCTCATTTTTTATATTCTTTGTATTTTTGAAGTCCCGGTAGCATGAGTAAGCTATTTTTAGCTATTTGATGAGCTATAAAGGATGTTCAAAAATGTGGTCATGTATGACATGCATGTATTTTGTTGTTTTATGGAAGATTATGAAAGCTTGATGTAGTAGAAACATCTTTTGTTAAGTGATTTTCCATGAAAATGCATGTAGGGACTTGATTGTGAAAATCTTAAGTTTGGTCATACATGTGTGTTTTAGTGAGAATTAATGATAGCTTTAGTTGAATAAGTGGTTCGGCTAAGCATGAAAGACTAGAAAGTTGAATAAAAATCATTTTACGAGCCTTTGGGGCTAAAGTGTAAATATGAGAAAGTTTAGGGGCAAAATAGTAATTTTGCTAAAGTATGAGATATGGGTCAATTTAGTCAATGTATGTATTGAATAAGCTGATTTATTCATTATAGATCAAGAAAGACGAAGCCCGGATCGAAACCGAGGCAAAAGCAAGGTGGTGGACTAAATTGCAAGTCTCAATACTTTTGAGTACCGAAGTAAGTCTATGCATAAACTATGCATTCATACTTACAATTTGTTGATAATAGCTAGTGTGTAGCTTGTTCGAGATTGATTGAGAACCTATGTGGTCCAAGTGCAATGAATGTAGTAGAATTGTGAATGGATGTTTAATTGAGTAAGTAGACATGTGAATGTGTAGTGATAATGCTAGATGGTAGGCTAAGTGCGATACCATCCTAATGCATATTGACGATGAGCTGGCTATGTACGATGCTATTGTTAGGTATATCGATTAGTGGGCTAAGTGAGGAACCCCTATGATTACCTTTGTGGTAGGCTAAGTGCGATACCACCTTATTAATCGATTGTGGTGTGCTAAGTGTGAAACCACCGAGACATTTGCTGTGTGGGTTAACTGTATGGATTAGCCATGTGATCGCATTATTGAGTAAAATAGTTGTGTGGATGTATCATTAAGTTAATTAGCTGTGTGGATGAATTATTGAGAAATAATAATGTGTTGTATATTGTGTAAATGTGACATTGAATGCAGGGGTGCATTTCGATGGTTATGAGTATGTGACTCATGATGTGTTGGAAATGTGGTAAGGGATAGAAAGAGTAAGCATAGTTGTTCATTACTTTTGGTAGTATAATGCTAATTGTTGTTTAGCTTATACTATGATGCTTAATTGTTTATGTGTAAACTTACTAAGCTCAAAGCTTACTCCCTTTCTTTTCCCTTGTCTTATAGAGTGAAAGTGTTGAACCGAGATACGAGGATCAATTGGAAGATCGCCCATACTATCAGCACACTTTGGTACATGAGACTTAATGTTTTGTATATGGCATGTATAGGGGCTAGACAAGTTAGTGAATTTTGTTGTAAATGGCTAAGATGTGTTGGCCTTTAGATGGATAGCTTATTTTGTATAATGCCATAGTTGTTGGCTATTTTATGTTATATGAAAAGTTATAGTTGTCTATGTGAGATTGCAATTCAATTTGAGTTGATTATGATTGTGTTAGATGAGTATATGTTGTGTATGCTAGAGGGGTGAAAAGAACTTGGCACATAGCTTTGTTCTTGTCCATGTGGATAGACACACGGGCGTGTGTCTAGGCCATGTGTGACACACGGCCAGCCCACGGGCGTGTGACTCAGCCGTGTGTCCCCTTCATGTTAGTATTTCAAATCAGAATAGACTACGGACTAGCCACACGGGCGTGTGTCTAGGGCGTGTGGGATTAATCAGTGTTGGCCACAGGCTAGCCACACGGGCGTGTGTCTAGACTCTAGGCCGTGTTAAGATGGTCAGTGTGCACCACGGATGGTAAGCACGGGCGTGTGCCTTGGCCGTGGAGCATTGGCAGAATGTTGGGGTTTTAGGCACGGTTTGGGGACATGGGCGTGTGTGTCCATGCACGGGCGTGTCTAATCTTGCACGGGCGTGTGAGACTGTATTAAAGAGAAAATTTTAAGATTGGAAAAGTTCGGTTTAGTCTCGAGAGCCCTCGTGTGTATGAGTGAGGCCTCGTAAGTCGAGAATGAGGTTGTTTAGATGACTTCAGAGAGTAGTTACGATGAGCCTAAGTGGCGATCAAGTGGTTTGAGTTCGGTAACGCCTCGGGCCCGGTTCCGACGTAGAACCCGGGTAAGGGGTGTTACAGATCGACCACAATCTAGGCTATTATTTACATCCCTTTTCACTAACTTTAGCATGTTTAATAAGCTAAGTCAAGACATTTTAGTATTTATTTGTGTTTTTATCATTTGATTTAGTAAATTATGTTTTTCTATAGTTTTTATAATATTTTGATATCTAAATAAGGTTATGTGGTTATGTGGGGTGGATTGGGAGCTAAAAGTGCACATTCGGGCTGAAACTATTGCCAATATTGCGACACTAGGACACCAATGTCACGACACCGAAGACTGAAGCAAAAACAATTTCCTTGGGCGAAACTTCCATGGATGTCGCGACACCGACTAAATGTGGCAACATCGGATTTGGATGTCACGACACCACTTCTGCGTGGCCAAAAATTCCTCCACACACCGGCTGCAAATTTAAGGGCAGTTAGGAGTCTTTTTCAACTTAAAACCCTAATTATCATTATAAACAAAGGGGCAGTTTAGTCTTTTGATTTTTGTCTATATAAACAACATTATAACCAGATTCAAAGGGGGATTGAACAAATATTATTGTTTAGCTTTCAGTTTTTATTTCTTTATAGTTTTTACTTAGTTTTATTTTCATGTCCGCTTAATCGAGAAATCTTATTCTGAAGTTAGACTATCGCGAGCGAAGATTGTTCCGGAATCGCGCTTTTACATCGATTAATCCATGAGAATTCTCTATCTCTCTTCTTATTCTATTATTTATATCTCTTTCTTTAACTTTGTTAATTGAATGCTTGTGTAAATATTAGAATAACTCGTGCTTTATACATATCTTGCATGTTTCAATTGTCTAACTTAATTAATTGATTAAGTAAATAATAACCTAAAATTGAGTAGTTATTCAAGAGAACTTAGTATACTAGGATTGATGATCCTAGTAGACTATCTAGACATGTGAGACCGAAAGGGTATCCTGTTGAGTAGACTTGTGCCAAGCGATGAGACCGAAAGGGTATCTATGTGCTTAGGTGAGATCGAAAGGGTATCTTAGGTGGTAATCCTTAGTTAAGATGAGACCGACAGGGTGTTACTAGCTAAGGGTGGTAAATACTTAATAAAAGGTAATTATTGATTTAGATAATAATTAGGTAACATAATTGGATTTAGGTTAGAGTAACTCGTGAAGTCAAAAGTAGGAATATGAGAAGCTGATAACTTAACCTAGGTTTAGTTTTAGTTAATTAATTTTATTATTGTTATTTTAGTTTAATTTAATTAGTATTTTTTTTTTAGATTCGTAGTACTAATTCGTGAATTGATTAGATTAGTAATTATTTTTTATAATTTACTTAATATTAATTTTCTCCAAATAGCAATCCCTTGGATATGATTCTCGGAATACTTTCCAAGTGTTTCATTGTAAATATTCACTATATTACAATTTAAATTGTTCTCTTGCAAAAACTGCACTTAATTATTATATTTATTTTTGCATGATTTTTAGCCTAAACATTCACAAATGAAATGATATCCAAATTTGAAATGGAGATAAATGTTAGTTTAATGGTACCCAAAACAGACGCTATCTTGAAACCACAAGAATACATGACTCCTTAGAAAATGCAACCTCTTACCTCAACTTCAATAAGAGACACTAGAATATTACACATTGAGAACCCATCTCGATGATAGAAGTATAAAAGAACTCATCACCATGACAATTTCTTTTTTTTTTTTTTTTGGGGGGAAGAAGATAATGTTGTTTGAAGGGATGACCCTAGAAGATCTTTCTCTATTAATAACACCTATATTTTCCTTTGGAAATAATTTCATATTGCTAACCCTAACATGAGCTTCAATAATAAAAAATGGATAGTCCTATGTAGAGCTGAGCATGGGCCGGGCCGCGAAGGCCCGCCCGAAAAATGGGAGGGTTTGGGCAAAAATGTAGGCCCGAAAAATGGGCTTGGACAGGAAAATGAGGCCCGTTTAAAAAACGGGCCGGGCTTCGGGTAAAATTTTTTTGGCGGCCTGTCTGCCTTTGGCTACGAAATATATTAAATAATTTATTTTTAATATTTTTAGTCTTTAACTTTACCTTTTAGTTTCATAACCTAGCTTCATTTTCCATCTTTGTCAATCCTTTGCCGACTTTAGCTCCCGCTTTACCAACCCTCTCCACCACCGATCCAAACCCTCGGACTTTGGCTCAACTCCGATCCAAAGAAGAAGCTCAACTCCGATCCAGCCCTCCCGAACACCATTCGCCTCCACTCCACCACCAAGCTCACTTTCGGCTCGGCTATTTTCTCTACCCAAGGGCCACGACCACAACAAGACGACAAGAAGTCGAACTTATGCCTTATTCTCCTTCTTCTTGTTCCTTTTTTGCTTTAAAATGTTGGTTGTTTCGTTTATTGCTTATGTTCTCAGTATCTATCATTTTATTATGTTTTTAATTTTTCTGTTTGATTGTCTTGGTGATGGATCATGGCTTGAACTTGGTTTGATGGTTTCTAATTAATAACCAACCTGTAAAGCCATGAAAAATATTTTTCTTTTTTTTCTTCTTTGCTTTAGTTGTTGTGGGTTTTGTTTTCTTTCTATTTCTTATATACAAAATATAAAGTATGACACTTTGCTCATTATTCTCGCCTCGCCTACGTCTTTACTTGAATAGTTCCAGTTATGCTTAACACCATAGCTCTCAATCAATCATTTTAGGCACTTGTGGGTTTAGAAAATAAAATATTGAAGATGGGTTTTTAAAGGAGATAGCAAATATCGTGTATTATTTACATGTTATTAATATTCTTCATGTTATACCAGAAAAATGCCGTTAGTTGAAGACAATAAATTGGTTATATTATCTAATTAGTAAATATCATGATTTTATTGATTTAATAATCATAACAGTTATGTTTTAATCATATAGTTTATATTATTTTTATTAATTTTAGGTATTATTTTGATTAAGTTTAGTTTGTTTTATGATTTTTAAATATTATTTGATAAAATTCTAAAATATTCTTCATGTTACACGATTTTAGATTTTTAAATATAAATATTTTATCAGTAAAACGATTTTTTATTATTTACATGCTATTAATATTCTTCATGTTATACCAGAAAAATGCCTTGTTAGTTGAAGACAATAAATTGGTTATATTATCTAATTAGTAATTATCATGATTTTATTGATTTAATAATCATAACAGTTATGTTTTAATCATATAGTTTATATTATTTTTATTAATTTTAGGTATTATTTTGATTAAGTTTAGTTTGTTTGTCTTATCCATATAATTTATAAATGATTTATATATTATATATAATTGTTGAACAATTATATTAACTTTTGGTTTATTTGGATTTCAGGACTTGAGTTTTTATGTCTATGGCTAGTTCGAACACTCCTATACATGTGGAAGATGGGTTTAATGAGTATGAAAGTGGTACCAAACGTCAAAAGTCTACCACTTCAAAGGTGTGGGATGAAATGACAAAGCTTGAATGCGAGGACAAAAATGAATTGAAGGCACAATGTAACCATTGTAAGAGTACCTTTTCTGCTAAATCTTCTAGTGGAACATCTCATTTAAGACGTCATCTAAATCAATGTTTGAAAAAACTTAATAAGGACATCACTCAATACACCATAGCTAATCAACCATCATTAGGAGGTGGTCCATCTATAAAAAACTACAAATTTGATGCTGATGAGTGTCGTCGAGCTATTTCTACTTTTCTTGTGTGTGGCAAGCATTCATTTATGACAGTTGAAGAACCGGGATTTAGATACATGATGAGAATTGCTAGTCCTAATTTTAAGAATATAAGTAGATTTACAATTTGCTAGGGACGTCGTAATGTATTATGCAAAAGAGAGAGATTATGTTAAAGAAGAGTTAGCTAAAGCACCGGTTTAATTTGTCTAACTTCCGATAATTGGAATTCAGAGCATACTAATGATGAATATATTTGCATTATCGCACATTGGATTGATAAAGATTGGAAGCTACAAAAGAGAATCATCAAAGTTTAGAGCTTTACTTCCTCCGTATGATGGTTTGAACATAGCGGATGAAGTTGTTTTATGTTTATCTCAATGGGGTATAGACAAGAAAATTTTTAGCATCACTTTGGATAATGCTTCTTATAATGATGTGTTGGTTTCTTCTCTTAAAAATCGTTTTTCGTTCGAACCGAGCTATTTTGTGTGATGGTGCTTTTTCCAAGTTAGATGTTGTGCACATATTTTGAATCTTATAGTTAAAGCTGGTTTGGAACTTGTTGATAATGTTGTTGGTAAGATTCGAAATGGAATTAAGTACATAAAAAGTCGGGAATTTAGAGGAAAAGATTTTATGATGTGGCCGACAAAAGTTTTCATTTGAATGTGACCAAAAAGTTGCGTCAAGATGTGTGTGTGAGATGGAATTCTACTTATTTGATGCTTGAATCTTCTTTGTACTATAAAGATGTGCTAGATTATTGGGGCCAACGGGATAAAGACTATAAAATGTTTGCACTTTCTGACGAGGAGTGGAGAAATGTTGATATTCTTTGCAAATTTTTGAAAGTCTTTTATGATGTGACTTGTGTTTTTCCGGTTCTAATTATCCGACGGCCAATATTTATTTCAGAGGGGTTTGGAAGGTTCACAAAGTCTTGCTTGATACAAATTGAAGGACCTTATTCTTTTTAACTCCAATGGTTAAACAAATGCAAGAGAAATTTAATAAATATTAATGAGTATTCGTTGATATTGTCGTGTGCCGCAATTTTAGATCCTCGTTACAAGTTGAATTATGTGCGAGATTGTTTTACTACAATCTATGGTATTCATGCTTGGATTTTGTTAATACCATTCTTAGCAATCTTAGACTCTTGCTTGATGAGTATGCTAAGAAATCCAAATCAACGTCTTCCTCTTTGGCCGAGAATTCTAATGTCTCAGATAAAGATCCCGTTAATTCTAGTTTGCAAAGCAATGTTAATAGTGCTGTTTTGGTGCTGTTTTATTGTTCTTTTATGGTGTTTTATTGTTCTGTTGTCGTTTTTAATATTATTTCGATATTGTAGAACTTTTGTGTTATTATCGTTTGGTTATTATTTTAGTTCAAACAAGTTGTTTCAATTTTAATATAACTGCTTCTTATTGTTTTGTTGTCATTTTTAATATTACTCCGATATGATCTTTGAGATCCTATAGTTTGCTTCTTCATTTTATTTGCTAGGAATGGAGATTAGTCAATGTTGAGCACATAATAGTCAACTTTTGAGATCCTATAGATTGATACATCCGTTAGTTTGTGATTTGGTAGGTATGATTTCAATAACATTGAAATTAAATGTATTTAATTTATTGTATTTTATTTTTAAATAAAATAAGTTAAAAATTCAATATTATCCGGGCGCTCTGGGTCGGGCTGGCCTACCAATTTTACATTGGGCCGGGCTTGGACAATTTCCTGTGCCCATATTTCGGGCCGGGCCGGGCTTGGGCCTTAAATGCGGGTCGAAATTTTTTTTGGGCCCGGCCCGAACCCGGCCCGGCCCGGCCCATGCTCAGCTCTAGTCCTATGAAAGCTTAAACTGCCTCTCAAACTTATCTTATTTCTATGGAAAATTTGCAACAATTGCCTCCATGTAAAACTTGAACTTTCCAGACACAACATGATGAGTGAGAAGATGCTAAACCCTTGGATCATCATTTTGTTGGATGCTAATTTTTAAGATGTATCTAGTTTGGTTGCTCTCTCTCACTAAGAGTCGAACAATTTACTCTTTCATCCATATCAAGGTAAATGTACCAATAGTTACTCACCACTAACTTTAGAAATTTAGAAGTCAATAGATTTTAAATAACATTTACTTGCGTGCTCTGGATCATTTGGAAAGTGAGAAATGAGATGGTTTTAACAAAACCCATCCAAGATCATTTGGAAACTATTCAAAAGCTCGAGGGTTTGATCGAAAATATTGTACCATCTTTCGAAAGGACCACCCCAAGATTTAGACCTCCTGTTCACTTACCTTCGGTAAGTCACAGTTTGACACAAACCACTAATTTTGTTAGTGGGGAACTTTGTTTATGTATCTCTAGCGGACTTGAGCAAAACATTATTGAAGGGGAAACTATCATTAAAGACAACATAGGGGACCTTTCGTCACTTGTAGAGGCTTTAAGACTACACCAAACTTCAAGCCAGAATTTTCGTCCTTAGGCTTGCCTTCTTTCTTCATGAAAATCGAATCACAATATATAAGGTCAATAAAGAAAAATTATGGGTTAATCTTATCTTGGGAAGGTCAAAAGTGGGATGGAAACTCACATCAACTTTTCAGAAATACTCAACATATGCTTGTCAATACGCTCTATTTAGTAGAGCTGACAAAACAAGCTCAAACATGAAAGCCTACCTATGTCGATCTGAGCCCATAACAATCCGAGTCCAAGAAAGTCCGAGCCCGTAAAAAATCAAGCCCAAGAAAGTTCGAGCTAGAGAAAGCCCGAGCCCGTAACAGATTCAAGCTTGAGATTAGTCTAGCTTGAGCTTGAGGTCTGACCCAAAACCCGAAAAAGCTCAAATTTATAACTGAACAGTCATAATAAACATTCATAATTAATATAAGTATGTGATCTTACTTAAAATAAAAATAAAATGATAATTCTTTATTTTATTTTTTTTGAAAATGTATTCATAAGCATCGCAAATTTACAATATAATATAATAATAAATAAAAAATATTTTTGTCATTTCATATAATATCATAGAATAATAAATTTTACATACAATAAGCATTTTAATTATTTTATATAAAAAAACTCTATTGCATAGGTATAATTTATATTTTTTATAAGACAAATTTGAATCGTGTTGTTATTATATAAAAATAATAAATTCTTACATTCAAAATGAAGATATTTATAACTTAAATAATTCAAAATTATTTAAATCCGTCAAAACTCATCCAGCTTAATTTGAACCTGAATCCGAAAACATCCAAACCCAAACTTAACCGAATCTGATGAAAGTCCAATCTAAACCTGTTTGAGCCCACCCGTCTGCCATGAGGAGCAACGAAAATAGGCCTAACGTACAGCTAGAAGCTAAGCGTTCTATTGGCTTTAAAGACATTGCTATTTTCCTTCCTTCTTTCCTTCTGTTTCGTAAAAAGAAAAGTACTTTGTCGAGAGCATACAGTAGGAAGACGTAACCATTACCTATTATAGACTAACAGCTGAAACAACCGTATCCAAAATCCAAAAAAGAAAAATAAGATACCAAAATAAAAAAAATAAAAAAAATTAGAAAGTTTCGCCTGGCTCGATAGGTGACTTCCGAAAGATCCCAACGATTGAAAAAAGGGTCTCCGTCAGAGGAAACTGGGGTCGAAATCTGAGACCGATTCGATGGTGCACAAAGTGGGTTGAAGGGTTTGAAGATCAAAGTAAAAGTGAGAAATTAAAGGGTTTTCTGTTGCAAAAGATGTTTGAAAAATCTAATTGGAGAACTTGGGATAGAAGAGGAGTAGACCGGTGGTCATTTTGGCTGGAAGAAGCTGTCGGTGGTGATGGCTTTAGTGGCGGCAAAAATCTTGTTTTAGGGGTTAGTATTGGAGAAGAAAACCTTCTAGAGAAAATTAAAAGAGTAGCTAAATAATAGTAATAATATGAAAAACCCGTTAAAGCGCTTACCACCAATTCAATAACATTTAACAACAATTTCAATAATGTTAGAAATCAGTTTGTAGTTTTCTTTTAATTATCTTACAAGTTCAACTTGGGATTAAGTATGCATGTGGGAGAGAAGCCATAGCCGAGAAACAAGCTCCTTTCCACTTGATTAATTGCTTGTCAATTAAATTCACTACTTTCAACCCAGAGATGATAGATATTCATCAATGGCAATGCTATCTTATCAGATATACAAGTTTATGGTTTATAAATCTAGTTAACAGTTCTCTCTCTCCATCCTATTTTCTCATCATCACCAACCCTAGGAAAGGTCCCTGCTCTCTCGCTATCAAAATACTAGATTCTACAAGTTTAGACAGTACAATTATACGAATGCATGTAAACATAGAATACACAAATATTCTATTTGTTTTCATATACTCGTACTATCCGAGCATCTATGTTCGAAATTTGTATATGTTTCAATCACAAATGACGAACAAAATATTTTAGAGAAAAATGAAAATTTCAAATAACTCTCTTTCCATTTCCATCCCCCTCTTTCCCTCTCAACCAAAATGGAGACATGCTTCCCATTCCCTCCTACTTTCTCTCCATCCAAACTGACTCTATTCAAGATTTCAAGTTATTTTATTTAGCTAATGCAAAACCGGCATGTGCATGGTCAGTTTGACGAGTATAAACTGGCAAACTTTAAACTTTGATCAAACAAACTTATTTACATTATTTACCAGTACGCCAAAAGCTATGCACCCACCCTATTTGAAAATTCGAAGACTTAACAGTCCTTCAAAATCAAAACAAAGGAACACATACAAACTGTACAAAAATGGTGCATTCACTGACCCCTATCAAGGTTAGCTTCTACCTGGATGTTGCTGAACTAGCTGAATAAGCTTACTTGTTGAGTTGCACGAAATTAACTATTGTTGCCTTGAGAAAAAGAACTCATAGTCAGGGTGCCTGTTAACTGATGTCTTATTTCCCTTGGTGACAACTGCCCTTGCCATAAGAGATGCAGTCTCCTCCAGAGTCCTTAATCGCTCCTTCAGTATCCAGATCCCTGGTTTTCACAAATATCATTTATTGTAGAGTGCCTCGGCTGGAACCAGCATTCACCCTGTTCAAGTGAGGTGCATTTCTGATTAAAGAATCCATGTCTTTAAAAATAGATGCACTACATTACAAATGCAGCAGCAAAAAAATTTTAATAACTACCTGAAGAGACAGTGACAAAAATAAGAAGATATGATTTGCATATTAGACCGGATCAAGGACATTATTATTTCATAATCAACAAATAGATAATTTCATGATTCTTATACTATGCAGTATTACACAAATGGAATGTTTACTATTGGAACCTAGTTCTATAATACACTACTTAAATAGAATAAACAACAAAGATAATAACTAATCAATAAAGGCAAACTCAATTCATGTATCTTGATCCATGAGGCTAGGATGCAGATTTTTTATTCAAGAGACAAGAGATGCATTCTCCATATTCAAAGCTAATCAGCTAAGTTTCACCAATCAATTCCAGTTCCGATTTTATCTAAGGGCTCAAGCATAGGATACTCTTTTAATGTCATTGTTCATGGTATGGACTCAAGAGGTAAAGCTTTTTTTTTTTTTTTCTGGAAGGGGGACAAAATGCAACTTTACTATTGAATTAACTTGAACGTTTGCAATCTTTAGAAGGGGCTAGAAGAACAATTTTTCATTTTGGGGGCAGCAAAGGCCCCTACCTGTGGCCCTCTAGCACCGCCCCTGACACTCAAGCAATACCAATAAGCACATCTATTTTGATAGGGAACTAAGATAACATACCAAAAAAGTTTATATTGACTTCTAAACATGAACAAACATCAGTTAGAAAGTTTTAAACAATACGGTTGCTTCTGTATTCGGTGCAAATGACCGGAAGAAGACAGTAATATGGGATGCTGATGAAATGGGGCGAAGTAGAATCACCCAATTAGGTAATTTTGCATCCGTAATCCTACCTTTCTGAACCTCCTTAATCAGGTATATACGGATACAGGTACCAACATATATAGAGTACTTCTGCCAATTTCAACTTGAATGTAATTCTAATTATTTAGAATGACCCAAAATAATAATCACTCACGCAAAATATAATGGACAAATATATATTTTGGTACCTGAACTTGGCTTCAAGGTTCAATTTGGTACCTAAGCTTCTTTTCAGTCTAATTAGGTACTTGAACTTGTCTTTAAGGTTCAATTTGATACCTAAAGTTTTTTTTTCTGAACTTGGCTTTTTGGTCCAAATCACTACTTAAAATAAATGACTTATTTGAACCATGAAGCCAAGTTCAGGTACCAAAAGATATATTTACCCAAATAAAATTCATTATTCCAATAACAGAGAATTACATAACTAACTCTTTAGACTCTTCTAGGTTGGGATTTTCATATGTGGATGTAAAATTCAAACAAACCAGCCAAAAAACCCTGTCATTAAAGTAGAACTAACAAAATTTATAAGGCTGCTTTTGTCTATTAGAAACAAAACAGTATATACAGATGACTGCTTACATCTCGCAAAACCAAGCCTGGTTAATGTT
The DNA here is from genome assembly GCA_025698515.1 of Gossypium sturtianum. Lineage (NCBI taxonomy): Eukaryota > Viridiplantae > Streptophyta > Magnoliopsida > Malvales > Malvaceae > Gossypium > Gossypium sturtianum. The sequence continues at coordinate 71,459,217 of CM046955.1, read as the reverse complement.
CAAGAAGCACCTATCCAAGTTAAGGATTAGTGCATGTCCATATTAAGCTAAAAGAAATACATCAAAGTACAGTTGGATGTTTGCCAAACAAATAAATTAGGCAACACATCTTAAAGTCTGTTTTTCTTATTAGAAAAAGAAAAAAGAGCCCTGCAAAGCCACCAAAAGTATCAAGGTTTATATTCAAAATGATAGTAATTGAGTAATTTATTATGGGTACCTGAGCATTGTAACTCTGAAGACCTACAACAGGAGATACTATAGATGCATCCACACTAGGGTAATCAAACTTGGATCTTCTACGAACCAAAAGGCCAAGTGAATGGTAAGTCAAAAATGCTGCACGGAAATTCCCATCTGGGATTCTATAAATAGGATACCATGCAACAGAATACCTGAAATATAGAACAACCGAATATTAAAACAAGTATTGGTATATCTAGGTAATACAGAACTTTCATCTTATCTAAAATAAAACCAAAAGATGCATCATATTTAGTTCAGTGAAGCATATTTTATCACTAACCAAGATTGAGGATGCAAATCATGTATATTTATGGAGTTCAGATAAACTGGATCTCCATACATTTTGCACTGAGGAGATGCATCATCTCTAACCAGGTCTTGTATCCTGAAACAAGCAGAACCACGAAAATAGACTTGTTACTTCATTTGCAAATAAAGCTTCCTGAAGCTGCCAACAAGAGAATAGGGTTAAACCAAACTATAGTGACTAATTAAATATATGCCAACCTGTATCTTCACCTGCTGTCCCACAATTAAATGCTTGTTTACTTTTAATCAAAACAAGGACAGTGAATTATAGATATCATTAATAACAAAGCAGCAACAGCAAGAACATGCACAAAAACAGCATAAAACAAAAGCCCACCTAAGACTTATAGTCTAAAAGAACCTTTCTACTGCATTCAGCCTAGCATTCTCTCCGAAGCAAGTGCAGCCAGATCATGATTCCACTCATCAAATGCATGAGAGGCCAAGAATAGTAAATGTAAAGTTTTATGAGTATTTAACATCAAAATCTGTATCCATGCAACCAAAATGGCAAATTACTACACACATGCTTAGCAGGTCTCAAGGGAGAATAAGGGAAAGGGTTGAAAGGAAACCAAGAAGCATGAAAGTAGATTCAACTTGGGGAGGAAACTTGATGCATAACAGAAACTACTAAAATAAATAAATTTAGCTGACTGAAGTGAAATTTCAAAGGGAAACTACTAAAGAAATACAATTAACACTTACTTTTCATATAATGCCAGTCTTTGTTGAGGCTGTTCAGATTCAAAGTACTCAAAGGCCAGTTCAAGACAATCAGACTGTGAAATATCAACTGATTTAACAGGCAACATATGTTCAGGAGAAACTGGAGAAGGTTCTGATCTAAACACATCAACTTGCAATTGACTACTTGGTTCTGCAGTGTGAGGCTGTGGAACAAGTGCTGAAAATATTGGAATGGGACCACAATTAGTAGAGTTTCTTGAAGTGGAACTGATATCAGAAGTCACAGAAACACCAGGAGAAGAAATTCTGGTGTTATTCTGGGTGGAATGACTTTTACTGCTCCTGAAAAGTTGAACTGCTGACAAGTAAGGAATAAAGTAGGCACGAAATGCAAACTGATCAATACCCAATCTTTTTGGATTTTTATAATCTTCTGCCCTTATTTCTAATCCATATCTGCCATGTTTCTCATACCACTGCCACAGACATCCCAATGGGATGTTTGGTGTCTCATGTCTACACAATAGAGCACTAGGAACCTGGTCCAGCAAGCAAGTTTGACAACCTACTGAACTGTATGAATGACAAATAACTGGAGAGAAAAAGTGAAGAAGCCTTTCAAACTCGGCAATGGGACACCCAGTGGCCGTCTGAACAGCTTCAGATGCCATATGTGCCCTATAGACATCATCCAATGCCTTTGCCATCTTGTTTAAATCAGTTGCAACTGCTGATAAATCTTGTTCTCTGGTTTCATCAATTAAGTAATCAGCCCCACTATGCTTGTTTTCATTCTCATTTACACAAGCATCAAGATTCCTCAATTTTTTAATATTGTTCCCATTTTCGAGAAAACTAATTCCATGTCCTGGATCCTTCCCAGTCCTACATAGTGTTCCAGCATTCACAGAAGAAGAAAGATTTTCAGGAAAAGAAGTAATGTTCTCCTCAAAGGTATTTTTGGAAGTCCAACCTTCAGCATCTGGCCCATTAGCATGTTCCAAAGACAAATTGGCAGATTTAGAAGATGTTTTCAATCCACGATCCTTTATCCTAATGGGTATCCATTTCTGCATAATAGAACCCAAAGTATAGCTTTGCTTGCCATTTTCAGCCAGAGAAATTCCTTTTTCTATTTGAGCAACACCATTCACCATCAGATGAGGGAGATGAACTGGAGTTTGTTCCTCAAGCAAATTTAGCTGATCCAAAGGGACAAATGACTTTTGCAGCAAGCTGTCTTGATTCTCTACACATAGATTATTCAAACCTAAACCAGTACCATAGACAGTGTCACATGGTACTGTGCTGCTTGGACCAGCTTGAAAGTTGTTAACTGATTCAGTTTTCATGGTCCCAAGCCTTGGACAATCAACCTGAGAAAAAGACCTTGAAAGATTTTTAGTTAATACATGGTCATACATAGGATTTGAAACATCTAATAGCACTTTTTGGCATGCTAGTCTTCACATGAACATTTAAATTTACCTTGTTGGGATGATATTCCTTCCTGGAAAAACTGTTGTTTTCTTGTTTTGATGCTGGAGTAACTTTTCTTTTGAACTTCCTAGGAACCATGCTTTTTGGCTTCCTCTTGCCATCGGTAATAGATAAGTTTGTTACATTGGTAGCATTAGGATTTCTTTTCAGCACAGGAGCATCCTTTAAAGAAACATCAAACTCTGAGCAAATTGGACCTGTTTTCTTCAATTCAGTGCGGCATTTCTCTACAGGATTCTTCTGAACCCTTTGCCAAACAGAATGACTGTTCTCTGTTATCATTCGACCATGCAAGCTTCCCATAGTTCCAGGTCTGCAAGTACTAGGACTCCCAGGAATACATTTAAATTTCTTACCCCTCTTGCCTGATGCCACCATTCGTCCACCAAGGCTGCTACGAGCCAGACCATGCTTGCTTTCCCCCATATACTCGTGGGTTTCTATAGTACTACATAATGATTTTTGATGATAGGAGTCCTTGGTACCGGAACCTGGTAGCTCTGATTGACTGATTTCATGGATGTCATTAAATGGCTTCACATTATGACCAGCACTTGTACTGTCTTCACTGTTTGAACCAACAGAAACTGAGTCCAAGGCTAGAGAATTATGCATATCAGAGAAATCCTTCTCATGTAAACCTTCTAGAGAGCCCATATGTGAAAGATGTTTCCTCTCTATAGCTCCTTGACACCAGGAAAGTTCCTGGTCTTCACTACCAATTTCAGAATTATTTATATGATGCTCCCTAGGAAACTTCTGAACTTGAGTAGGTACAACAGATCCAGTTATATCCACTTCGTCAACATCAGATGTGCTTATATTTGGTGAACCAGAACTTGTAACAGCACCATTGCTGCTTTCTGCAAAATCAATCACATTAAGCAAGCCATCAGAGGGTGAAACTTCTGGTGAAGTTGCACCTGATACTACTATACAACAATCTATGTCATTATTATCACAGATTTCAGATGCTGAACTTGCACGGGTATACTGCGAATAAACTTCTGACTCCGTAGAGCCAACATCACAGAACTGTTTCTTTTTATGTTTTCCCTTCTTTTTTGTCCTCTTTTGTGAATTTCTCCTTTTGGACTTGTTTTCCTTGGAAAAATCAATGAACATAGCATTAAATCCTTTTGACGTAACAGCAGAGGAATCATTGCAAGTGATGGAACAATGATAGGAAGAATTGCTTGACACTTCACTAAATTTATTTATTTTACCAGCAAAGGTCTTGTTGCGAAATTGATGTTGGACATTGGATCCAGAAAAGCTTCTGCCTCTAAATGGCTTGGCAGGATAAGTAACTGCAGGTTGAGGCCCTTTCTGTGTCTTCCATCTATCAACCATAAATGAATTGACAGATGAAGAGGAGACCAGATGCAGGTCATTCATATTCACCTGATTTCCAGATCTTAAATGGTTAGTGTGATCAAAGCATTGCAAGGGTAGTGCAAAGATTCTCCACTGCCCATCAGATTCAAGTGTAGGGAATGTCGCAACGGCACACCTAAAACATTAACAGGCAAAAGACCCAGTCAAAATATCTAGCAAGTCCTCACAAAGTTCAAGTGTAGGGAATGTCTAGCAATATGTATCAACAAACTAAACATATTTCCTGAATCATAAATTTACCCCAAGTAGAGATAGACAATTGAAATTTTTAAAAGAGTATGGCCTAAACATATCTAGCAAGTCCTTACAAAATTTTTACAACCCTTGAGTCACATTTATATACAGTGCAGACAGACAATTGAAATTTTTAAGAGTGTCAAATCTTTGCAAATGAAATGCATAATTTGCATTAACTGGTGGTTTGGAAGAAGGAAATTAATTTGTCTATATGTTCTATACATTAAAAAACATAAAATCTTTTGGCTCCTCTATTTCCTTCTTTTTATTTATTCATTTTTTATTATTAGCTTTTGGTAGCAGGGAAAGGGTCATTCACTTCATTTTGCACGTCATTTCAACAAAATGTGAGGTACTTTATCTAAGATATTTGTTCAAAAGAAAAGGAATTACTTTAAGTCACAAGAATTAGTTCATTTAACCAAATAGCCCTTCTTAAGAGATGGATTTCAACAGATTTGAAACAAAGATTTTCTTTCATATTGATCAGAATATTAATAGTAAACAGTAACTTCTTTTTCATTCAATTCCAATTACAGAGTACTGAAGCTGGAATTTTGTATTTTCTTTTTTGTAGTACACAAAAGCTAGTTTCAGATATAAAAGAAAGATACAATATTAAGAAATGAGAAAGTATCTAAAGAGAGTTATTTGAAAACAATTATTAAGCATTCACATTGAATGCAGAAATCTAGGGAAAAAAAATATTTGAGGAAGAAAATGAAGATTGACTGCTTAAGCACTATCTTAAGTAACAACAAAAAGAAATTTTTTTAATTTCTATGTTTGGAATATTAATTGGGAGGATGGATTTGAATTTAGTTTGTTATATAAATTGTGAATGATGAAAGTAAATGTTATCTAAAATCTAATTAAGTTTCAGTACAGCTTTATATTAAAAATAGTTAAAGCAGATAACTTCAAATTTCCCGAATTGTTAAGATACTCCAAATCCTCTACTAAAACAAAAGAAACTATCAGGTCCATGATTTTCAAAATGATCAAGAAAGCCATTTCTTTTCATGAGCTAGATTGCCGACTTTTAAGCTAAATTAAGTTCAAGTTTTCAACTGAACTACAAGTGGAGAGGCAAAGGGCTTTTCTTCAAGTCATAGTTGACACTAAACCCAGGTTTGAACCCTGGACACCACCTACCTCTTATCCAAAAGAAAAAAGGAGGAAAAAAGTTTAGGTTTCCAAAAAGCAACCTAAAGCAACTTTTGGTGAATTACATTTAATTTAAAGCTGTAGAACATACAAGTATATTCTTACATATCTAACAACCAAAAATGGATTACCTCTGGTCAATGTTCCTCAAATTGAAAGGAGAAATTCCAGAGACCTGAATAATATGTGTATAGTGATAGAAAAAAAATTTATTCAAGCTGATCACAAAGTAAAAGACTAATAACTTAACAATTTAATATTGGCATAGGAAAGATCTAACCTCTGATGATCTTCTAGAACCGTTAAGCTGCAAACAATTCTTCGACCAGTTAGTCTGTCCTACCTCTGACACTTTCTGATTATCTAGATGGGTTTGTGGAAGGGCACAAGGCATCTTTTGCAATGTCTGTCAAAGTCAATAGCACAAACATATTAACAGGCAACCTTATAAAGAGCTGATGAAGAGTACTCCACTCAAAAGCTACATTTGAGAGCAAAGTTTTTCCACACAAGTTATAGAATGAACAGCTATTTATAAAATCTATTGGCAAAAGCATAATGGCCACCAACAAATTTCAGTCAAAGAAAAGCTCTGAAAAATACCCAGATAAAGCAACTATTCCAACTCAATATAGATCAAAGAAGAAAAAATAAAACTCAGGAATGGGGTATAAGAGAATTGGACAAACTATGGAAAAAAGATAGCTGATGTAAAAGACATTTTAGAGCCATTCAATGAACTAACCACTACTACCACACACACTAGTGATAATAAGCAATCATCAAAAGTCTTTATGGAAAAATAATAAGAGGAAAGCAAGTTTTGCGTGTACCAATTTCTTGAAATTATATTTCCAATGCAAACATGGGAAGTGCTAAACGATTTCAGTTTCTCGGGTAAATAGTGAAATGACCTTTCAAGCCAATTTTCACTTTAATTTCACATAGCATAAAATAGGAAGATTCTGGACTCAACTGAAGCAGAACTAAATAGTGTGTGTCAAATAAACGGTCATAGTGAATATAATCTACTTAAGAAATAACTAAGGGCAGTAGTTCAGCTCAATCAAAAAAATCTATATTATTTGAAACCACAAAAGGCCACATAAACCACAATGTTAACTAGTTGCTCAACCATACTGCATGCAACAAACACCACAATTTTCGAAAAGCTGAAACAAAGAAACAGCCACACTAGTCAAAGAGTTGAACATAGGAAAGTCAAATCAGGTTCTCCCAACAACCAGAATAATCCAAGCTTTTGCAACATATGACAAGCAAGATGCTAGCAGCCATTAGTAGAGTTCGGAACATTAACCACAGACAAAATAGGCAATTCAAGAAAAATGTTTGATGTCATATTTTCGGGGTTTTTTTTTTTTTTTTCAAAATAAACAATGCAAATAAATTTCTTGTTTCCATTAACTTCAACTTTTCAGAGTGGGGGATTATTTGTCAATGTGTTCATAATAATATCTTATTTTAATCTTTTATTAAAAGAAAAACATATATAAAAGTAAATTTAATAAATATATTTAGTTTAACATAAAGTGTAATAAACAAACAAAAATGTTTAAAATTTATAGTAAAAATACATTAGACATATAAACATAATGAGTTACAATACGATCCCTATTTCTATAAAATCAAACAAATTTATATAATATAAAAATAAACATATTACAGAAAGAAAATTATAAAGAGTGTATGAATTAAATAATACCATCAAAAGTATAATCATATCAAATGTTTTTGGTTACTTCTTGAGAAGAAATTATCAGAATTAATATAAAAATATGATTAAATAAATATTAATCAAAATTCTAATATAATTATATAAAAAAGCTAAGAAGATAATTATTCGATCTAACTATTTAATTAAAATATAAGAAAACAATACAGAGAACCAATTCCTAATTATATTATGTTACTTTAAAATTTAAATACTAGTAACCTTATAATTTAGTTCATTATATTTCTTTTACAACATGGAATAAAAGTGTTTGCATTTAAAATTCTGGAAAAAAATAATTAGCAAACAAAGAAAAAAATGGTGAAACCCAGAAAAGAGATGCTACACCAAAAAGGGGGAAGCGATTTTGCCAGAGCTTTCAAGAGAGCAGTAAAACTCTAATCCAACAAGAAAAATAAAGAATAAAAAAGAGGTTGAATTAAACTCACCAGAATCATGCGATGATTTGAAGCTTCGGAAAATTGAAAGAAGAAAAGAGTAAATGGAAATTGAAAATCATAATAGATAGAGAAGAGAGTGTGAAAATTCTAAAAATAAGGAGATTCCCAATTTTTCCCAACAATATCTGAGGAAACAATCTAAGGAGAGGTCAAAAAAAAAGGAAAAGGTTCCCCAAATTTAGGAATGAGGTTCAGATAGAATAGCTAGAATTAAGTATAGAAATAAATTTGCCATGTGATTTTCAACAATCAGTCTTCAATTTTCTTCAAAAACCAAAGGTTCAAAAATAGATGCCAGAAGGAAGGCCAGTACGATTCTTTGTTGTCAAACACTTGCTATAGGCCCTTCCAGTTTTGTCAGTGTTTTTCTTTTTTCAGTTCCACTCTTCTTTTAGACTAGGTTTGGATTGGGGTAAGGGGAGGGAAAGGAAAGATACGGCAAATAAAAGAAAATAATTATATTAAAAATATATTATATAAAAAATTCTAATATGGATATAATTATATTTGTAAAAATTTATAAATATTTTTTCCTAAGATATCGCAGTAATGTGAATGCAAACCGAGCCTTAATAAAATAAATTCTAAAAGTATAAAATAATTTAATAAAAGATTATTTTTAAATTTTAAATTTTTATCTTAGTGAGGCAAATCAGAGCCTTAATAAAATAAATTCGAAAAGTATAAAATAATTTAATAAAAGATTATTTTTAAATTTTAAATTTTTATCTTAGTGAGGCAAATCAAATAAAATTGTAAGGATTTTGAAAAATCGTATCTCTAGATGGAATATGAAAAAAAAAATTAGCTATTTAAATCTTTTCTTGAAATTAATTAAAATTTTTGAATTTTTTTAAAATTCATTTTTAGAATTTTAAAAAACTTATATAAATAAGTGTTAAATTTATGTATTGAAAATTTAAGTACGGAATTTAAATTATAAAATTGTTTGATATATTAATTAAATTAATTACAAAATGTAATTAGATTGTTTGATAAATATAGATTTTAAGTTATGAAAAATTATATTATACATATTATCCTTAATTTTAAAACATTTCACTTTATTCTAAACAAAAATTCAAATTTTAAAAGTAAAATATTTATAGGATAACATAATATTAAAATAAATGAAATAAAATTGAATTAATTGAAAATATTCTATATTAAGTGATAAATAGTTCTTATCTACTTATTATTTTTCACACTTTTTTATAGAAAAATTTTTTATGAGGTTATTTTTATTTTGAATTATTAAACATATGTAAAAGTTAAACAAGGATTGTCAACTTAGTATCAATATACCCCCGATAAAAGCTACAAAAAGGAAAGGAAAAAGTTTTTTTTTTAAAAAAACACACACAAAAAAAACTAAATTAATTCATCATATGCGAGAAAGCCATTTGTTTTATCAGCACAAAGACCAGCTCCGAGCTACTCAGGAATGTTACCAAACACATGCACATCTTTTATCCTATCAGAAGCCATCTTAACAATGTGATCAGCCACTTGGTTCTTCTCTCTTGGAACATGTCTATACTCCACTGATCCATAGTCTGTAATATCAGATAAATCCTTCTTACCAAAGCTGAGGTCGATTCAACCAAGTGTCTATTCTGAAAGGCATTGACCACCTCTAAACTGTCAGCATGGACAAATACCTTGTTGTAACCCCCCGGTCTTTGAAGAAGAATCAAACAATCCAAAACACCCCAAAGTTTAGCATAAAAAACATGTTACCATCAAAACTCCATTTTTTTTTTTTACAAAATATGAAAACCCCGAATGTTCAATCCACCTAGCCAAAAACTGAAAGGGCCGACCTCTAGATAAAATGAGTTTTGGTCTGGAATTAATAAAGAGGGTCTTGTAATTCAATTTGAGCCTCATCGGATGGGTAATGTCACACATAGATTTCTTTAAGGTCTCGAATTTAAAGGATCTTTGGGAGTCAATTGAACAAAATAGTGGGTTGGTGGACTCTACTTGGAATTTTGGAAAATTTTGTGATTGTCGGGCAAATAGTTAAGTTTCAATTCTAGTTTGGTAAGGTTGGCACTGGCTAGTTCCCTAGTGGGGGACAGAATAATTAGTGATGGATGGCTAAGGTGGACTATGGAGATTGTGCTAAATTAGGATATATATGTATGTGTGAGGGAGAAAAGAATTCTCCTCAATTAGTTTATAATTTTCTTATCCTCTGCATCATCTTCTTCGGTTGTTTCGAAGTAGAGGAAAATTTAAAAGAGTCCTGTATGGAGCAGTGGTCATGAGAATTGAAGTCGGAAGTAGAGAAATTGAGGAACTGGTCAGCTCCCTTATCTTTCTGTACTCGTGGTTTAGAGGAAAAGAGAGGGTAAGAAATTCCTAATAAATTTTTGTAAACTAAGTTCTGGGTTTTAAGGCTTGAATACATTCGATTAACCGATAAATGGTTGTTGTGCTTAGCTTCTAGGATGATGAAGGCTCTGGCATTTGGAAAAGCTAAGCTGACGAGGGTGAATGAGTCTAGGTGAGTTTCTATGCTTTGTCGCTGGGTTATCGTTGATAATGCACTGTTTGGATGGTTTGTGTTTGAGTTTATCTAAAACTATTGTTGTGTATGAAAATGGAAAATAAGCATGTTGAATATGACTCATACCATGTAAATGTGTACGGTGGATGTTAAATGTATATGAATTGACAAAGTAATCAATGGCGAACTGTATGACACAGTAGTAAGTAATAAGTGTAATGACTTTAGCGATATGCATGATTATATTATATGTAGAGTATAGAGGAATTTACCTCGATGGGGTAGATGAAGATAGGAATAATTGGCATATTAGAGGAATGGGCTGACTAAAATAGGGATTCAAGGGAGTTTGGGTGGCATCGAGGAATGGTGTTACATCCCAAAAAATAGGTTAGAAGAATCGGGTTTGTGAAAACCTAGAGTGGTCACGTCCCGATTTATAAGGCTTTATGCGTTTGTAAATAAATCGAAGGTTTGAAATAGATACCGAAACTAGGATCATAAATAAATAGTTAAAGTATTAAAACAATATAATCAAATGAAAACTTGATTACGAGGTTTAATTTGAAAATGGTGTGTTTTAATTGAGTTAGGACCTAATTGGAAAAGGGAAGAAATAGGGAGTGACCAAAAGGGCAAATTGCCCAATTTTTGGGAAATTAGTCTTCTACTAGGAATTTCTGTAACGACCCATTTTTTGTGAAATCGGAACAGTGGTTTCGGGACCACAAATTTGAAGTCAAAAAATTTATTTTAACATTTTTTTAATATCTACAGCATGATAAGATGATAGTATAAAAATTTTGTTAAAAAATTTTACCGTTTGTATGCTCAATTAGTGAAAAAGGACTAAATCGCATAAAGTGTGAAAGTCGTGTTCTATTAGTTAAAGGTGTTAAATAGCTATATAACTTTAAAGTGGAGGTCCTTATATGGTAATTAGGCCATAAAAAGTGATAGTGGATGAGCATGGCTTGGTAATTTTGTTATTTTTAAAGTTGGGTAAGGTTAAAATGGTAAATAGGTAATAAATGAGTAAATTAAATAAAACAAAATACCAACTCCTTGCTTCATCTTCTCCACCAATAAACACAAAGAAAATAATGGTTTTTGGAGCTTCAATCTTTGGCCACTTCTTCTCTTGCATGTAGGTGCGTTTTTATTCCGTTTTTTAATGATTTTTATGTTTCCGGGATCGTTGTAGCTTAACCTAGCTAACCCGGGGACTAATTTGCAATATGGTTGAAATTCTAAGGTTTTTCCATGAGATCATGTTATTTGTTTGTGAAGTTTAATGTAAGAAAATGAATCCTTGTTGTGAGTTAAACACTTTTTGTTAAGTGATTTTTGTTGAAATTGTCAATTAGGGGTTAAATTGTGAAATATGAAAATTATGTGTCTAATGTGTGAAATTGTGAAATGTGGGCTGCTAAAAGCATATATAGAATTTGGCTAGTCTTATATGTGGATGAAATTGCATGAATTTCATTTTACGAGCCTAGGGGCTAAATTGTAAAGAAGTTAAATGTTTAGGCGCAAAATAGTAATTTTTCCATAACATGATATTTGGATTGAATTGATTAGAATAATGATTAAATGAATTAAATTTGATTATATAGATCAAGAAAAGCAACATTAAAAAACTAAATCGGGGAAAAGATAAAGTCGTGGACTAAACGATCGTATCCTCCGTTTAAGGTTGAGGTAAGTTCGTGTAAATAAATTGCATATTTATACGTTTTGGTTGAAATATATGTATGTGATTAGTTTAATTATTATGTATAATTATCGAGCGTATAACCGACGATGCACGAAGAATACCAAGCCCCGTTTAAACCTTAGGAATTCGTAGGATACAAATGACATGTCATTAGGGTTATTGTTTTGGTTGAGGTCCTGCATGTGTTGCGGACTCACCTCAACTCGTATGAGCTTACCGATATTCATCTCGGAAGAGCTTACCGTTTATCGCTCGTATGAGCCTACATGTATAGGAATTGACAGATTACATTTCAGTACACCTCGTGTATACTACTCGCGTATCTAACGAGATTTTAAGTGGTTCAACGGGCATAGTGTTATTACGAGATTATACAAGTTCGATACGAACTAGTACGGGTATTTACATGGAGATGGTTTATATATATATATGATATGCGGATATACGATAGAGACGATACATGTATATGGAATTTTAATAATTGTTGAATTCATACATAATTCTCGGTTTTTATGTGTATACATGGCTAACTTGGTGAATGGTTATGTGATAGGCTTTGGCCAAATTGAATTGAGTTATGCTTTGAGTTACTTACCTAAATTTGTAGTTATATGGTAAGTCTAATTCTATGTTTTATAAACTTACTAAGCTTAATTGCTTACTCTGTTTATTTTTCGTATTTTATAGTGTCTCAGAAGTTCGTTCGGATTGAAAGTCGTCAAGAATCGCATCACACTATCAAACACTCATTTTTTATGTGATCCGGCCCGGGTGATTCGAGTCGTTTCACTTGTTTGCCCGATCGTCGACGAGGAGATTGTTCGGTGCGTTGAAATTGTAAGTTTGGTGAAAAAATATGCGGAAGCTAATGAAGTGGTTTGGAGATGAAAGATGGTTTTAGTATGAAATGTAGTAGGCTTGGTTTAAGAAATAAAATAAAGATAGATAGTTTGGGATAAATGGTGGATATGGAAAACGGACTTAACAGAAGAAAGATTCAACATTATATCGTAGTGTCACCCCGTTTCTTTTGTCGTTAAGGTGGAAGGATGGAGAAGTAGTTGATGGACCTCGACCCGTTACTTAGTGAAGTAAGAACCTAAGGTATAATTGAATAGATGAATGCCACACCAGGTTGGTGATAAGTTCGGAAGGAGTTCGATTGACGCCACTAGCACGCTAGATAAGTCAATTCGAGACTCACACGAAATATGAGAGGGAAAACCTCACAAGAACAAAAGTTCATAAAATTTTATCCAAGTTCAAAAGTTCAAAAGTTCCCTTCAAAATGGTCTGGTTACACATATTTATAAGGATAGAAAAAAGCTAGTGAAAGGTCACATCTTAATGTGCTAATTAAAACTGAAATTAAACTCAAGACTCTTGATATTCTTGTAACAATTTACTCCATGCTTGAATTCACTTTAATTCAGCTTGAATGATCATCCTTGAATACTTAAAATGTCTCTTGAGTTGTCCCTTGGCTAGCCGAAAAGACACCAGCAACTAAATGGTGTTTTGAATGCTTGTTTTCATCTTTAAATGAGCAAAAACTGCTGGTAGGTGAAAGAGGTCGCTGCCGAATTTAATAGGAGTTAAAATGCTCCTTAAAACTCCTTAATTGATGTATTAAACATCCCTTGTAACAACCACTTCATTTGTAACCAAAAATCACCTAAAAAGTCACTTCAATTAAGTTGTAATGACCTTTGAAATGTAACGGTTGTGAGTGAAAAGACACCGCAATAAACACATTAAAATGAACTTATTAAACACAATTAAACACTAATTAAACTCAAACACATTAAACACTTGACTTCAATAAATGAACTAAAAGTAAAGACATCAATTAATGCAGCAACTAGTTTAATTATAGAAGCAGAATTAAACAAACTTAAACTCATGCTCCATTAAATTATCCTAGTAACTAGATTAATTAAATAAGCATCTTATTAAATTAAGTTCAATAAAAACACTTATTAATTAAACTAAGATGAGTTGAATAAATGTCCAGCAACTCATTTATTAAACTAAGATGTTTAAATGCATGGTTTGAAATGCAAACTAAATGAACAAATGCAAGACTTAATTTAATGATGCAAACTTAAACTAACATGGGAGTTACATAATGCATGTCGTTATTTATGATGCATATTTAACTAGCATGGAAGTTACATAATGCATAACTTTATTAAATGCAGAACACACAAAGTGCAAATCTAAAATTAAAAAAAAATGTAAACTTATTAATTTAAATAAAACTATATTAAATTAAAAAGTCCTTAAAACATTGGCCCAATAATCAATCAGGCCTATGAGATGTTTCATCTTGCACTTGGGCCCCTCAAGTTTAGGCCATTCTCCTTGTCGGTGGTTTGTGTTGAAACATGATACGACCAGGTTCGTATCATACCTGTAACACCCCAAACCCGGACAAGACACCACGTCCGAATCTGGTATGCTACGGGGAAAACGTTTTGGGAAAACTAGATTTTTCGTTTAAAAGTGGAGTGAAAACACAGTGTGTTTGAAACAAATTTGAGTAGTCTTGTTTGGAAAACAGTTGATGTATTTGAAACCCGGAGATTTTGAAAACTTAGCTAGAATTTGTAGTTAAAACAAGTTAAAACCATTTAAAACCTCCTTAGTTTCTTAGTGATACATAAAACGCTTCTAGACTTAAATGAACTACAAGTTTGGTTTGGGAACCAGCTTGTATTTGTTTGTCAAAAAGACTTAGTCGATACCCGATGGTATAGTTTAAAAACACGTCAGCGTTATAATTTTGAAAACATTATCTTTCCAGTTTTAGTAAAATTTATTCCGAGTTATTTTGTTAAGGCATATCAAAATCACTTAAAATATAAACAACATAAAACATAACTTAAAAGGCCTTTTACAATCCGAAATAAAACCCAATGTAAAGTAATAACTAAAGTACCCAAATAGTAGAGTCCGAGTAAAACTTTATTAAAGCATGGCATGTGCACCCGAGTCCATCCCGGCCCAAGTCCGCGTCACGAGTCACTGAAATGTCAAAGGAGAGGGTGAGTCGAGTGACTCAGTGTGTAAATCCCACTCCCAAAGAATCAACATGCTAACACACATCATACATAGCAACATGATTAATGCAACCCGAACCTAACCATCCATATCGCCTTTTCTACCCCGTGTGGTACCAAACCACTGGTGGTGCCAAACCACTGGTGACATATAGTCACAATGTGCTACCAAAGCACTGGTGTCCCAAAGACACAATATCCGTCAATGTGCTACCAAAGCCTTTGGTGTCCCAAAGACACAGTTGTGCTACCAAAGCACTGGTGACCGAAGTCACGAATCCAATGATGATGGGGCCAACCCATCGTGTGATACCAAATCACTAGCAGACGATCCCATATCTCAAGTGGGGCCAACCCACGGTGGTCAAACCACAGGGACAAGTCGCAATGAGGTGCCAAACCTCGGTGTCCTAAAGACACAATGTGCTACCAAAGCACCGTGACCGTAGTCACAAATGCGGTGATGGGGCCAACCCATCGTGTGTTACCAAAACATCTGGCGTCAATCCCGTATAATCATCTGTGGGGCAACCCATCGTGGTACTGAGAGCCATCGGGACGAGACGCTGAGGTACCAAACCTCTGGAGGTGCCAAACCTCTGGTGACCCAAAGTCACAAAGTGTGCTACCAAAGCACTGGTGCTCGTCAGCACAAAATATCACTGCTCCCTCCTCTCGTATCACCCATCAACATGCCAAACTCATGTAATCATGAATATCATGCTATCCATAACCATGATATCATACAGATCATCAATAACTCATAATAATAGCACTGACTTACCCGAGTCCAAACTCGCACTCCATGAGGGTATCATATGAGCCACCACTGTTTCATTAGTCATTGCACAAAGTTATTCACAATATTACTAAATATAAGTGTGTTAGTATACACACCTGATAGCTACGAGTCTAAAATCCCAACGAACGATCTACGTCCCTCGATTGCTAACTCCTACAATCGACCAAACATAGGGGTTAGGTACTAAGACCATTCGGCCAAAGACATCTAAACCCAAAGGGGTTAGTTTCAATCCCTAACCTTGCTATTGGTTTGCTTCCTAACCAATATTCGAACCAGTAGTGGTTCTTTTTGACAATCGGCCTCCACCAATCGGCCACTTGCAGTCAAAGCTCCAATTGACTGCCTCCTCTAACACCCCCACGATCAAAAGGCCCTAAAACAGAATCGGTTTCCAAACCGACGATTTTCTCTTATTAGCAAAGACTGGAATCGGCTCTTAACCGAACCATAACCAACAAAGAACCAAAACAAAAGAAGATATGGCCATTCGGCCTTGCACTTACCAACACCCAATATTCGGCCAAACCAGGACTTCTAGGAGAGGGGAATATTCGGCTAAGTTGTAAACAATAGAAAGGAGAAATCGGCACTAGGTGTTTAACACTCTTGTTTTCGGTTTTGGATTAAAAGAGAAAGAAAGAACATAGGTGAGAAGAAATGGAGATTACGGCACTAGGATTTGAGAAAATAGAAGAACGTTTGGGGCAAGTTGATATGGTTTCGGCTAGCAAGAGAAGAGATGGGAATGTTTTGGAGAGGTGGAGTTTCGGCTCAAGTGTTTTAAGAGAAGGAATGAAAAATACGAGGAGAGATGGGTAGCTAGTTTTCGGCAACGCAAGGGATTAAGAGAAGCAATTGCACCCAATCGGCTAGATGCCCAAAAGAAAAGTCGGCAAGGTATGGTTGCTTTGAAGCTTTCGGTTTCAAAGAGGAATAGAAAATGAGAGACTTATTTTGAGAGAAGAATCGGCTAACAAAAGACCAAGGGAGAGCTTTTGCTTGGAATTGACTATGACCGAAAATGCCTAGCTTGCCAAAGTGAGTTTCAGCACTACCACTTACCACACCAAGCCGTCCACTTCTCCCCTCCCACTCCCTAAAATTCGGCTAGAATCCCCCAAAACACTCCAAGCCACAAGTTCAAATTGTTTTGAACAAGTCAACACCCTAAAATTCCTCTCCACCCACCATTCGAATGTGAAGACCAAGTCAAAGGCGAGTTTGAACCGCCTACAAACTCCTCCTCCATGCCAGTCAAAATGAGTGCCAAAAAGTGGCCACTCCATGACTCGAACACAAGGCCTCCACCTTGCTTTAGGCGTTACCCACTCCAAGCCTTAGTGGCGCCTACATTGCCACTCCACCAACTTGTTTCTTGTGCTAACAAACTCCCAAAATAAATTTAAAAGCCCCACTTCCTCACTCCTAATACCTTAGCTCAAAAACTAAAATTTCTTACCTACTCGTGCACACACCTATCCTACAATTAAGCCCCGATACAACACCAACAACAACGCAAAGATAACAAACTCATGCAAAACATGCAACAACAAAAAAAATAGCCCCTAACCCGGGATATTACGGTTCTACCCTCTTAAAAAAATAATTTTGGCCTCGAAATTACCTCGATCAAAAGAGTTGCGGGTATTCTTTGTCTCATCGTATCCTCGGGTTCCCACGCCGCTTCCTCTACGCCATGATTCCGCCAAAGTACCTTAACCCAAAGGCACGGACTTCCTACGTAGAACCTTTACATCTCGATCAAGAATCGCACAGTTCCTCTTCCACGCACAAGTCCGGATTCACCTCGATCTCTTCCACCGCTACCACGTGCGACGGATCTGAACGATACCTCCAAGCATCGAAACATGAAAAACGTCGTGAATCTGACTAAGCTCTGCTGGCAACTCAAGCTGATACGCTACCGGTCCAACTCGTCTCAAAATCTTATACGGCCCAATGAACCTCCTGACTAAGCTTGCCTTTCTTTCCGAACCTCGCATCTTCTTCCAAGGCGAGACCTTCGTAAACACTCGATCCCCAACAAAGAAACTCTATATCTCTTCGCTTAAGATCGGCGATAAGACTTCGCGCGGGCCTCAAGCTTCCTTCAATCTAGCTTGAATCAACTTAACCTTGTCTTCTGCTCTCGCCTACTAACTCGGGTCCCAACAACCGACGTTCACCCAACTCTATCCAACATGTAGGTGAGCGACACTTCTCGCCATACAACGCCTCATACTGAGCCATCTTAATGCTCGCCAGTAATCGTTGTTGTAGGCAAACTCATTAACGGTGAAACTCCTCCCAACTACCTCTGAAATCCAAGACACAACCTCTCAAAGATGTCTTCTAAGATCCGAATGACCCTTTTCGATTGACCGCCGATCGCGGGTGAAAAGCCGTGCTAAAATCCAAACGAGTACCCAATGCTTGGTGCAATGCCTTCCGTAACCTTGAAGTAAACACGGGATCCCTATCCGAGATTATCGAAATCGGTACACCGTGCAACCTCACTATCTTCGAAACATACACCGCTAGCTTCAAGTGAGTAGTCAACCTCACCGGAATAAAGTGAGTGATTTAGTCGACGATCCACCACTACCCAAATGAATCCTTCTTGCTTGGCGAAGCGTAACTCCACCGACAAAATCCATGGTTATCCTTTCCCACTTCCATCGCGGAATCTTCACAGGTGAAGCAAACCCGACAAGAATCGATGTTCAGCCTTGACTGCGACAAGTCGACATTTCCCAACAAACTCTGTCACCTCTTTCTTCAAAACAGGCCACCAAAATCGCTCTCTCGGATCCTTGTACATCTTGCTACCTCGGGATGCATAGCATGAGGATCGCTATGTGCGTCTGAAGAATCTTTTGCCTCACTCAACATCTTTAGGCATACAAGCCTTACCACGAAACACACGTAACCTCGTCACTAGACAAGTCTGTAACCATCCACACCACCATTCTCGCACTTGCAACCTTCGCGCGCCCGTAACCTCATCCTCTAATCTGTTTCTCTCGATCCGCTTCAACCCAAGTAGGCTTAACTTGCGGCTCGCCAAAATACTCCCGTCGTCATACAAGCTCAAATGGGCAAACAAAGCTCTTAAGTGCGAAACAACCTTTCGGCTTAACGCGCTCGCTACCACGTTAGCCTTACCCGGATGATACTCAATAGAACGATCGTAATCCTTCAAAGAACTCAACCCATCTCTGCTACGCCTCAAATTCAAATCCTTCCGAGTCAGAGATACTTCAAGCTCTTATGATCCGTGTAGACTATTGATCTCTCTCCATATAAGTAGTGCCTCCAAATCTTTAAGGCGAAGACTACACCGCTAGCTCCAAGTCGTGAGTCGGATAGTTGACCTCGTGTGGCCTCAAATGCGAGAAGCGTAAGCCACAACCTTACCTTCTTGCATCAACACACAACCTGCACTGTGATGTGATGCATCGCATGAAGAGTGTGTATTCCTTACCCGACCTCAAAGTTGAATCGTAAGCCGAGCCTCACCAAGATCTTCTTTAACTTATCGAAGCTTTCTGTTGTTTCTCCGTCCATACAAACGGAACCTCTTTCCTTAACAACTTGGTCATTGGCGCCTGCTATCAACGAAACCCTCAACAACCCCTTGGTAGTATCCACCAAAACCAGAAAACTACGAATCTCGACCCATCGACCTAGGTGGCTTCCAATCCGAATCGCCTCAATCTTGCGAGGATCTACTCGAATCCCCTCACCGACACTACATGACCCAAGAACGTCACTTCTAAGCCGGAACTCGCACTTCATCGAACTTAGCATAGAGTTGCTTTTCCTCGAATCTGCGGCACCACTCTCAAATGCGCATCATGCTCTTCCCTCGTCGCCCTGAGTACACTAAGATGTCGTCTATAAAAACCACCACGAATCGATCCAGAGATCTCTGCTTTGAAACACCCTATTCATCATATCCATAAACGCCGCCGGTGCGTTAGTCAACCCGAATGGCATTACCAGAATTCGTGAGTGCCCATACCGAGTCCAAACGCTGTTTTATGGATATCACCTCCTTAACCTTTAATTGGTGATACCCGGACCTCAAGTCGATCTTGAAAATACCGCGAGCACCCTTCACCGATCAAACAAATCGTCTATCCGCATGCAACGGATACTTGTTTTTAATCGTCGACTTGTTCAATCAAGCGAGTAGTCTATGCACATCCGCATCGTACCATCTTTCTTCTTAACAAAAGAGTACGCGCACTTACACGGCGAAACACTTGGCCCGATAAAACCTCGATCCAATAACTCCCGGATCGAGCCTTAAGCTCCACCAATTCCTTTGGTGCCATCCTATACGAGCAATAGACACCGGCGCTGGTCCCGGCAACAGATCAATCCCAAACTCTACCTCTCGATCTCGCGGCAAACCGGAAGCTCTTCAGAAACACATCGCCAAATTCCCTAACAAGATTTAACCTTCTCTACCGCGGACTCTTTAGCCTCCAAGGCATACACATGAACTACATATGCTTCGCACCTCTTTCCCGACCATCTTCTCCGCTTTCGAGAGCGGATACCACATTTGATAAGTAATCCCTCCTATTACCTATCATAGCCACCTCAACGCCATCAACCGTCTTAAGAACCATACGCTTAGCCGCGCAATCCAACCTCGCCTGGTACTTAACTAGCCAATCCATCCCGAGAATCAAATCGAACTCCCCAAACGGCGGTTCCATCCATCGGATCAAGAAACAAACACTACCCCTTGGAGTTCTAGGGTACCTCTCTAAATGATTATCTACTACTACAGAGTGACCTAACGGACTAATCACGATCATCCGCCTAGAAGATATCTCGAGTCTAAGTCCATTGTCTCTACTATACTATCGGCAACATAAGAGTGCGTAGAACCCACATCGATTAAAGCAAAGATAAGGAGTACCAAAAATCAAAACGCGTCTCGGTTATGACGTCCGGTGCATCGCCTCCTCTCGGCGCCTCGCAAAGATACACCAATCCAGTCGTCTAGCATCGTAACTACCCGCACACCTCTACCCGGTGCTCCACGGCCCCACCGAACCATAACCACCTCTGCCATTACCACGGCCCCTGCGCAGTGGCGGTCCATTACCTCTCGAACCGACACGCCCGACCCGGATCAATCCTCGCCATCCTACGCGGACAATCCCTAATGCGATGCTCCAGAGAACCACACTCGAAGCAACCTTTACCTCACCCAAAGAACCACCCCAATGAGATTTCCCACATCGGTTACATCGGCGGTCCCCGCCTAGCAAAGAACAAACCTAGCAGATCGATTCTCGCTCACCTTGTCTAGCCCTCTTCGCGCAGTTACCCGACGAACCAGAGACCCAAGCTCCTCTTAAGCCAACTCCTGTCCATGCTCGCCTCACGGACTCCTTAACACCTTTCGGCTACCTTAGCCTTCTCTACTAAGACGAGCAAACTCGCGCTCCCGCCGAGGAGCAATCAAGAACCTCAACTCGCCTCGCACCATCCTCGAAACGAACACACCTCTCATGCTCGGTGGCCACAATGCCCCTGGCATACCTACTCACCGGAACTCACCTCGACTCAAGAATGCAGACTTACTCCCCGAACAAGCCTCGTAAATGCCTTTTCTCGGGAGTCGATGTAACTAGCCCCGATGTACTTCTTTTGATATGTTTGCCGAAAATAATCCCATGTCAAATCCTCTGCGGCCACACTATCCCGAACCGTGAGCCACCACCGGTATGACTCATCCCGGGAGAAGCGAGCACGATACCCTTCGCCTTCTTTCACGTCAGTCCGGATCATCC
Organism: Gossypium sturtianum; assembly: GCA_025698515.1. Classification (NCBI taxonomy): domain Eukaryota; kingdom Viridiplantae; phylum Streptophyta; class Magnoliopsida; order Malvales; family Malvaceae; genus Gossypium; species Gossypium sturtianum. Next base: position 71,437,559 of record CM046955.1, on the reverse strand, counting down.
ATGATCCGTTCGGTTGCCTCCACCAATATTCAAGCAGGTGCTAGGAGCAACACCGGATACCCCTCGAAAGAATTCAGCCCCATTAGCCCGGAGTCGCTCAGGAACTGATTTCCTAACTCCTGCACCACCACTAGCCCCAGCTACCCTTTCCAACACTCGCGCAAAGATCGCTGTGACATCTGCGTCATCTCGCCCGATCTTGGAACTCACCACCTCCCGGTGGTGGCGGAACCGGTATCTCATTTCACGAACTCCCGACCGGATCCTACGGGCTCGTAAACCGTCATCCTACCACGACCTGCGCCCACGACCACGTCCACCCCTAGCGCTCATGACTAATCTTTCTACGTATCGGTTAAGAATTTTATGCATCGAAGATTTATTCCACTTGTTTAAAAGCAAGTCTTATGAATATTTAATGAGGATTTGTTCTCGCGAGTTCACGAGTAATCCTATCGGTTTCAATCTCTAAGGTAGCATACCATTGCTAATCATCAAATCATGTCATATCCAATCGGATCACAAATAATAGTACGGGGTACTTACACGGGCGAATCGGTGCAGGAGACTCGGTGCCATGCCTTTCAAACCATACTTTCCAAAACAAACACTTAAACAGACTTTTGAAAACCTTTTTGGGCCTCAGCCCACACCGAAAGCCTTTGAACTTGGCTCTGGTACCAAAAATGTAACACCCCAAACCCGGACAAGACACCACGTCCGAAACGGTATGCTACTGGGAAAACGTTTTGGGAAAACTAGATTTTTCGTTTAAAAGTGGAGTGAAACACACAGTGTGTTTGAAACAAATTTGAGTAGTCTTGTTTGGAAAGCGATTGATGTATTTGAAACCAGGAGATTTTGAAAACTTAGCTAGAATTTGTAGTTAAAACAAGTTAAAACCATTTAAAACCTCCTTAGTTTCTTAGTGATACATAAAACGCTTCTAGACTTAAATGAACTACAAGTTTGGTTTGGGAACCGATTGTATTTGTTTGTCAAAAAGACTTAGTGTGATACCCGATGGTATAGTTTAAAAACACGTCGCGTTATAATTTTGAAAACATTATCTTTCCGGGTTTTAGTAAAATTTATTCCGAAAGTTATTTTGTTAAGGCATATCAAAATCACTTAAAATATAAACAACATAAAACATAACTTAAAAGGCCTTTTACAATCCGAAATAAAACCCAATGTAAAGTAATAACTAAAGTACCCAAATAGTAGAGTCTCGAGTAAAACTTTATTAAAGCATGGCATGTGCACCCGAGTCCATCCCGGCCCAAGTCCGCGTCTCACGAGTCACTGAAATGTCAAAGGAGAGGGTGAGTCGAGTGACTCGATGTGTAAATCCCGCTCCCAAAGAATCAACATGCTAACACACATCATACATAGCAACATGATTAATGCAACCCGAACCTAACCATCCATATCGCCTTTTCTACCCGTGTGGTACCAAAACCACGGTGGTGCCAAACCCTTTGGTGACATATAGTCACAATGTGCTACCAAAGCACCTGGTGTCCCAAAGACACAATATCCGTCAATGTGCTACCAAAGCACTGGTGTCCCAAAGACACGGTTGTGCTACCAAAGCACCGGTGACCAAGTCACGAATCCAATGATGATGGGGCCAACCCATCGTGTGATACCAAATCACTAGCAGACGATCCCATATCTCAAGTGGGGCCAACCCACGGTGGTCAAACCACGGGGACAAGTCGCAATGAGGTGCCAAACCTCCGGTGTCCCAAAGACACAATGTGCTACTAAAGCACTTTGGTGACCGTAGTCACAAATGCGGTGATGGGGCCAACCCATCGTGTGTTACCAAAACATCGGCGTCAATCCCGTATAATCATCACGTGGGGCCAACCCATCGTGGTACTCGAGCCATCGGGACGAGACGCCGAGGTACCAAACCTCTGGAGGTGCCAAACCTCGTGACCCAAAGTCACAAAGTGTGCTACCAAAGCACCTGGTGCTCGTCAAGACAAAATATCACCGCTCCCTCCTCTCGTATCACCCATCAACATGCCAAACTCATGTAATCATGAATATCATGCTATCATGCATATCATACTATCATGCATATCATGCCAATATGTCTAATCTCATACCCCATGTCACATATCCATAACCATGATATCATACAGATCATCAATAACTCATAATAATAGCAGCGACTTACCCGAGTCCAAACTCGCACCCATGAGGGTATCATAATAGCCACCATCTGTTTCATTAGTCATTACAAGGTTATTCACAATATTACTAAATATAAGTGTGTTAGTATACACACCGATAGCTACTGAGTCTAAAATCCCAACGAAGCGATCTACGTCCCTCGATTGCTAACTCCTACAATCGACCAAACATAGGGGTTAGGTACTAAGACCATTCGGCCAAAGACATCTAAACCCAAAGGGGTTAGTTTCAATCCCTAACCTTGCTATTGGTTTGCTTCCTAACCAATATTCGAACGAAGAGTGGTTCTTTTTGACAATCGGCCTCCACCAATCGGCCACTTGCGGTCAAAGCTCCAATTGATCGCCTCCTCTAACACCCCACGATCAAAAGGCCCTAAAGCGTAATCGGTTTCCAAACCGACGATTTTCTCTTATTAGCAAAGACTGGAATCGGCTCTTAACCGAACCATAACCAACAAAGAACCAAAACAAAGAAGATATGGCCATTCGGCCTTGCACTTACCAACACCCAATATTCGGCCAAACCGGGACTTCTAGGAGAGGGGAATATTCGGCTAAGTTGTAAACAATAGAAAGGAGAAATCGGCACTAGGTGTTTAACACTCTTGTTTTTCGGTTTTGGATTAAAAGAGAAAGAAAGAACATAGGTGAGAAGAAATGGAGATTACGGCACTAGGATTTGAGAAAATAGAAGAACGTTTGGGGCAAGTTGATATGGTTTCGGCTAGCAAGAGAAGAGATGGGAATGTTTTGGAGAGGTGGAGTTTCGGCTCAAGTGTTTTAAGAGAAGGAATGAAAAATACGAGGAGAGATGGGTAGCTAGTTTTCGGCAACGCAAGGGATTAAGAGAAGCAATTGCACCCAATCGGCTAGATGCCCAAAAGAAAAGTCGGCAAGGTATGGTTGCTTGAAGCTTTCGGTTTCAAAGAGGAATAGAAAATGAGAGACTTATTTTGAGAGAAGAATCGGCTAACAAAAGACCAAGGGAGAGCTTTTGCTTGGAATTGACTATGACCGAAAATGCCTAGCTTGCCAAAGTGAGTTTCGGCACTACCACTTACCACACCAAGCCGTCCACTTCTCCCCCTCCCACTCCCCTAAAATTCGGCTAGAATCCCCCAAAACACTCCAAGCCACAAGTTCAAATTGTTTTGAACAAGTCAACACCCTAAAATTCCTCTCCACCCACCATTCGAATGTGAAGACCAAGTCAAAGCGAGTTTGAACCGCCTACAAACTCCTCCTCCATGCCGTCAAAATGAGTGCCAAAAGTGGCCACTCATGGCTCGAACACAAGGCCTCCACCTTGCTTTAGGCGTTACCCACTCCAAGCCTTAGTGGCGCCTACATTGCCACTCCACCAACTTGTTTCTTGTGCTAACAAACTCCCAAAATAAATTTAAAAGCCCCGACTTCCTCACTCCTAATACCTTAGCTCAAAAACTAAAATTTCTTACCTACTCGTGCACACACCTATCCTACAATTAAGCCCCGATACAACACCAACAACAACGCAGCATAACAAACTCATGCAAAACATGCAACAACAAAAAAATAGCCCCTAACCCGGGATATTACAATACCCTCCCTCTTGAAGACGATTTGTCCTCAAATCGGGCCATTTGCTCGCGAAAAATTTTTCATCGTCACAAACCTGAAAAATACACAAGACTCGAAAAGGAAGTAGATTAGTTGCTTGCCTTCCCTTACGAAAATGAAAGAGGTTAGTGACACAATGGATGATGAACTCGAAGGAACATTTGAAACGTTATTCACAAATTGAACATATGAATTGATGCCGGGATCAAAAACAGAAATCGGTCTTACCTTTTTCTTCGATGGAAACAAACCAAAACCACATAACATTCGAGAGTTAACAACATTCCGATTCTCAAACCTCTTGAACAAAGCTATAGAACAAAGGTCTCCGGGGTCAAAAACAAGAATATTTTTATCACCAATCAAAACAGATAAATCGTGTTCAAACGAAGCAGAACAGTTAATCACATCACGATCTAAGTAATTTTTAAAAACTAAGTCATCAACGTGATTTTTGTCACCATCCGAGGAGAACAAACAAGTTTCAAAAGTTTCAAGCATCTTACCTTGTTGAACAGAAGGATAAGGGTCGATTTTACCTTTTCCATTTAACACAAACCTTCTCTCCTAGGGAATGTAGTCTAGTCGAAGCTTCGTGGTTGAATTAGCCTTTTCCAAATGAAACGCAAACTTCATGGACAACCACATAAATTGTTTAAGGAACGCATTAAAAGGAAAAACAAATTTTTCATACCTCGTTTCCTTATTCAAAAACCAAGTATAGAAATTATTCGCACAAACTTTAAGTTCTTTGGTTTTTTCCATAAAATGAATCAAAACAAATTCTCGGTTTAAAAACATGAGTTTGATTACTTATGTCAAAATGTAGCAACGGTTTCGATAAATCAAACACGTTAATCCAAAAGGAGTAGTGCATACTCAAAAACGTACAATCAAAACTTGTCACATGTTTCAAAATAAATTTGCACCAATTCATGGAATTTTCACAAGGCAGTAGTTGATGCACAAAATGATCGAAGAATTTATTTGTTTTTCGTGAGAACCCGTTATCATGCAAAATAAAATTTTTGGTTTGTCGATCGTACCGAACAACGTCAACCACATTCAAAGAATAGCAATCAATCGAACGAAAATAAGGGAAACTTTTTAAAACTAAGTCATTTTTAACAACGTTCAAACCTTATCGCCATGACTCGGTTGTTAAAAATTCCTTACCTCGCTTACCTTCGAACTCATGTAGTTCGATTTCATCTTCAACCTTACCTATGCTGATCATACGAAAGCGTCTTTCATCGAAAAGGTATTGAAGTTGAAGGTTATCATTCGATATTTCGGGAACCTGAAAAGAAACACAACGAGGCAATTTCACATCTGGGTTAGTAAACAAATTCCTCACTTTTTCTTGTTCTTTTGCCTCTTTTTCTCTCGTTTGTTTTTCAACATCACTCGTTTCTTTTACACTCTCTTCTTTTTCTTCAATTTCTTTCTCAATCTCTTTTTCTTTTTCAGTTTCTTTTTCTTTTTCTTCTTTTTCTTTTTCTATTTCTTTTTCTTTTTCTTTTTCTTTTCTTTCGTATTCTTTTTCGATTTGATTACAACATGAAGGTGATACAAAAGAATCAAAAAGATGGATGTTTTGCTCAAAGAAAGAGAAAGTATCCTCGCTGATTTCTCGATCAATTTTTTGGGTACGTTCCTTCGTGCGTGATGTCTATGAAGCGTACGAAGGATAACTCGTACTTCCTCGTTCGTTATCTCGAAGAGTCTCGAACTCAAAACTTTCTTCTCTTTGTCTCGACGACCTTGTTGGATAGGAATCCCGATAAGAATCTCTTCTCGAATAGTCATCGGGAAGGTGTCTTCGTGATAGTCGTTACTCCATTTTCTGACTTGTTGGAGTTTGCTTTTGTCGGGTTGTTGCTTGAGGTTCTCGCTTGTCTTGAATTGGCTTAATCTTACGGTCGAGCATGCTTTCCATTTCTTCTAACAAATATTGAAAATCAAACGCGGAAATCTCTTCTCGAGACATTATTATTTGCTGAAAAGGAGAAATGCAAAAAAAAAAAAACAAAACAAAATAGAAAATGATTATCTCACCACAAAAACTCACTAAGTCACTTGGGAAGTAAAAAAAATTCACTCCACTCGTGTTTCACTCGTTTTATGGCTTTTTCTTCTCTCGAATGGGCTCACCTCTCTCTTGTCTTTTTCCACTCGACCTCGTCTCGTAATTTCGTAGGTTGTCTCGTATAGACCTATTAGCAGCTTTGGGGTCGGCTTCAAAATGGGTGCAAGGGATAGATGTTTAAGTGTAGGGTAGGCTGAAACAAAAATAAGTGTGGGGTTAAGTGTGGCGTTTGGGGTGGGAAGGGTGAAACCAAATGATGGTAGAAAGGTTTTGATGATCGGGGTAGAAGGATGAGGGTAGAATGATGGCTTTGAAGATCGAGAAAGAAGTGCTGAAATGAAATACAAACTTTCAAAAACTTCAAACTTTTTTTTAAAATATTTTTGTATTTTTCCTTCTTTTTTTTTTCACTTTTTGTACTTCAAATGCACGAACTAGATACAATATAAAGAAATTACAACTTGATTTTTTTTAATTTCAATTTTTTTACGAACCTACTTTGGGATTACTCGATGAACATCGGGGCTCATCGTTTTAGTAGCTCTGATACCAAATGATGTGATCCGGCCCGGGTGATTCTAGTCATTTCACTTGTTTGCCTGATCGTCGACGAGGAGATTGTTCGGTGCGTTGAAATTGTAAGTTTGGTGAAAAAATATGCGGAAGCTAATGAAGTGGTTTGGAGATGAAAGATGGTTTTAGTATGAAATGTAGTAGGCTCGGTTTAAGAAATAAAATAAAGATAGATAGTTTGGGATAAATGGTGGATATGGAAAACGGACTTAACAGAAGAAAGATTCAACACTATATCGTAGTGTCACCCCGTTTCTTATGTCGTTAAGGTGGAAGGCTGGAGAAGTAGTTGATGGACCTCGACCCGTTACTTAGTGAAGTAAGAACCTAAGGTATAATTGAATAGATGAACGCCACACCAGGTTGGTGATAAGTTCGGAAGGAGTTCGGTTGACGCCACTAGCACGCTAGATAAGTCAATTCGAGACTCACACGAAATATGAGAGGGAAAACCTCACAAGAACAAAAGTTCATAAAATTTTATCCAAGTTCAAAAGTTCAAAAGTTCCCTTCAAAATGGCTGGTTACACATATTTATAAGGATAGAAAAACTAGCTGAAAGGTCACATCTTAATGTGCTAATTAAAACTGAAATTAAACTCAAGACTCTTGATATTTTTGTAACAATTTACTCCATGCTTGAATTCAATTTAATTCAGCTTGAATGATCATCCTTGAATGCTTAAAATGTCTCTTGAGTTATCCCTTGGCTAGCCGAAAAGACACCAGCAACTAAATGGTGTTTTGAGCGCTTGTTTTCATCTTTAAATGAGCAAAAACTGCTGGTAGGTGAAAGAGGTTGCTGCCGAATTTAATAGGAGTTAAAATGCTCCTTAAAACTCCTTAATTGATGTATTAAACATCCCTTGTAACAACCACTTCATTTGTAACCAAAAATCACCTAAAAAGTCACTTCAATTAAGTTGTAACAGCCTTGAAATGTGACGGTTGTGAGCTGAAAAGACACCTGCAATAAACACATTAAAATGAACTTATTAAACACAATTAAACACTAATTAAACTCAAACACATTAAACACTTGACTTCAATAAATGAACTAAAAGTAAAGACATCAATTAATGCAGCAACTAGTTTAATTATAGAAGCAGAGTTAAACAAACTTAAACTCATGCTCTATTAAATTATCCTAGTAACTAGATTAATTAAATAATCATCTTATTAAATGAAGTTCAATAAAAACACTTATTAATTAAACTAAGATGAGTTGAATAAATGTCCAGCAACTCATTTATTAAACTAAGATGTTTAAATGCATGGTTTGAAATGCAAACTAAATGAACAAATGCAAGACTTAATTTAATGATGCAAACTTAAACTAACATGGGAGTTACATAATACATATCATTATTTATGATGCATATTTAACTAGCATGGAAGTTACATAATGCATAACTTTATTAAATGCAGAACACACAAAGTGCAAATCTAAAATTAAAAAAAAAATGCAAACTTATTAATTTAAATAAAACTATACTAAATTAAAAAGTCCTTAAAACATTGGCCCAATAATCAATCAGGCCTATGAGATGTTTCATCTTGCACTTGGGCCCCTCAAGTTTAGGCCATTCTCGTTGTCGGTGGTTTGTGTTGAAACATGATACAACCAGGTTCGTATCAATTTTGGTACTTTGAAATTTGGATATTTTTGTTAAATGGCATGTATAGGTGTTTTGGCTAATATGGCCTATATGTCTTGTTGTGTTTTTCCCATTTGAATTGGCTTATATGGTGAACATATATTTTGATATGTAAATATGCATAAATAACCTTATGGTATATGGTGTATAGTTGCTATGTGAATGCCTTGGTTGTGAATTGGTATTTTGAGTATCAAATGGTTGAAATTGAGATATGGTATGCATGTTAAGTTTTAGGCACAATGTCTCATATATGAGTTTGACCATTTTGGTATATCTTGGAAGTATAATTGGTATGTTTTAAAGTAGTCAATAGATGTGCTTGGATATCATGTTGTATGGGTGGGTATTACTTGTTTTAAACTTAATATTGGTTGGTTTTGATTACATATTTATGTCATGGTTGCATGTACATTTTTGAACTTAGGTTGGTATCAATTTGGGTGAGAAATATGGCTTGAAAATGGCCTATTTTTGTCCACACGGGCAGAGACACAGTCGTGTGTCTCAGCCGTGTGTGACACATGGCCAGGTGATACGGTCGTGTGTCCCCTGATACTTCTTTAAAAATCAAGTCAGTAGCTTCACACGGCCTACCACACGGGCGTGTGGCTTGGCCATGTGGCACAAGTCAGTATACCTTCCAGTTTTCACACGGCCTAGCACACGGCCTGGCATACGGGCGTGCGAGGCCATTTAGAAGGGTACACGGCCTGACACACGGGCGTGTGGGTTGGCCGTGTAACCCAAGTCAGTGAGTTACATGGGGTCAGACACGAGCTGGGATATGGCCGTGTGTCCCCATTTCGAATGCCCACACGGCCTGAGACACGGGCGTGTCTCTTGGCCGTGTGAGACACACGGCCTGGCCACACGGGCGTGTGTCTCCTGCACTTTGAAAAAATTTTAATGTTTTTCTAAAAAAAATTTGAGTACTCAATTTAGTCCCGAACCATTTTTAATGTCTATTTTGGGCCTCGAGGGCTTGTATTAGGGACTATATGAATGTTTATGAATGAATTTTAATTTGTTTGAGAATTAGTCATGAAATGTATGATTGTTTGATTTATAAGTTCGGTAATGCTCCGTAACCCTATTCCAGCGTCGAATACAGGTTAGGGGTGTTTCAATTTCCACTACCTTTTTCTTCTCTCTCCTAACCTAAACCCCCATCCTAAGTTTAGAAAGTAAGTCTTTCCTATACTTGTTGCTTTTGTTGAAAAGTCATGCCTAAGTAAGTTGGGTTGTATTGTGTGATGCTATTACAACAGGTAATATGTGAAAAAAATGTGAATGTGAAATGTGATATGCTGTTTTTAACGCACACATGAAATATGATTTATGATAGCTCAATGAGCATTATTTTGGCACTTAGAGTGCAATTAAATGTGAGTCCGATAAACATGTATTGTGTATGAAATTGTGGTGTGAATGGATGGAAATGAACAAAGGTTATGTGCATTAAAATAGTAAATAAATATGGGTAATTGTGGATATTCTAGCATTATGATCTCTTAAAGCCCAAGTTCGATTCTCTCCCTGTTATATTTTTATTATTTTTGGCAAACTAGGGTAAACGTCACATCCCGAAATAAATATATACAATTAAGAAATAAAATTAAGCAAGAAATGAGCTTGAGGCTCAATGGTTAAGAGTTAGAGCCTATCCTAAGGTCCTAGGTTCGAACCCCTCCTTTTCCTTTTAATTTTGTGATTTCGGCAAATATGCCCCAAAACATATATACAATTAAGTATCTAAAATAAGTAAGAAATAAGACATAGGCTAAATGGTTAAGGCTTTGGTGCATCCTCCTTAAAAGCCAAGGTTTAAGCCCCCTCCTTCCCTTTTATTTTGGTAATTCGGCAAGTCTCTCGAAAAAAAAAAATGTACAATTAAGTGTTAAAATTAGGTAAGAAATGAGCTATAGGCTTAATGGTTAAAGCGCTAGAGCCCTCTAGACCCATGTTCGAGCCCCCTCTTTCCCATTCATTTTTCCAATTTCAGAAAGGCTAGGGGAAATTTGCAAATTGCCGCCCCTTGCTCCTAAGTTGGGTAAATTGAATGTGTCGCCCCTAGGGTTTACAAACCCTAAGAATTTAATCAATTCTTTCCTAATTAGAATTCATATCTTGCCCTTTCTCAAAATTCCAATAGAATTAGGATTCCACCTTCTTTTCCTAATTAGATTTTTATATTACCATTTTTCAAATCTTAATAGAATTTGCTTTCCATCTTTTTATTTCTTCTCTTGATATTTTCTTTCCCCCTTTTTTTTACACCATATTTTCATCATAATTGTTGACAATTATTTTGCTTTCCCTGAATCAAATCCTTCCTCGTACATTTAATTTCTATTAGAGTTTAGAATTACCGTCAATAACATCCCTATTCTTGCCAATAATCGGTAAGTACATATTGGTTTCGATGTTTAGATCCTGAATTTTCGTAAGATTTCTATCAGATGCTAACCTTATGTTCGATTAATCAATCTGTTACGGTTCTTACCAAATCTTTTGTTAATCTTGTCAAATCTTGAAACCAACCATTAATTCGGGTGTAAATGTCATTTGAAGGATCAGATTTCGGTAAAACAAATCAGAATCGGGCATGAGGGGCATCGATCAGACTTCCGGTGAAAGGTGTGTGTTCTTCCCCAAGTGAATTGGGGCAAACCATGTGTAGGAGTAAGGCTACTAGGTTTCCCACACGACCACCACACGACCATATGTCTATGTAAACCTTAGGCTAGTTCATGAACAACACGACCATAGCTCTTCCACATGGTCTGCCACACGATCGTTTCTCTTCTGTAGGGTAATTTTTAACGTTTACCACACGGTCACAAACTGTAAGACGGCCTAGCCATAAGGCCGTGTGACCTCTGTTTTACAATTTTGCCTAGAATTTTGTGAATTGTTCAAATTAGTCCCTGTATAATCCCCAAATTGTTTTTAGAGATTTTATACACTCGATTGTGTCCCTGATATTATGAACATGCTAGAATTTGAGAGCTGATAATTGAATTGCGAATATTATAGTGATGATATTTGAATGTTGCATGTATACTATCACTGTATTTATAATGAATTGTTACTATTATTCTCACCACTGTATTACTGATTTCATGTTCAGCATGCCTACCGTTACTATTGAACCGAAAACATGTTAGACATGTCTGCTATAACACGCCAAACTCGATCCTTTAGGAGGATCTGAATGTGACGTGTCACTTCTTAGAAATCATTATCTTAAATTGTTTCTGGCATAAACATTATAAAACCATAATATTTGAAATAAACTTTAATAAAATATGGAAAATAAAGTATAAGCTAAGTGGCGTATAGAATTTCAGTAATATGTTTTATCAACCTAAAAAAAAAAAATACTTTTAAATCATTCCATAAATTTTAATGAAACTTTATTGAGTCATAATTCTTCAACACAAGTCTTAATTACAATTTCTTTCCAAAATACAACCAGACATCACCCCCATCATCATGCATAATACAAAACAACAGAAGTCTCATAATAGCAGATGTCCTCTGGCGTAGTCTAACAAAATGTCTTCCTTCAACAGTAAGCCTGAGAAGAAAAAGGGAAACGGGGTAAGTTCAAAGAACTTAGTGAGTTCCATAAGAAGTCTTATCAATAATCGATAATACTTCAAACATATCATATCAAAAAGTCAAACACAATCACACAGTTCGCCAGATGGCGAGTACTATACATAGACAGTCTATACGCTGGTTTACTATTCCTTTGGCACATACACTATGCCCATATGACCATACATATAAACCTTCTTCATGCCAACCACGTACCCAAATCCTTAGTCAGATTCATATCATATATTCCATTAATATTCCTTTCTCTTTGAAACTCACTAAGTTCATACGAACTTATTTGTTACATTTTTCCTTCTCAGAATTTGCTGATTGAAGGAAGATTTTGATCAAGGACTATGCTAGAGAGTTGTTAAAATTTTGATCTGGTTGTTTTGTGCCTGTATCATGCATGATATATGGGGGTGGCGCTTAAGTGCAATTTGAAAATGATGTGTATAAAGAACTTCTGTATACTAAGACTTTGTTTTGATAAGAATTTAATGAAGTATTAATATTTGTGTTTAAGTCAATATATTCTATTTATGAAGTATCATATTTGAATTTATATGCCATATGAATTATATAATATTTTCAAAGTGATGATATTTCTTTCACCTTATTAAAATAGCAACTAAATTATGTTTTAATTCTATAACTTGTAAGAATTCTTCAAAGCTTCCACCAAAATGTGTTTAAGTCAGTCTGTTTTCAAGTAGTAATACACTAATCTTGGATCCTATTATAGGATCGAGTTTGGCATGTTACAAATTTCGTTATCGAGCAGTATCGCCCAAAAAGTCTCAGCAATCCATATTTTATAATGACATTTTCACTTAGTTTAGACTTGGCATGTAGTTAGGACGGTTTGATTAGCGAGTCTCTTTTATATTGGTTAATTGATTAGTTATTTTATTCAGTTATGTTAATTGGTTCTAATATTTTTTCTAAAAGCATGATATTATTACATGAGTTATTTGTATGTTTTAAAATTTCTATTTTTAATGTGTATAGAAGAACGATTTATTTAGCGAGCTGCTCTGGCGACCATTGTAATGCTTTGAATCCAATCGGACTTTCAAGTCGATTTTGAGGTGTTACATTAATTCATATGAATCTTATCTAATGTACAAGTTGGTTATCTTAGTAACATGTTTTTCTCATTTATAACCATATATCGACTTTATTGACAACATTGAAAAAAATAGGACATTAGTAACATAATTACCATATTGCCATGTTAATATATTTTCCACTTAAAATATCATATTTCACCAAACTTTCCTATATTTCAAATTGCTTATAATTGCTAATTCCGTGAAAAACCAATTCCATAACATATTATTAATCAATATGGCATTTGATAACCAAATATTATACCACAACTTATCAATTATTTATTTTAATATTTTAGAACATAGAACTTACAAATTTTTACTTAGAAATTTTATTTCAACATAAACTCATTTTAATCACACAATTTACCATTTCTTAACCTGTTAGAATATGAAAGGTAAGAATATCCAAGGGTATCTACGTTGTGGATGCATCAATACTCAAAATCAAACTTCCAAATGTTTGAATCCACTCTCATTCTTGCTTGAAAACCCAACATCCAACATTTCCTCATGTTCTCATATATAGCAAATAACCAAACATTAGAATCTAAGCTTTCCAAGCTCGTACTTAACAACTAATATTAAATAACAAGTTAGATAAAAATCACTACTTCTTACCTTGATGAAGCTTTCTCTCTCTAGCTTTCATTTTCTCTCTCAACCCCATGAAAACCCTTATTGAAAAATGGAGATTTGAAGGTGGATTCAAGCTTATGAAAGAGTTTTTTAGGTGGTTTTAATAAAATCTCAAGGTGGTTGTTGAATCTTTGAAGAGATTTTAAGAAGAAAAAAAAAAGCTTGAAAAATGAAAGAGGAGAAAAAGAAGACCTCTATGGAAGAGGTTGGTTAGCAGCAACAAAGAGAATGGCTGATGGGGGGTTTTCTAACTTCCTTTTCCCATTTAAAGTATCATCCATGTGGGCCAAAAGCCCAAATCCAACACTTAAATCTAAAATTTCATAACTTGTGGCCCACTTTTCTAATACATGACTCAATAGTCCAAAATTATCTCACATCAAATATATAATCTAATTAATATTCCATTACAAAAATTCTTGCGAAATTAGCAAAATGCCCTTACATGATACCTTAAATGATAAGATTATCATTTTATGCCTTTTTCCCTCAAAGCACAATTTCTTCAGAATAATAAGCACTTATCCAATCTAAAACTCATATTTCACAATTAAATCTTAATAATAATCCTTGGATGAAGAAAATTACAATTTTACTCATTTCTCGATAAAAATGGGAAATTTAGTAGTCCATATACTTTCAAATATTTTTCAATTTAGTCCCAAAAGTGATTTTCATCACAACATATATATTATAACTTATTATTATGCCAATTAAGCAATATTAACTCACTTTTCACATTTTGGTCAAATTTGCACTTTAATCCTCAAACTTCTTTTTTTTAGAATTTGCAATTTAGTCATTTTGCCACAATCTCACCTTTAAAATTCTTTTCATTAATTCTCATATACAATATCAACTTTATTTTCATAAGAATCCATTATCAGCTAATTTCTCAATTTTTTCTCAATATGTTGCTATTTTCCATCTTAGAATAGTATCAGATCCTTATCTGAAATTTAGGGAGTGTTACAGTGTGTCATGATTTAACTTTGAATTATTACTCCTAAGGGCTCAATGCTAATAAGAAATAGGTAAGTAGGTTTATCCTTGTGTAGTTATTATACTCATCGATCTCATGCACTAGTTATTTAAATGCATAAGTTGTAGACTTGTCAAGAAGCTTACTGTTCTGACTTGGAAGCATCATTTCACCATTCAAGATTTTGAGGTTTTAATGTTTCTTTGTTGATTGTAATTATTACTTGTATCGTGGCATATACATAGAGACTTAGACTATTAAAGGAATTGAAGTATTTGGATTTTATGAAATCTAGTGACTTCTAAAACTATTTGAATGTTTATGTTAACATTTGAATTATAAACTGATATGATACATGTATGTATGCTTAATTGAGTTTTGAAATGGTTTTAGAATGATTCAAAATCATTTTAAAAATTTATTCAAGCTTTCCAAATTATGAGAATGGTTTTAAAGAATTTTCACCAAGTCGTGAAACGGTGTTTACGGAAAGAAAAATTGTTTACTAGTTAAGAAAATGTTCCAGTAATATCTCCTATCCGTATTGGTTGTTGAGATTGATATGGGGTGTTATATAAGTAGTTGAAGAGATTTTAGTATTTCCTACTATTGTGGGTTTGGGAGGTGGATTGGTAGTTAAAGTAACAATGGACGACTAAAAAGTAGCTTGAAATGATAACCTTAGTTCAAGAGTTTGAGTGTTGATAACGTGTTTGGCTAGATTGCTTGGCCGAAGTTCTCACATACGACGCCAATTTGTTGATGTCGTTTTTAATAAGTTGCGTTGATAAAGTGTTGATAAGTGAGATAATATACAAAAGAAGAGAAAAGGGTTAAAAGGCACCTGAGTTTTATCTTTGGAGTGTCCTCTAATGTTTAAGTTAGTATTGGTGCAAACAATGAAAAACAAGAGAGATACTTTTAGATTTAGAAGTTAACATACCTAACTCAGAGGCATACATACATATTTATAAACTTCATATTCTATCAAGATTGATTAGGCGAATCTAACAACTTTATTCATAGCTCCCTTGTGAATTTAGGATCACTAGATCCCTCATATATTTTGTGCTATGAGGAAGCTTCAAATGAGGAAGCATCAAATTAAAAATGTAGAAGAAGATGAGGATATTTTAAAGAGGAGCACTAATCCTTTTATGAGGGAAGATCCCTTGATAGGTCTTAATTGTCTACCCTATTATGTATGTGGGTTATTTGCCTTTAACAGACTTTTATTATTTGACCTAAGCATGCTCAGTGTGTCATTTATGTTTGCTTAAGCCTAAACCACCCGTAGTGATTACTCTGGGTCAATAGCCAAGAAACTTAAAATTTAAATGAAATAATTACCATAAGCCAAATATTTTCATTTATAATTATTAAAATAAGGAATAGTATTTGGTACATTATCAGTAAAGTTTTTAAACTCCACAAGCAAGTCAAAAACTGTCCTATGAAGATATAATAAAATATTAAAAATAAATATTTTAAAAAGATACACATGATAATTTTTTTAAAACTACTTATGAAATAAAAAATACACTACCAATATATCAAATATTAAGCCTTAAAACAATATATAAATGTCAAATTATCAAATTTAATATAGAGAAATAATCTCTCTCATTATTATACCAAAAATTCCACATAACCGAGAACTATTGAATTGTCAATCAAAGTAATTTTGAACTTAACATGATTATGCAACATAAACATGATATTAAAAATAGTGGTTTTATATAGATATTGATAGTTGACGGTTAAAATTAACTATCCCTATTTTTTTTAATTAAAGTCATCCTGTGTCACAACCACTACGTGACATGTGACAAAAAAAATATAAAAAATAGAAAACCAATAAAATTATTAAAATTATTAAAATTTTAATTAAAAATATAAAATTTTATTGAAATTTAGAATTTTTTTATAAAAATAGTAAAAGAAATATAAAAAATTTTTAAAATTTTATAAAAATCATAAAAAACTATAAAATACATTAAAAATGTCCTTTAACCATTTTCCGTTAACGTTAACGAACCCCAGTTTTTTTCAATTAAAGTCATCACATGTCGCAGCAAAGTGTGATATGTGACGAAAAACGATAAAAATAAAAATCAATAAAAGTTATAGAAAAATTATAAAATGTTTCTTTTGATACGATAATTTTTATAATTTTTCTTACAAATTTTGTATTTCTTTACACTTTTTATAATTTTCTTACAACTTTATAAAATTGTATACTTTTTTTATATTTTTATATATTTTATAATTTTTTTACGATTTTTAATAAATTTTTTTAAAATTTGATAATTTTATAACTTTTATTGATTTTTATTTTTTAATCATTTTTATCACATATCACGTGTGATAAAAATCTAAGGGCAGTTAACTTTAACAGTAGTGCATATTGACAATTAAAATACCCAAAGTGCCAAAAAAAAAAAAACTTAATTACTTTTTTTGAAAAAATTTGAAGGTGTTCTTTTATGCATTTTAAAAATTTAAATACCCAATTTAGTGCAAAAAATAAAAATAAGAACTTAATTGTTTGTTTTTTTTTTAAAATTTGAAGACTTTTTACGCCCATAAACTTATAGCTTTTACACAATTTTTTTCTTTCGTTCCATTTTTATTTCTAACCCTTTTATTAATCCATCAAAATACTTTAAAGATTTTATGCCCTAAATAACCTTTCAAAATCATTTAATACCAAATATTAGTTGTTGAACACTAAAATTGAAATTGAGCAATGCCAACGTTACGGATAACTTTTACAGATAGGTATAGATTAGCTTGGTAAGGTGACATAATAGTAAAGATCTCAATCTGGTCTGCAACAGAAATTAAGATATTCTTTACATCCTGTGATCCCAGTAGCCTAACAAGTAAAAAAGAAAAGGATTTAAGATGGTTGAGATCAAGCTGCCTTCTTTTTCCCAAAAAGTAATCCCAAAGAGTAGGTGTTGCCTTTCTGCGCAGCAGCTTCCACTCGACGCCCTCCAACCTAGACGAACTCACATTAGATTAACATATAAATCAAATACAACTGAAGTAGTGACAAAAGGAGCAAACTATAAAGCAAAACCCTCGAAACGGTTTCGAGAAATTAATCACAAGAAGCATGAACTGAAACAACAGTTTAATTGCAGTTAAAAGTATTACAGGATCTTATGGAAACTTTGGGAGACTATCAACATACAAATAAGGTCATGTCGTGGAATGGACTGAAATAAGAATGACAGACCATACCTTGTCCATGAGCCAATAGCCAATTGTAGGCATGTACTGCACCAGATACATTACCACGAGTACAGGCTGAAGAAAAGAGAGTAAAAACATCAAAATTTGTTCTCACCTACTACTTGCACAAGAAGAACGTTGACAACCCGTCTCATGCATGAAAACTAAATAAAATTCTCCATTATACAACTTAAAAAGCCAAGAGTGACTTTCAGAATCTGACTCCATTATTTGCAAGTACATATTACCTGTTTCTTGCTTGCTTGCTATTGGAATGAATTGCAAAAATATTCAAACATATGAAATTCAAAGTTTGATACAAGATTGATATAACAAATATCAATGGTAATAACATATATAACTCAAATCTTGATACCAATTGTTAAGAACAATAATAGTTTTAAGAACATTTCCATTTAAAGTAAATTTTCTTCAAGAACTGCTTGATTACCGCAAAGAGCTTTGCTGGTTACGAATACAACAACCCGATTTCAATTAACAAATGTCTTATCCACATAATTTCACACGTGGACTGTGTCATGACCCTATATTCCAATTCTGCACTAGGCCGAGATACAACATTCTACTTCTTGCTCCTCCATGATACTAAGTTTCACCAACAAAAACACAGTATCCAGTAGTAGACCTCCTATCTATCTTAGATCTGACCCAATTAGCATCTACAAAACACTCGATACGAGTATGCCCATTGGGTTGCCCAATGTTTGACCATGGGTGCGGACATAAACTAGCTAACAATACTCACAACAAATGCGATATTCGAAAGAGTTACAATGAGATAATTTAATTTCCGACTATCCGACTATACCTCTTGGGGTCATCAAAGAAATCACCATCATCTTTTGTAAGATGCACGTTGGGAACCATTAAAGTAGTACAAGGTTTAGCTACCAACTTTCCAATTTTTGCCAGTAGATCAAGAACATACTTTCTTTGAGATAGAAAAATTCTTTTCTTGCTTCTCAACACTTTTATCCCCAAAAATTACAATTGACCCCCGTCTTTCTTTTAATAACAATATCATCAACATATACTGCAAGAATGACTCCAACCTCATATCGTTTTTAAAACACTAAATGATCACAACTGTTTTTCTTCAACCCAAACTGTTGAACTATCTCACTGAACTTTCCAAACCTAGCACAAGGGCTTTGTTTCATTCCATAAAAGGATTTTTTTCAGATGACAAACCTTTCCATGCTCCCCCTGAGCAACAAACCCAGCGATTGTTCCATATATACTTCTTCGAGATCCCCATAAAGAAAGACATTCTTGATATCTAATTTGTTGTAAAGGCCAATTATGAAAAGCGACTAGTGAGATGAATAGACAAAGAAAGGTGAGTTTTGCCACAGAAGAGAAAGTATCTGAATAATCCACTCCATAAGCCTGAGCATATCTTTTTGCAACTAATCTAGCTTTAAGTCTAGCCACTAAGCCATCTGGATTTACCTTAACAGTGCATACCCATTTGCACCCAACAGCCTGTTTACCAACAAGTAAACCCACTAGGTTCCAAGTACCATTTTCATCTAATGCATGTATTTCCTCCAACATCACATCATAGAAACCAGGATGATTCAAAGCCTCTCGAACTGTCTTAGGAATAGAATAAAATCTAGGGATTCAATTAAAGAGTAAGGAGGAGACAAATGGTTATATGAAACAAAATTAAAAATAGAATGGGTACATTGGCATTTACTTTTACATAGAATAATGGGAAGGTCAAGGTCACTTGGAGTTGGATCTGATGATGGAAACAGTGGCATCAGACATGTATCGTAAGTATCTTTTCGTCTGGAACAAACTTAAATAATCGATGGACTTGTCAGAGCAAGAGTCCAAATAGTGACAGTGTACATTAACCAATCATCTTCCTCCCCCAGTTTTGGAAGATTTGAAGGCATCTCTTCTGAAAAGAATGATATTTGTTCTGAGAATGCAACATCAATAGGCACCAAATATTTCTTGAGAATATGAGAATACCCCAAAAAATACACACTTTAAGGATTTTGTGACATGAGGCCGAACATCTCGAGCAAAACAAGTACACCAGAAAATTCTTGGTTCTATAGGAAATAATGGTTTGGAAGGAAATAGAACATTGAATGGGTTATCACCATCAAGTACGAGGAACATGCGATAGATCAAAGAGCAGGCCGCCAAAACAGTACCAACCCAAAATTGTTACTTCAGTTCGAAATGAAAGAGCTCTAGCTGTCTCAAGGAGATGTTTGTTCTTCCGTTCAACTACACCATTCTGAGATGGTATGCCAACACAAGAGGATTGATGAAGAATCTCATTTTTGGTCATAAAGGCCTTGCAAGAGTCGAAATTTAGCATTATTATTGCACAAAATCCGGCCAAGAAACTGAGTTCTTATCTCAGCACAAAAAGCATGAATATGAGAAAACACCTCTGACCGAATTTTCATAAAATATATCCATGTCATTTGAGAATATTCATCAACAAACATAACAAAATATCAAAATCCAAGTCTAGATACTACCGAACATGGTCCCCAAGCATCTGAGTGTACTAATTCAAAAGTGAAACTAGCTCATTTTTTAGATCTCGATCTCAAGGGACTCCGTCAGTGCTTCGCAAAGTAACGTACTTCACGTTCCAAAAAAGGTAGGTCTTGAAATTAAGTACATAACTTCTTCAACAAAAAAAGAGAAGGATGTCTCAATCAATAATGTGCTTCGATCGGAGAGAGAATGGGACAAGCCATGCACGAGTCAAAAATATAAAGATCATTAAATACATGCCATTTACCAATAGTGTTGTTCGTTACAAGATCCTATAAAAGACAATGATCGGGAAGAAAACGAGATGGAGCAATTTAGGTCATGGGTACGTTTACTGACAGAGATTAAATTAAAGGCAATGTTAGGTAAATTTAATATTAATGATAAGGTGATAGGCATTAGGTTAATACTTCCAGAACCAACAACTTTATAGGTGGATCCATCAGCAATAGTAACAAGGGAAGGTGAATTTTGTGACTGAAAGGTAGAGAAAAAATTGAGATTACCTATCATATGATCTATAGCTCCTAAATCGATAAATCATTTGGATGAAGAGGAAATAAAACATGCATTAGATTTACCTAGATCTGCAAACGAAGCAAAGGGAACCATGATATGACGAAAGCCAACAAAACCCACAAAAGGAAAGACTACAAACAACCCAAAACAGCACTCAAACAATACTCAAACAGTGGTCGTGAACACCCAAATAGTATCCGTCAACAGTACCAAAACAATGTGAAACCTCAAAAAAATCAAAAAACAACCCACAAACCTTCAACCAATCAAGCACCCAACCACTAGGCTATGATCGGACCAAGTTGACATTGGAAACAAAAGTCGATGGCCTAATACCACCCCATGCGCCCACACGAGTCGACACGTGAAGAGGATACCTGGATCTTCTAACGGCACATGAGCCTGGACGCCAAAATTAACAGTTTGGCTGTCGAGCTGGTGGTTCACCTCCCTGTGACGGAGTTGTACCCAAAAGATGACTTTGAAAAAAAAAACCTAAAAATCCCCTAATGATTCGTGTTCAAAACAACAAATTCACTAAATCGAGTCAAGGTGCTCTGATACTATGTTAACGGTTACTAAGAGAAGAATGAAAACAAGAGAAGAATAGATTGACGAAAAGTTACCTATATTTCATCTCTAGAGTTAGTTTATTTATATGTTTATATAGTGTAAATAAGGAAAGAGAATAAAAAACCTGATTTAATTTCCTAAGAATATGTAACACAACCAAAGTTTTCAAATTTCCAAAAATAAATTTACTTGTTAGAATAAAAATAATAGAGAATTTCAACATTTGTAAGAAATTTCAAAATAGGATTTTAATAACTTAAAAATGCTATTCAAATTCTACTCCAATAAGTGATTTTTCAATATTCATCATAATTCTATTTCATTTCATACACATGATCCTATTATAAAATAAAAAAACTTAAATGTCAAAATATCATTTTCATGTAATTCTAATATATTTTTTTTATAGTTTATATTATTAAAATATAATGATATACATATCGCATTTTTTTATATTTTACATTTTTTATGTTATTTTTCTTCTTTTAATAACATTTTTTAACTCATAAAATTTCAATAG
This sequence comes from Gossypium sturtianum, assembly GCA_025698515.1. Taxonomy (NCBI): domain Eukaryota; kingdom Viridiplantae; phylum Streptophyta; class Magnoliopsida; order Malvales; family Malvaceae; genus Gossypium; species Gossypium sturtianum. The sequence continues at coordinate 71,415,686 of CM046955.1, read as the reverse complement.
CCTATATTTTTCTAAGAAAATTATGTATTCAAACAAAATAATCACAAAAAACAACATTTTGAAATAATGTGTTCTAAAAACCTACAATTTTAAAATTCCATCGAAACAAACCCTTAATGTATTTTTTATATTTTTTTAATTTCAAAGAGTTTTTATTCCTTTCTTAGTTTTTGGTAATTTTTAAAAATTTTGAAAATTCTGAATTTTCAAATTATTTACAAAGGTGGCATATAAAATAAAGTTAGTACAAAATCGTGAACCATCACACGGCAACAATTAACGGCCAAGTTAGGCAGTTAATGATCACGTCATATTTTCAATTAACTTCTGATTAATTTGACTAAAAATAAAAGCCCAAGTGTTCATTTGCTTCAAATAAAAGGTAGGAGCAAAAATGGAAAATGTCGTAACTTTGAAAGCTAAGTTTGTTATTATATAAAAAATGAATTAGTAAATAAAAAAGTAAGATAAAAAAGCATTAAGTTAAGAAAAAGAGAATCAACATGTCACTTTTCTTGTAGAGCTTGAGAAATTTAAGTGATTACAGAAGTTATACCTTTGACTCCAAAGTTATTTCTAAAGCTCAAGAAAAAAAATGGATTGGACTCTTTAACAACCGAAACTAAGGGAGAGGACATAGTTGCCTTAAGAAAGTAGCAAATCTAGTATCAAGTATTGTGTCTGATTTCTTTATACTTTCTTCTTTTCAATTATGCTTAAATTTTTATATTTCTTATATTTTTAATTTCCCCCAAACATTATTCTACATTTTTGCTTTTGACAAAATTAGGAGTCACTCCAACTAAACCCCAACCTCCTTATCCTTGGATTGCTTATCTAGATTTAACATATAGCGTATAGTTATTGGTTATACTGTTCAACACTTCCTAGTTGTAAGGATTGACACATAACATAAAAGATCATCATTAGACATAAAGTGAAAAACAAATGATAAGAAATTAAGCTAGTATGCATGATCAAAAAGAAATTAAACTACTACGCAAATACCTGGTAGGATATCCAAACTTCCTTTAAACCATGAGAGGCAGCAATGATTGTGAGTTCTACACACCTTTCAGCTGACACACGCTTCTATAGACCCAAAAAAAAGAGTATTAAAATCATGTCCAGTGTCTACCAATTGGATCTGAGAAATGTTTTACACAAGTACCGCACAATACTAAATGACTGTTAAAGGGCATGAACATGAAGGAAAACTTTTCATTTGTACAAGAAAGCATGTAACAACCTTGCTCACTTCTTGTGATAGCATAACAGCAGCGAAAAAGGGACAAAAACTGAATTTTATAGGTGTTAGGGAAGACAACAAATTTGCAGTTAACTGAAAAACATTTTGAGAACCAAAAAGATTTACTGTTGAAAAAAATGGTCTAACCTCGGAGGAAACCTTAGTTCCAGAAGTAGTTGCTCCAGAACCATTTGATGTTTCTATTGGCCCTGGGCAAACAACAGTAACCTTGATACCTTTCTGACAAAGCTGCATGCCAGAAAATAAAAGACCACGGGGAAGAATGAGAGAAAGGAAAAAAAAGAAGAAGCAGGAGACAGATAGCCATTAGAAAACAAAACATAATTTGTGGTATATGTTACTAGCTGACAACTTCCACGCTAAGTCTACAACCAGACAATTTTTTTCTTTTAGGTAGGAAAAGTAAAGTCACCCAAACTTTATACCCTTACTAATTTAGGAATAAAAAAATAAATAAATAAATAAACACAGCCTTTGACAAACACAAAAACTTAAGTTGTCATCAATAGTAAATCAACTTAGCCATATAAACTGCAGAAAACCACTCGCTCTTCCAAACACCTGGGATAGGTTAGAAAATGTTTTCATCCTTTATCATTCAACAATGCCCTTTCCATGCACACATTTCATGGAGGTAAGTAGAAAAAATTTGGTCGCATGAGTTATTGTCCCTTCAATATAAACTCTAACAGGTTTTCAAACTTCCCTAACAGCTAAGAAACCCGAAACAACTTTAATTCTAATAAAACTAGCCCACCTCTAAAAGAGTGTAAGGAATCCTCAACTCAAATCCCATGCTGCAGTCAAAATACTCTAAGCCAAAAACCTCTTGAAAAATTCACTTACAAAAACTATGCTAGAACCACAAATCTTTAAACAAACTCTTCCATTATTCATTAGTGTAACCCTTATTGCACTTAATATTGAAATACAGGACATATCATCACAGTTGAACCCTCTGAGATGTTGGACTTCTGTGCATTACCAGGCTTTTCAATTGCAATCTCTTTTAAATTGCCCCCTTCCCACTCTTCCCACTCCTAGCTTTGAAAAAGTATCAATCAATTCACTAAGAACTGAACAATTTACCATGTTACATGCAAAACAACGTACAAATTTTCAATCAATGAGACCTCCACATTCAGAAGGCTGTTGAAAACATCTCAAAGCACAAAAAAGTATCCTCAGCATAACACAGAGAAGCAAAGATAAAATGGTCCGAACTAGAAGACCATTATTTTTCAAATACAAGATTAGTTGTATACTACGCAGACTAGACTTCACCAAATTCAGCATCCAACGTCAAAATTGTCCCTATGACCAACAAATCCTAGGGAATTTGAACTTTTATTGTGAATTTAAGAAAGGCAATAATCTCCTTGTACCATTTGATATTTCAATTGTATAACTCAGAAGATATCTAGAACCCATATTGGAACCTAGCAAAGGATGAAATTACTCCCAGTGGCACCATTATGAAATATCAATTGTATCAATAGTAAGCTTTAGCAGAAACGGAAATGACTAAACCAAATAACACTCTTAACCCTAACAAATTACATAATAATTTTCAGCTTTCACATATGAATTTGTTTATACTGAACAATGATTTCCCTAATCAATTATAGATAGGAAATCCATGTAATCAGCATATGCACTACTCAAAAACTGTTGCGTCAGGATTCCTAGTAATGTTAAGCCTTCTAAAAATCGTTTTACTTCTTTTAATCTCTAAACACCTGGTTCCGACCTAAGTCAGGATGACTCTCTGACTCAGGATATATACTATTACTAACAGCATGTTTGTATCCCCACAACATGTGAATGTTAACCATAGAATGATAGAACTACAGCATCAGTAACTATAAAGTAGGCCTTTTTTTTTTTTTTTAACTAAAAACATGTTAAAATGACTAAACCTGCTAAAGGAAAAAGTTGACCTTCAGATGGCAATTGAATTTTTATAGTTTCTATGAAATGGCCCATTGGTTCGTTACAAACAAAAAACTAGTTCAGCATAGGATCTCACAAGAATCATTTCTTAGAACCTGAAACAAGGCAATGAGATGATTCCTTTTCTCATCAGGAAAGATTCTCTACATACCTCAGAACGCAAGGAATGAAAGTATCCATTTAAAGCATATTTAGAAGCAGAGTATACTGCCTGACCAGGTGCAGGTGTCTTTCCAGCAGCACTGCTCATCTGCACATGATTGAAATCAAACCAAACATCTATCACAACAAAATTGATTAAAATCAAAATAAAAGGAAACAATATAACTCTACTTTCAGCTCTTGACAACTCAGAAAACATGCCATCAACATATAAGATGCTAAGCAACTGGACAGCAAATAGGGGAAAGAAGAAGTCTGTATCACAAAGTAAAATGCAAAGAATAGCAATTAAACCTACAGCATGCAGCATCTGATCAACCATTTTCCAGAAGTATAAAGCCATGGTAAATGCCCCAAAAATATCATGAATTCATCCGATATTTAAGGATGAGCTAGTCTTCACAGAACTCCCTTTTTCTTACGATTAAAAGAAAATAATTGCAATTTTCTATGGGTGAAATATTATTCAGTTCCACATACCACAACAAAGTGACCTCTTCCCCTCCTCAGCATAAAAGGTGTCAGTAGCCGTGTGAGACATATTGTCCCAAATACATTGACATTGAATGTAGCCTAGTAGCAAAGAAAAAGAATGAAATATTTATTTTCTAAAGACAACAGAAAATTATACATGTAATCCATATGTAATGTTCCATGATACCTAGACTGAGAACGTATATTGTCCCAGCAAACCTATGACCATTTGAAATTTTGTAGCAACATATGGAATTTCAAATATATCAACTAGATCTAAAAATTACTATTGCACAAGGACTCCGCCATACCTTAAGGCTTTCCTCTGTTACATCCAAAGCTGTTGTTTTCTGCACACGACAAAAACAATAATAATAACAATAAACAGCATAGGAAAAGCCACTCTATGCTTGAGATGCAACTGTTCAAATAAACAGCTATGAAACTATCTCTAGAAATATTATAGCAAAATATCATGTACTATCATGCACTGACTATCAATACAAGTCAGTTTGTTTGAGTTAGAGAATTACATAAGATGCCTTGTCATTAATAAAACCATAATCCTAAAGAGTTCCACGGAATCCATCTGCAGATGGTGTCTGAATACTTAGCAGGAGCAGTTGTAAATTGTAATCACGGATTGAAGATGTGGACTTTTTGTCAGAAAAAGGAAATTAGCATTCCTACACTAACTCCCTAAGCAAAGTGATAAAAACCTGTTTCTTTTGGTTTGGAGCAGGATGGAAAGGGGTAAGCATCTATCACTTTGACACCACAGAAACATCTATCAAGTAAAAGTATTTATTTCAACAAACTGGCAAAAGAAAAAGCATTAAATATTTTTCAATGCAACTGAAGAGAAAATAGATACCCTCAACAGTAAAAGGTTTGAAAGCAAAAGGTTTGAGAAGTGAAATATGATGATTAATAATTAAATACAGATCAAAACTTAATACCACCTTTTTAAATATTAATATTCAATTGCTGCCCCTCCCAACCAAAATAAGAAGAAAAAGGCCAATACTGTGAACTTCAGCAGACATCCAAATGATTTATTTAATTTTACTATTCTATTTTCATTCGTTTCAAGAAACTGGTTAACATTAGAAAACGTAAGTTCAATACACATATTTCTATCCAGCAGTCTAGAAGACTGATGAATCTCTATCAAGAATTAGGTTGTGCACACTTACAGGACGCTCATAAGCTGCATTGTGGATCATATAATCAACACCAACACCAGGAAAAAAGGATTCTGCTTTGTCTACAGCTTCCTTGAGTGTAGCCTCTCCAGATGTCAAATCAAGGGGCAAAATCTTTACCTGTTCAGGTGCATATTTACCTGCAAGCATACTAATATTATATACTAAAGAGGAGCCAACTAGGAAATAAATTTAAATTTGTTATTAAAAATTAAAAGCTAGGACCCAGGCCTCAGGCATACCAGTAAGTTGTTTCCTAACTCGCTCCAGTTCAGTTTCATTTCGTGCAGAAAGAATAAGTTTGGCCCCTAAACTTGCCAATTGTTTAGCAAGAATTTCTCCTAAACACACCATTATAAACAGAATGTGTCAAAAATGTGAAACAGCAAAGCAAATCAACTGCAAAACAATAAAAGAAAATCTATGCCACATCATAGAAGACAGACAATCAACAAAGGGAACACAGCTCAAAAATCCCTCAAAGGCAAAAGCTATCAATAGACGAAACCTCTTAAAAGTAGGGCAAGAACTTAATTGCAATATTCAAATAAGGTTTGTCATCCTGTACTAAAATTCGGCAGAACATAGTATTTATAAAAGTGGGACATAAAACAAGATGAACGAAAAGACATTTTGAGTTCTTCACGGAATAAGACTATCCAAGAATCTGTTAAAATGTGTTTGAAATTTAAACAAGCCCTCAGATTCCACTTGTCGTAGTCACCAATTTATAATATAACATAATTATTGATTTTAAATTGGTGAGTGAGCATTCTGTCAGTAGTAAGCTATCCATACACAACCTCCACGTGTTCTCTATCTAGACCCTAGTATGTATGCTCTATATCAACATTAAAATTAAGGCACATATTTTATAGCCTTTAATTTCAGAACCCTAATCTATTTTGATGGAAAAAGCATAGATTTTTGCACCACTAAAAGTGTAAATCTAATGTGCAAGATTTAAGGTACGATAAACTATCTATTAATCCCTTTTTATTTTAGGATGACAATTCAAGATGTCACAAACACTCTGGTCCGTTCCCCCTGTTAGTTCTATTCAGGCATCATTTACCAAAGAGATTGTTTTATTTGAGCCGTTCTGAAGGTATTTACCAACTGGCCAAGCAGCATTACACTGCATCTAGGTTTGGCAATAACTCAAACCACCTTCCCTGACATTTTCTGTGGTAATTTATTGACAAAAAAGAAAGAACTAACTCAAAGTCTTGAACCATTAGTCTATTACTATAGACCAGAAAAGGAGCTGACTTCTTATACCTAAAAGTCAAGCATGATTACTACTGGAACTTGGAACTGTATAGATATATCAATGAGAGTTAGGTACGAGATGTTTCTTCAATATTTGGAACAATTTATATAACCAAAAAAAAAAAAAAACAAAAAAACAATAGAAATGGTTATTTAGCATGAGTAAACTATATATGCTCTAAGTCCCAAAAAGAAGTCTAAAATCATATAATTATCAAAGTTAGGCAAAAATTAACAAACAACCTCAAACCATATTGTTATGAATTGAATTTAATGAATTAATTTTACAAACCCAAAATAAGTAGCAAAATTTAGGAAATGAACAAAAATAAATAAATAAATACTATTAGAAATTTTACCAATCCCACGGCTAGCTCCAGTAATCCACACAACCTATCCAATTTCAAGAAAAGGAAAGTGGGGAAAAATATATATAAATACCCCAAAAAACAATAAAAAAAAGCTTTAAACTTTCAGAAATAATATATAAGGAATTACCTTATCTTCAATTTCTTCACGCTTTACATGCCTTCTAGATAGTAAAGTAAAATCTCCTGAAGTGTATAAGAAAATTCCAAAAAAAATAAAAACAAAGAGGTACAAATTTGAGAGAATTAGATTAAATGCTACGAAAGAAGAAAATGAAACTATAACAGGATTTCTTAGACAACTTTACCATCAGAAATGGCAAACTTGAAGAGAAGAGCGGAGAGAACGAGAATAAGAAATAAGGAAATGAAGAAAAGCGTTAACATTTCTGATTTTAATTCTTTTTGCCAGTAAATAGAATGCCGCTGCACTTTAAATCCACACTACTATTTAGGGCCCACTACTAGTTAGTGTTCTTTTCGGCGGAGGTTTACTTATGTGTTCTCCCTTTAGTTTTTCAGGGCTAATTTGGTAATATTTTTGAAAAAATGTTTTTAAGAAATATTTTTAAAAAATTTAGTTTAAAATTTGAGTATTTAGTATTATTGTTAAAATGTATTTTTAAAAAATAAAATATTCAGTTTAGATATGTTATTATCAAATAACAAATATATATTTAAATAAAATTTAAATTAGTTAATATTAGTATATTTTAATAAGAATATAAAAAAATATTATAACTTGTTAATATTTTAATATATGAAATATAAATTTTAAATATTTTTAAGCAATAAATATTAATTACTTATAAAATTTAATTAGAATATATAAACTACATTTTAAATATTTAAATATAACCATTAAATATTTGTAATTAGTATTTTAAAAAATATTTTTTATTTTTTATTTATTATTTTAACATATTTGTAATTAAGCACCAAGAAAAAAATGGAAAGTACTATGTTATTGGAGGGGTGAAAAAGTAATTAAGCACTAAAAGTGCTTTTGGGAGAGGAAAAGCTAAAAATTTTAGCTTCTCCTTTTCAGAAGTGCTTTTCAAAAGCACATCTGGAAAGCCAAAAATTCGGTAAAAATAGCATTCTCTTGACATGACTTTTCTTCCAAAAGTGCTTTTGGAGCCAGAAGTGTTTTTTTTAAGCACAGAAGAACAGGCCCTTAGTCAAGCTATGTACCCCTGAGCCTCTTAAGATGATTTAGGATGAGTATGGATAGACGATTAGGTGTGGTGTGTTTATTTTACTTTTTATGTTATGGTACAATATTATTATAGTATCTAATCTCATTGTCGCCGTTATTTTTATACTGACGGCAGATAAACACACTGCCCATCCAAACCCACCCTTAGTTGGAACTCTTGAAGGCAAAGTACGAAAAATCATATTTTAAAAAAAAAAAGTATTTTTTTGGGTAAACTATGTTGTAACTAACTCAATTATGATTTAGTTTTTTTTAGCCATCCAATTATTAAATGTTTTAAATTGGTCACTCAATTAATTATATTTTTTTTATTTTCCGTTAAGTTTCTGATAGAAGGGTGAAGTGGCAGTTCAAAAATTAGTGTAATAATAAATTTAACCCTCAATTTTTTTTACATATTATGTTAATTTAGTCATAATTTTAAAAAATAACCCTCATCATTATAAATTATCTCAATTTGGTCCTAATTCTAAAAATATATATATACATAAATATTTTCAAAAAATATAATAAATTTTATATATAATTATCCCAATTTGGTCCTAATTCTAACTCTTTTCTGTCATTTGCTTTTTAGGTTCTCAACTCCGTGCTTACTTCTTATTTATTTTCTTTTTTTCTTTTTAGATTAATTTTCTCAAATTGGCATTATTGAAATCTTTTCTCTTTCTTTCTTTTTTTTTCAAAAATGACTATTGGGGTGGTTATGGTGATGGTTGAGTCAAAAGGTATAAAGGTGAAGCTTAGAAATGGAATGGTGATGATGCCAGTGAAAGATATTGAAAGCGAGAATGAATTTTTTTCTGCTTTCCCTTTCTAAAAACCAAAATGTTGGCCTCCCTTTCTCATTCTTTGTAGTTGTAAATCGCTATATACAAAAATGGGGAGAGGTTGTGGAAGGTAGATATAACACCATAAACCCATCTCTGTCACCAGATTAGGGTTATGGAGCATTACAGTACAATTCAAAACATTTAACTTACAATAAAATTTTCATGCGATTTAATTAATAACATTCAATAACACAATTAATTATAGAAAACATACACTTACGAGCCTTAATCTAAACCTACGGGGCCCTAAAAATAGTTTGATGACATTTTGGGATCAATTTGAAATAAAATAGAAAATTTTGGAAAATTGAAAACAAGGGTCACACGGTTGTGTGACTTAGCACAGATCGTGTGAACATTCGAAGTCTGGACACACGGCCGTGTCCCAGCCCATGTGTCCGCCCGTGTGAGTAATCGAAATATGGCCACACGGCCATGTCGCAGGCTGTGTGCCAAACTGTGTTACATATTGACTTGTGACACACGGCCATGTCTGAGACCATGTGAAATCTGCACCTAAAACAATAATGACACATGACCATGTGGGGTGGCCGTGTGCAGCATAAATTGCTTCTAAATCAAACCATTTCAATCTCAAATCTTGTACACCAAGACACACCATTTCCACAAACATTCAAATAACCAAAACACTTTAAAATATACCAAAAACATGCCAAAACCAACCAACTTAGGTGACTAACCAATATGCCAAGAATTGACACCACAATTCAACACATCAACTTGACTCAATTCAACCTTTCAAATTCATTCATTAAGCATACTTCATATATATCATATAACCATTTCAAAGCATACTATTCAACCATATTTACCTACTTTCATATGAGTATACATAAATGTCACATACCATATTTTTACACTTCCATTTGCAATCATCAACTAAGTAAGATACATATAAACTTGTCACAAACTCAAAACAAACCAAATTATCATATCAACATTCAAGCCTTATTACATGCCAAAGCACACTTATATCGTGCAATCTAAATGTCTATCCAATATACCCTCTTTGGTACTACAATTTTAACATCCTAATCATTTCAAATCCAATGCTATAAATTCATACTTTAAACTTACATCACACATCTACCATTTAACCACTTCATTTACACTTTAATAAACCAAAAGCCATCTAAATCTCAAGGCATTCACTAGTGACCAAAACATATATTTACATATTTAGAATTATAAGCCAACATCAAAACAGATAGGCAAATAAACTTAAACTACATCACATTGATAAATAACATAAACACTCCTAGTACATGCCATTTATAACTGAAATCCAAAACAACCAAAACTACCAATATGACAAATGGATAGTGTGATTGTGCTCCTACACGATTCCAACCGGTCGAGCTTCTGATAATCTACAAAATAGAGAAAAGAACAACAACTATGTAAGCAACTAATGATTAGTAAGCTCATATAAATGAAACTTAACTTACCAAACATTTTAAGTTAAACAGCCAAGCATAATTTTCATTATGTCATAAGCTAACTTTCCTTTCCTATACACACCATTACACAAGGTTAGTTAGTGTATCATTGCATATATAATTCCAATCAAAACATGGCATAGAACATATCTAACATTTCACTTTCATAATACACCACTCATATATATATACTAAATCATCTTTTCCTTTCAATTACACATTTCATCATTATTCATATAATTACTCAAAAATCATAGTTCATTTCATGTAATCACATACCCTTTTAAAGCTTTATTTACCCGTTGAACAAGATGGATCAACCTCGAATACTCGGAAAATGCTCATAAACCATTTAATTCTTTAAACACGCCATATTATTTTTTTTTCACATATCTAAACATATCATAATGACCATATTCTCAAAGGACTTACCATTATCATAAACCATATTTCCTGAATTTAGCTATGCACACATATAAACATGAAATTCATTGAAACATTTTTCACTTACTACTACCAAGAATATGCAATATCATTTAAGCATATAACTAAGTTGTAATTCAATGAATACATAGCCCGATGAACTAAGTAACTTGACTTGGATACTCGGGTAACTACACTACACCAAAGGCATTGATGCGTAATAGAGGCACCAAAGTGCAGATAGAGGCAAAAATGTGCAATCAAGGCACCGTAGTGCAAACAGAGACACCAAAGTGTATACAGAGGCATTGAAGTGAAAATAGAGGCACCGAAGTGCAATCTCATACAAGCGTGCTTACTGACCCTATTGGCATGCCAATCGTATCCTAACCGTTTACTACGTTCAACCAGGCATTATAATCATATTCACAATATTGATCAATCAATCATTCAGAGGCACTTCTTATTTTTATACACATACCATAAGTCCTTTATATTCATTTCAATTTGTGCAACCACAAAATTCATGACTTCAGAATATTCATTTACCATTTGTACTCAATCATAATATTTAATAATTTATAGGTAAATGATGAAATTTCACGTTAAATACAATTATCCAGCAAACAATAATACAAATATAAAGTAATATTCATATACACATACTTACACAATGAACTTAGCTATTATATACCAATGGTTGACTCGTAGGGACTATTCCATAATTTTTCCTTTTCTTCAGTTATCCTCCATACGAATCAAATCTTGATCTATAATAATTAAATTAAAATTTATAAAATTCAAATACATATTCAAACTCACTTTTATGCATATGACCCTTAAGTTTTTATTATTTACACATTTTCCCTGAACTTTTACATTTCTCACGAATTAGTCCTTAAACCCGGAACTCTAAATTTAACAAGATTTTTCAACTACCCATGCTAGCCGAATATATTCTTATACAATTACAATCCATATTTATTCAAAATCCACACAAGTTCCATGTAAATAACATTTAATCAAATTGATCCTTTAACTAAAAACTAATAAAATCATTTCACAAACTAGCTCTAATCAACAACCAAGACTATAAATTTATCATGTAACATCAAAATTAACTAAGATTCATTAATGGTAAAAATCAAAATCCTTAATAGTTTCAAAAATGGAGATACGAGTTAGTTGGACCTAATTGCAACGATCTCAAAAATATAAAAATTACAAGAAACGAGTATAAAATTGCTTACATGCACGCATCCAATACTTGACCGAACCTCAAACACCAAAAATGGTGTTCTTCAATTTCAATTTCGGCAACCAAAGCTTTTGGAAGATGATGATGCCATTAGTTTTATTTTTGTTAAAGTTTTAATTACTAAATTACCAATTTACCCTTTAATAATATATTCTAATAAACCAAAACATAAACCTATTACCATCCATTAGTTTATAACATGGCATAATTACCATATAAGACCATCAATTTAAGATTCCATAACCATTTGACCACTTTAATTATTAGAAATAAACTTTTGCACCTTATTCACTTGAGTCCATTTTATCTAATTAATCTTTTAAACATTCAAATTTATTAACCAAATTTTAATATGACCCTAATATCACTCCGTAAATATTTAATAAAATATTTACGGGTTCAATTTATAGAAACGAGGTTTTGATAGCTCATTTTTTAAAATCACTTAACTTTAGAGACGTACCACTTGAACTTGATTATTCTTTCAATTAACAAAAATCATTAGATCAAATATCAAGGAAATTCTATATTTGACTTGTAAATATTAAATAATAATATTTATGGACTTACTCGTCGAATTGGTGGCCCTGAAACCATCATTTTCGACACAACTGAAAAATGGGTTGTTACAGTAGACTGACCCAAACGCCGGCCCGAAAAGTGAGAGGGTTTGGGTAAAAATATAGGCTCAAAAATGGGCTTGAGCAAAAAATAAGGCCTGTTTAGAAAATAGGTTGAGCCTCGGGTAAGGCTTTTTTTACCCGAGCCCAGCCCGACCCGCCTCAGTCCGAATATGCCAAAAAAATATGCTTTTTTTTTACTATTTTTTTTACTATTTTATTGCTATTTTTTTTACTGTTTTGTTGCTATTTTCTTATTATTTTTTTTCACTATTTTGCTACCATTTCAATATTATGTTGCTACTATTTTATTGTTATTGTATAACTCTTATTTTATTATTAATTTTGTTACTATTTTAGAGGCATTTGCTTGTTAAGTTGCACCTATCTTAGTGTTATTTAAGTATACATATTTTTTAAAATTTATTTTTAATTTGTTGAGAAACATTTATTTTAATATTTTTAGTATTTTTGATGTATTACATATTTTTAAAAATAATATAAAAAAATTAATACGGTTGGGCCGGGCTTGGGTTTTAGTATTTTTATTTGGGTTAGGCTTGGGCAAAATTTTAGGCCTATTTTTCGGGTCTGGTCGGGCCTGGGCCTAGCAAACGAGCCTAAAATTTTGGTTGGGTCCAACCCAGACCCGGCTCAGCCCAGCCCATGAGCACCTCTAGTGGGAGGTTTTTGAGTAAATTTTTTTAGCTATATATTTTTTATATTTATTATTTAAAAAATATGTATTTTTGTATATTTTTTGGATTATTTAGATTTATGAGCAAATTGAGAAATTTTGTAATGTTAAGGGTTAATATTTTAAAGAATTATGACGATTGATACGTTATGTAAAAGTCTAGGGCTAAATTGGTTATTATATCAATTTTTGAACTACCACATCACCCTTTCATCAAACATCTAATGGAACTTAATGGAAAAACACCAAAACACAAACTTGATTAGTTGGGTGACCAAAAAAGAAACTTAACCATACTTGAGTAACCAACTATGTAGTTTTCCCTTTTATTTTTATATAATTTCTATAAGAAATATTATTATTTTTTGGTGGTACAAGAAAGCATCATTGGCTACTGAAGCACTTATCTGTAGGACCCTAATCCATTCATGTCCTCTGCAACACCCCTAACCCGTATCCGTCGCCAGAATAGGGTTATGGAGCATTACCATAAAAACATAACTTAAAAACATTCATTTCTAAACATTACCATAATCATAACACAATCCATTCATACACATGCATATTGTCCCTTATTCGAGCCCTCGAGGCCTTAAAAACACTTTAGAAACGATTCGGGACTAAATCAGAAACATTTGAAACATTGAGGAAAAAGTTAGAAAAATTGGGTTGCAGGGGTCACACAACCGTATGACTCACACGGCTAAAACACACACCCGTGTAACATTCAAAATAGGGACACACGGCCGTATCCCAGCCCGTGTTCGTGCCTGTGTAACTCTCAGACTTGGGTCACATTGCCAAGCCACACGCCTGTGTGCCAGGCCATGTAACTTTCAAAATGGCCTTACACGCCTGTGTGCTAAGTCGTGTGCTCGGCCGTGTAACTGCCTGACTTGTAACCTTTAAAACCTACAATGGACACACGGTCGTGTCACATGGCTGTGTGTCACACATGGCTGAGACACACGCCTGTGTCGTATGCTGTGTGGACAAGAACTTGGCCAAAATCAAGCCATTTCTTTCACCCATTCAAAACATGAACCTAAACACTATTTCTCATATGAACAAGGCATCATAACCTACCCAAAACATGCATAAAAATGACCAATTCATTACACCATTTGTAACACCCCTTACCCGTATTCAACGTCGGAACCGGGTACGAGGCATTACCAGACTTATCTCACTTGAACATACAACTTTGGGCTATAAAATTGAGTCCCAACTTAAAACTTCTCATTCATACTCATAACATCCTTGTCTTAGGCCTACGAGGCCTTAAACAAACTTACGGAAGGTTTCGGGATTAAACTGGAAACTTTTACGCACCTAGAAGATTTTTGCTTAAACAGGGGCCACACGCCCGTATTATCTAAAGGACATGCCCGTGTTCTTCACCCGTGGTCGACACTGACTTATTTCACACGGCCGGACACACGCCCGTGTCCCTCACACGGTCTCGACACGCCCGTGTCCTAGCCCGTATGCCAAAACCTTGGCATTCTGTTTATGATGTCATCACATCACTAAGGTCACACGACCAAGGCACACGCCCGTATCCTTAGACCGTGTGTCGAATTAAATTCCTAATTTTAGGTGCAGACTTCACACGGCCTGGGCACATGCCAATGTCCATGGCCGTGCCTCCCACACGGCTGAGACACACGGCCGTGTTTCTGCCCGTGTGTTTACTACTGAGCATACTGACTTGTAAACCTAGCATGCATGGGGACACACGGCCAATTAACACGCCCATGGGGCTAACCATGTGTCACACACGGCCTAGACACATGCCCGTGTGTCTACCCGTGTGGACATTTAAAGGGCTATCTACCAAGCCAAATGCCACCCTGAATAGCAACCATACTTGCACCAATTCAATCCAACACATTTCATGACTATAAAGCACTTCTAAGGACTCAAAATCAAGGTATCCACACAAGCATACACTTCATGAAATTCATCATCATTGAATATACATATAAACTTGTCAAGTATTGGCCCAATTCTATTGACCATTTACAAAATGACTTTGATAACATAAATAGCCAACACTTTGGCTATCAAGATGACATAACAAAATACCCAAGTCCTATACATGCCATACTCAAAATAAGTCTAACTTGTTATACCAAAGAGATGTCGATAGTGTGATTTTCGAACTCCGACGTCCCACGATTCTCGAATTATCTTGGCAATACTACAAGGAAAAAGGGAAATGAGAGGGGTAAGCATAAAGCTTAGTAAGTTTGCATGAAAAAAATAGCAACAATAAGTTCATAATGACATCAATCCATGGCATTAGATAACCACACAAAGTCATAAGCACTTTGCCATAACTTACTCGTACTTATTCTTATCTAGCATATACCATGCCACATATCGTAAACATTCCTCATGAATTATTCACGGGTACCTGTATTCACTCAATCACATGACTTAAGTACTAATCTCATTTCTATTTCCAAGCTTATCTATTTATCCCACTAATTCACTAAGGATACTCAAAGACGCATATTCATCGTCATTAACAAAAACACAAAACCAATGCCACATCCCAGATGTGGTCTTATATGGGGTTACCTCTGAAGGCCGATGCCTTATCCCGGATATGGTCTTATACGGAATCTCACTTTAAGTATCGATGCCATATCCCTGATATGGTCTTACACGATTCTCATATTCAATACCGAAGCCATATCCCAGATATGATCTTATACGAAATCTCAATTCGGTGCCGAGGCCATGTCCCCAACATGGTCTTACACGGGACCTTATCCATCTCATGTCTCGATGATAGTATTCTCACATTTATTATAGTCCAACCGGGACTTCAACATCTCAACTTTTATCATCTTTCTCATTCAACACCGATACTCAATTTCATAGAATATCAAACATTCACAAACATACTAACATAAATGTTGAATTTATCACATACAAACTTACCTCGATTTCAATATGAGCTAGATCGTCGATCTAGTCCGATACTTTATTCTTTCCCCGGTTGAGGTAAATTCTTGGTTCTTCTTGATCTATAATAGCAAATTAGCTCATTTAACAATCACATTAATGAATGCATTTCAATAACCATCCTTTGGAAAAATTACTATTTTGCCCTTAGACTTTTGCAAAATGACCATTTTACCCCTAGGCTCAGAAATCAATTCTAATCAAATTTCTACCTTTATCGAGCCTAGGTGAACATTTATTTCTCTTATGGATACCATCAAAACTCAACATTTCACACATTTACTACATATTTTACAACCTTTACAAAAAGGTCCTTTTATGTGTTTTTCATGGTAACACCTTTCACAAAAGTTGTTCATCTAACAAATAAGACTCATTTTCTTCCATAAAAATGTAGCAAACAACTTAAAATCTCTCATGGCAAAACTCTAAACTCTTAACCATCTTACAAAATAGTCCCCTCTTTAGAAAGCTTAAGCTTTAAGGGTTCCAAAAGTACAATTTTTATCAAGAAAGGATCACTAGAACACTTACTTGTAAAGAGAGAAGTTTGCTGAAATTTTTGAGTTCTCAAACCCCTTGTTTGCTAAAAATTTTGCTGGAGAAGAAGAGAGGAAAGATGATATCTTTTTCCTTTCTTTATTTTATTTTATTTCCTCAATTTAATCCACCTAATCTAATAACTTTGACCAATTTTGACATTGTTTGTCCCCTATGGCTGGCCATGTAACATCCTAGATTAGGGGTTATGCGTTCGTGCATAATTCATGAGTTAGTAGGTTTTGGCAGTGTTTGGAAGTGTATTAAGGGTTTTTAGAACTCTAGGATGAAGGTGGAAGCTTTGGAAAATAATTGGATTTTAAGTTAAGAAGGGAAGTTGGGCTAAGGAAGCCTTAAGAAAATTTGTGTTGGATTTATGACACAAGGGTTGGCACAGTAAAGTGGCGACAAGGCGCCACTTAAAGCAGGCAAGTGGCGCCTCACGCAATGGGTAGAGGCCCGGCTTGAGTTGCGAAGGAAGCAAGAAGGAGCATTTTATTTTCGTGCGGCAAGAAAGTATTTGGGCTAGGAGGCTTTAAAAGAAATCTGAGTGATTCATGTCACAAAAAGCGCCTTGGCAAAGTGGCTTGGGACGCTACCTAAGGTGCTAGGAGAATTGCTCGATGAGGTCTCATGTTCGAGCCTTGATGGCGGCATAAGCGTGTTTTTATTTTTCCAAGTTGGCGCTAAGGAGAAGAAGGTCTTAAAAGGAATTGTGGGAGTTTATGTCACAAAGGAGCTAGCGACCAAGTGGTACAGTAGCGTGTCTTGACTCAAGCAGTCCCATGTTCAAACACAGGCAAAGCAAATGGGTGTGTTATTTTATTTTTGCATGTGACGTCAAGGTAAGGGAGAAGAGATGGGCGACTTTGGGACTTTGGAAGGTAAGGATAAGCCTTGTGTTTCTTTTAAATATTTGGCTATAGATAGTGGATAAATAAGATTTTATTTTATTTATTTTAGGAGGTGATAAGCTTGGTTATTATTTATTGGAAATTCGGCTATAAGGTAAGATAAATGTTGGTTTATTCAATTTATTTTGAATAAAAGGTTGATTTATTTTATTTAGTTTAGATGAGTAGATAGAAGATAATTATGGTGATATTTTATTTGAATAAGTAAGGATTAATTCAAGTTATTTTGAATGATTTGGTAAAAGGATAATTGTAGATTTATTGTATTTATTTTGAATAGGTAATTAAGAGATAAAATAAGAGATTAAATTGGGATTTGATAGTGGAGATAGGTGTGCGAATTTGGGTAGTATAAATAGGGGATGATCGGCTCTTGGGATTTCTTTTCTTCATTCTCCTCTTTGACCGAAAGTTTTTAGTCAAAAGAGGTTCTCTTTTCCTCTCTTTTCTTTGAAGCCAAAACCGAATGTTGAAGTAGCCATATGTATCTTTTCTTCTTTGCTTTGTTTATTTGAAATCATCATCTTCCCAAGAACTATTCTTTCTTCCATTACTTGACAAAAGCGAAACCTCTACCCCGCATTTCTTTATTCTTTGAATCCTCTAAGCATAAATCCCCTCCACTTTGGCATGATCTCTTTTCATCATTAAGGTGCGAAACTCTTTCTTTTGGGATCTAGAAGTCGTTTCTCTAAAGTCTTTGGCGTAGTGGTAAGTAAGTTCTCTCCTAGCAATCGGTTTTGAGTTTTCTTCATAAGCGTGCGAAATCAAGAGTTTAGGCTCTAATTTCCAAGGTTGGCCGAATGGCCCTATAACTCTTATTAAATGTGTTAAGACCGATTGTAGGGGAAGGTACAGCTTAGCGCAAGAGATCTTTCGGGATTCTTATAGCCAACGTTTGTGGAAGTGATCTTTCGGGATTTAGTTAGTAAGGTAAGTAGTGTAAGTATTCGGCCAAAGGCCATTTTATTAGTTGTTAAGTGATGACCGATTGTGACTATGATGGTTTAGGGGCTAATCGACAGGAATAAGCAAAGCCTTCGGGATTTGGTAGGAGACCAAATCGGCATTTAGGGAGGAGAAAAAACCCCGTTCATCGTGTTAGATTCGAGTAGTTCGGGATTTCGCTAAATAGACAGGTGTGTGATTAACCCACCATTTTCCGGGTATATGATATGTATGTGAAATGTGTATGTGTTATGGATGTGCTAACTAGTGCGATTGGAAATTGTGATAAGGATACCCTCGAGGGGGTATGTCGATAATCCGGTAAGTACCAAACACGATGATATGTGATTATTAATATGAATATGTGATAATATGCTTGATGAACATGCTCATGCATCATTACATTGTATCATTATTTTATGTGGCATGTGCATGGGTGGGATATGATATGAAAGAAGATGCGGGTGTACTTCGAGTATGTGGTTTGATGTTAGCCTTGAGCTACATCGTGGATTGGCGTTGGTCGAGGTCACGTTGTGGATTAATTGCGATTTAGTTCGGCGTGGCTTGATGAGTGGCTATGTGCCTCATCGTGGTTGATATCGGCTATGTGCCATATCGTGGTTGATGAGTGACTATGTGTCCCATCGTGGTTTTGGTGTTAGCTACGACTACATCGTGGATTGGCGCCGATCGAGGTCGCGTTGTGGACTATTGTGCTTAATTGCACGTGGACGGCGGTGATTGCCTTTGGAGTGAAAAGGAGAGGGTGATTTGATAATCCCTGGTGTGTGGTAAATTTGGATAAGGGGGTGTGTAGCGGATGGACCCTAGGTTGGGTTGGGTGCACTTTGCATTTCAATTGATATGTGGATTAATGTGAAAATGGGCCAAGCCCAGTATATGAATGTGGATCAGTGTGGAAATGGGCTAAGCCAGTATGTGGAAATTATGTGGTTAACTACCCTATTAGATGAATGTGATATGAATATGGGCCAAGCCCGAGAATGTGATAACATGTGAATTTGATAATTGATATCGATATATGAGTTAATATGTGGTTAACATGTGGGTGGAATTCGATGGACTAATTACACATCGAGTCTGTATGACTCACCCAATTTTTATTAAACATCGCGGTGATCGTGATTTTTGGACCGGGTTGGAGTGGATACAAAGGTGGCCATGCGAGCGATTTCCATGCGAGAAAGATATTTTAATTAATTAAGTAGTTATATTTTCAGTATTTTGATTAAGTGTTTATTGTAATAAGGCCCATTAAAGTGATTGAACATTTTTATTATGTTTAAGCTAGACGACCATTAAATTATTATTGGGAAGTGCTTTTAATTTTGGCAACTTATATTTTAAAAGCTTATAATAAAGTTTTAATTTGGATATTTTTATCAAGCTTATATTATTTAGAATTTTTAATTGGACATGGTTTTCAAATGACAAAATTTTTAATGTTTTTCCCAAAAGTGAAATCAGTCTTCAAACGTTTTTCCGCAGTGGCATTTCAAATTCGGTCGTAACGAATGGGCCGGGTTTGGGGTGTTACAGGCCAACCATGATTTAAGGGGCTAATTGCCCTTTAAAGACCTCCAATTAATATTCTATGCTATTAGACACCTTTAGCTTATAAAATGGAACTTTCGCACTTTTTGCGATTTAGTCTTTTTTCGCGATTAAGCATGAAATTGCTAAAATTAAAGCACCAAAATTTTCATGCATTTATATAATCATGCTCTAACTCATAAAATGACATGAAAATAATTTTCTCCGTCCTCGGATTAGTGGTTCTGAAACCACTATTCTGACTAGCCCCTAAATCAGGCTGTTACACAATTTATCCATACAACCAATATGCCAATAAGGCATCTCAATCACAACAATCAAACATACCTAAACATGTGTATACTTGGCCATTCATCAACCATTCACATCTAACCTATTTCCATACCAAACTTACCACAATTGACCACATTTAAACTACACCAACACATACTAGTATGGTCATTCAAAAACATGCATTAACTTAGCCATACTAACATCAACCATCAATGCATCAAAATACCATAAGTACCACAAATTCAAAGCAACATTACATGCCATAAGCATCAAGTAAACATTTGACATAAGTCCACCTATACATGCCATTATAACCTTGACCAAAACTTCAAAATCTACCGATATAATCTCTGGATAGTGTGATAGGTCTCCGATGAGCTTCCCAATCGAATGAGCTTCCAATTATATATAGATCATAGAAAAGAAAACTACGTAAGCACATAATGCTTAGTAAGTCCGTAAAACATAAAACATAACTTACCATTTCATTAATAAACATTAAGAACAAGCATTATAAAATCCAACCACAAGCTTGGCACAAGCCTAATTACCAACAACAACACATTTTAGCATTTTCAAACATGATTCACATGAACTTAATATAGGTAAGCTATTATATATGAACATAATTCATTTGATTTCATCATCTTCCTTAACATAACATACTTTCAATGAACTCACCATTTCAATTCTTTTCCTAAATACATATCATGGTTCATATTGAACACTTACCATTTCTTTTCCTTTTCATGCCCGTTGAACCGTTTAGAATATCATCAGATATGCGAGATAGCTCACACGAAGTGTGCTAAACATATAACCATAACCTTTCCTTTCCTTTACATCATTACTCACACGAGCTGTGAAATGGGCCTACTCACATGAGATGTGAGTTGGAATGTAAGCTACACGATGCTGCTCACACGAGCTATGGAGTATCTGCAACAAATGCAGGACCTCAGCCATCGGTAGGACATTTAAGACTAACACTCAAAACATGGAAATCCTAATGACATGTCATTTGTATCCTACGAATTCTTAAGGTTCAAACGGGGCTCGATTGTCGTTGTAACATCGTTGGATTTACATTTTTCAGTTACATAACAATCAACATATTACATATAGTTTAAGACATAACATTAAAATGATAAACAATCATACGAACTTACTTCAACGATTAAGGCGTAGAAACGGAGTCGACTAATCCGAAGCTTTAACTTTACCCCGATCTAAATCCGTACGAGGTCTATCTTGATCTAAATAAGCAAATTCAATCTATTTAACTCACACACTATTAAATTTAATCCAAAATTCATACTTTCACAAATTTACATTTTTGCCCCTAATATTTTAACTTCTTTACAATTTAGTCCTTAAGCTCGTGAATGAAAATTTATGCAATTTTTTCATCCCTAACCCATGCTAGCCGAATTTATTATGAACACATATCAACTCATACAAATCATTATTTCACAATTTCACCATGTACTTTTAGTATTTTTAGAAATAAATCCCTAATTGACATTTTCATCAAAAATCACTTTAGAAAACTTGTTTTATTTATCAACAAGGACTCATAATATTTCATCAAACTTTATAAATCATACAAACACGTTCATAGAAAAACCTTAATCCTTTAACAATTTTACAAATTAGTCCCTAGGCGAGCTAGATTATGCTACAATGATCCCGAAAACATAAAAATTATTATAAGTGAAATCAAAATACATACCATGCAATCAAAAGGAGATGATTGAACCCTAGCTATGGTGTCTTGATAGTTTTGGTTGAAGAAGACAAAGTTTAGATGATGATAACTCTTTTTTTTTTGTTTTTATTATATTAACCTTTATTTACCTAACTACATTTTTAACATTTAAAAATATCATTAATTTCAATAAAACCAAACCCATAAATTTTCATTACCACATAAATGGTCTAATTACCATATAATTCCTCTTACATTAAAGTTCTATAGCCATTTAACACCTTTAGCTACTAGAACTACACTTTTGCACCTTTTACGATTTAGTCCTTTTCATGAAATTAAGCATACAAACAGGAAAATTTCTTAACAAAATTTTTATACGACACTACTAACATTAATAATAATAAAATAAATATTTTCATGTCGAATTTGTGGTCCCAAAACCATTGTTTTAATTTCACTGAAAACAGGTTGTTACATCCTCTATCAACAACGAAGCAATTTCCTAAGACGAAAACTAAAACGGCTCGATTTTCACTGGTACCAAAAAATGCAGTTTTGGAACTCCATTTTCATTAATCGAGTTCGTAAATATTAAATTTGAATATTTAATAGAATAATATAAAAATATATTTAGGATTGGTTAATCAATTTTGTCAATTAAATAATTAATTAAGGCTCAGAGACTAAATTGTAAAGCCCAATCGCTATATAGTTTTAATTGTCAAAAGACTTGAGAACGTAAATTACAGTTATTCGAAGGTTTAAAATGGTAAGTAAACCATTTTATTTAATCAAGTGACAGTGGAAGATAATGACATGTTCATTAAGCATTTTAATGATTGGTTTAGTTGAACTAAACATGATTATTAAGTTAATTAAGTTTTAATCTAGCTATAAATACCTAAATAAGTGGAAAGAGAGAGAATTGTCATCTTTTGTCACACCTGATTTTTGTTTTTGACCCAAACTTGTGGGAGAATCGGAAGTTAATTGAGTAAAGTATTAAGTTGTTGGGCTCTACCGAAAAATTTAAAAAATTTAAGTGGTTAGATTGTAAATAGTTGGATTTCAATTCTGGTTTGATTAAGATGGAACCGGCTGGTTCCATGGTGGGAGACATAATGATTGCCAATGGATGACTAATTGAGATTTGGAGACCGTGTAAGAGGAACTATTGGTGAGAAGGGGGTCTCATTGCTAAAGGAAATCTTCCCAATTATGTTTGCAAATTCTTCTCATTTGCATTGTCTTCTTCAGTTAATAAGAGGAAAACTTGGGAGAGCTCTACGTGGAGTCATAGTCAAGAGATTTGAAGTTTGAAAGTAGAGAAATTGAGAAACTAGTAATCTTTCTTAAGTTTTGGTACTCGTGGATTATAGGAAAAATGAGAGTAAAGATTTTTAATAATTTTTTGAATAATAGGTTCTGGATTTTAAGGTTTAAGAGTGTTTAGCTTCCAATACGATGGAGACTCTGACATTTGGAAAAGCTAAGCTGACGAGAATGAAAGAGTTCAAGTGAGTTTCTATACCTTGCCTTCGGGTGATCGATGAGGTTGTGTTGCTTACATGAACCACGTTTGTGTCTATACTAAGTTTTTGCCTAAGTTCATGGCGTGTATGAACCTAAGGAAAGTGTATACTGTGTGTGCACAATAATTTTATGAGTGTGTGAGCTCTTGCAAGTTCGCTTGCTGACTATTATATGGTTGTGAATTGATGATTAGTTAACTGGTGTACTGTATGTATAGTAATTAGTTGTATAAAATGCATGATTATATTGTATGTGGAGTACGAAGGTATTTACCTTGACAAGGTAGTTGGAGATAGGAATAATTGGTGTATTGGAGGAATAGACGAACTAAAATGGGTACGTAATGGAGTTTGGGCGGCATTGTGGAATGGTATCGATTGGATCACTAGAGTGTCACCATGACGATGATCTATCGGCTTTATGGAGCGACATCGCAATGACAGTTATCAACTGGTCCTTCAGGACGATACCTCAGAAAAGGTTTATTGATTTCTCAAAATCGAAAGTCTGCCAGGACAATAAACATGATTTATATTATATAAGACCATAGCTAGGCTATAGCAACATATGGAGTCCTCCAGGACAGTAAGAATGGGTTTATATTGTGTAAGACCATAGCTTGGCTACTACAACAAATGAAGTCCGCCAAGATGGTGAACTAGGAAGTTGTCAGGGCATAAAAAAGAAAAATCATTATATTTCTCGTATGGTGAGTAGTACAATGGGATGAATGCGAGGCGTGTAAGAACACGGGTAATCAAGATAGTAAGAGAATCCACCAAACTAAGAAGAGGAGAAAAGCGGGTAGAACTGTCCAAGAATGCGAGTAAGCATGTTAATAAAAGAATATGCCAAATTGTGATGGAAAAAGGAATTAGAATATGTGGTCATAACAAGGTAGAGGTAATAGAAGGGATAACCTCACCAAGGTATGGTGTATTCGTCATTATTAGTTCGCCAGTAGTTGGTGAATAATCTAACGTTGGGCATGATAAGTAAGTCGATGAAGCAAATTTTGGGTCAAACAGTTGACCGGTAAAGTCTACTAGAGATCTATAGAGAAAAAAAAAGGTCCAGACAAGACTACGTAGCGCGGGAAAGCCCGCTGAGACTAGCAAAAGAGGGAGTCTGCTAAGGACCATCTTGGATAGAGAGTCCATTGGAAAGTAGTGGAATAAACAGGAGTCCATCAGGGCCATATAACATGGGAAAGACCATATGAGAATAACAAGGTGGAAACGGTCATGGGATACCTGAGATGGAGATAGTTCACCAAAAACTATCTATTGATTTGAGTTTCCTAAAATATTGGACTAAAGTGAATAGGTAATTTAGGGGTTGCATCGTGGCATGAGTGCACTAGAAAAAAAGGGGTGTGTGAATTAAACTAGGCATCTTATTTAAGTCCGCAAATGAGGATATTAGGAAGAGACCTTAATCAGGAAAGGGGATCAAGCATAGGCTACGTCAAAAGGTAGGTTATCGCTGGAATGGTATGAAAAATCCATATAGAGTTTAGTGTGAATTAAAGGGGTCAAGGTAAGGATCCACAATTATGATGAATACTTGGTTGAACGCCAAGAGTTATTGCTAGCTTGCAATGGCGGATATGGGTATTAGTGGTGAGGTACATCATGAAGGGTATAAGGAGGGTCTGGAACAATGGTAAATATGGTCAAGAACCATAAGAGAATATTTTTAGATGGACCATGGTTATTATCAGACTGGTTGTTATGCCCACCAAAGGTTGACTTATAGATAGAGCAAGTCATTGGCTACGCCATCAAAATGAGCGAATTCTCCTACGAAATCCAAGAAGTTTTAACTCTGCGCATAAAATCTCACATTTCTAAAGCTTTAAGTAGTCTTCTATGGTTACCTATGTACAGATCTCACTAGGTCCTTCTAAACTTACAAAATTTATTGCATGTATGCAAGGTAGATGAAGACTCGAGAATTGAGTGGAGTGACCAAGCTAGACACTGCTAGATTTAGGAGATGGGCGAGGTAGATGTTTCATGTATATAGAGGGGCACCCTTATAGGCACGCTGATAAACCATAAAAGTAACATATTTTAATCCCACATTTAGCGTACTTTTGGATGACTTATCCCTTGAATCGTGGAATTTGATGCTCCTAATCCTTTAATTTCATGTTTTATACTTAGGAGAGTATCGGAGGATGAAAAGAACTAGAAACGGGCCGAAAACGGAGAAAATGGGCCAAAGTAGGAAATCAACACGGCCTGGAGTTCACCACACGGCCGTGCCACTTTAGCAGACTCGAACACGGCCTTGGGCTCGATTCACACTGGCGTTTTACACGGGCGTGTCCCTGCCGTGGCCAAGATGAGTTTCATTCGGATTAGGATACTTGTGGGCCAAGTAAGGCATCCCGAAAGCCTATATAAACACCCTAGAGGGCAACCTAAAGGGGAGTTCGATGAAGCCTTACTCCGGGGCTTTTGACGAAGGGGGTGAAGCCAGAGAGGGCTGAACACGGGGAATTACTCCAAGAAAGCCAGTTGATCCATCTCAGAAGCCGGAATCACACTCAAGACAGAAGATTCTCCCTTCAATTTCCTTCAGGGGGTTTTAGGGTTTTTCTTATGTTTTGTTATTTACTTTCTTCTGAGATGTATTCTTTATTAATCATGAACTAAACCCCTCAAATACCTGAGGGGGATGAAACCTAAGACGGATCTTGTTATTGTTTTCTGAACTATATGATAAATACTTGATTTGTTCTTAACTATGTGTTCTTAATTCTTGTTTTAATATTTTAGGATATTGATTCAAGTATTGATATACGTAGGCAGTGGAGCAAAAGTCTCTGTTTAAGAGTAAATCTAGCATAGTTAAGCGGAGTTGATCGCAACCCTAGAGATAGGATGACGAAAATCTGCTGGATTAGGGTCAAACCTAATATGGGAGTCCATAGATCGAGTTAATGCAACACTAGGGGTTTTAATTAGAAAGAGATTTCAATTAATCAACCTAGGGTTAGACGTTAGTAGCCTCGAAAGAGGTATTAATATAAATTACGGAATCTTACGGATAGAGTCAAGTGAATAAATCGTCTGGTTCAGAGTTAAATAACAAGTGAAGTCTATGTGGATTCTTCCTCGGGTATTGTCTTAATCAACTGGTTTTCCCACAAGTATTTTCCCAATTCACTCTCTGTGTCTTAGCATCCTTAGTTTAGTAATTAGTTAATTAAACATCAATTCCCTTAATACTTAGGCTAGATAATAAAAAAAGATAGTAACTACAAGTACTCTTGGTCCTTGAGGATACGATACTTTCGGTCTTGCCATAGCTATACTACCGAACGATAGGTGCGCTTGCCTTATTCGTTGTCATAGTTAGTTTGGACACGATCACACGCCTCAGGGATTAAGTTAGATATGTCTGTATTAGAGTCTTACCCTAAAATTATAAATAACTATTAGGTTTATTAAGGTATCAAAGTTGTAAGAATTTATCAAATGTATGATATGAGTTAAGACGAAGTTAAATTTTAAAATTTGAGATTTGTCTATGTAATTAAATTAGATTAGATACTTTGTTAAGACATTCAGGGTGATCGTGGCATTTGGTACCTGGACCTGTCGATCGGGTCAGGCATAGGGTGTTACATATTCTTCATCATTTTTAACCATTTCAACTTAGGAAGAAAATGAAGAAAACCATTTTTGAAGCTAAACCATTCGACCATTAAATTGGTACGTAATTCAAGTCCTTTTCTTGGATTATTTATAGATTTGAGGTCATGGAAGCTTGATTTAACTAGCCCATATAACAATTTGTAAAACTATTAAAGTTTTAGAAAGTTTCCACTGTTGATTTCTTGAAGAATTAGGCTTGCAATTGATAGATTTTATGCTTAGAATATGGAAGGTACTAGATTGTAAAGTTACTTTAGCTTATTTTAACTTTGTCGCATCAAGGACCAAATTGAGTAAATGTAAAACTTATCATGAAATTATGTTAGTAATAGAAATTATATGGTCTCTAATGAGAATATATGAAATTGAATTTTAATTTGGAGCTAGGAATCAAAAGTTATGCTTATCTGGAGTTTAAAGACTAAATTGAATAAAACATAAAATATGAAGGGAATAAAAAACATAATTATATGAAATTATGCATATCATAGTATAGTATGAAAATGTTTGATATTGATTAGTGATACGAAATAATTGTATAGGTCAAGAATTGGATCAAAGTGGAGTTAATCGGGGAAATGAAAAAATTACATATTAGTCCCTAAAGTATCCTCTCTTTTCACATTTTGAACAAGTTCATATGGAATTTACTAGCTTAGTTTATGTTAGTGTACAAATATGAAGTTGATTGATTCCAGGACATGTAATTGAATTACATGATCAGATATAGGGATTGGTAATGACATATATATGAAAATTGTGGGAGAATGCCTCTTATTTTGAGCAAAATTTATTTTGGCTTTTCTTCTCCTAGTTAAACTCTGTTATGTGTTTCCCATTTAAAATTTAATTAACCTAGAGTTGTTGTAGTCATATATGCTACAAATTTTAGCCTATAAATAGGCCTTAGTTACTCTAAGTTTTACACAACATAAATATTTAGATTGAGAGAATTTTGTTCTTTGTTTCGAAGAGTTTTTCATGTGGGGCTTTGGGTTTTTCTTTTTATTCTCTCCATCTTTTGTACTCTCCTTTATTATAGTGAAATCTCTTTTTGGTCGTGGTTTTTTATCCTCTTTTGAGGAGTTTTTCTATGTAAAATTTGTGTGTTCGATCTTTTCAATTCTTATTTTCTTCACTTTGTTTCGTTGTTTAATCTGATTTATTCCCTACAAATTGGTATCAGAGCTAGTTTAATTTTTGTAGTCAACCCATTCAAAGATGGCAGCGTCAAGGTTTGATATTGAGAAGTTTGACAAAATTACAAATTTTAGTTTGTGGCAAGTTTGAATGACGACAATACTTGTTCAGAACGGTCTGAAAAAGGTCATTATAGGGAAGAAGCCCGTAAATATGGATTAGTCAGAATGGGAAGATCTCAATGAAAAGGCTCTATCCCCTATTCAATTATGCTTCACGAATAATATGTTATAGGAGGTTCTGAAGGAGAAAACAGTGTCTACGTTATGGAAGAAACTAGAAGCCTTATAAATGACGAAATCTCTGACCAATATGTTAGTATTAAAACAATGTCTCTACATGTTCAGAATGGATGAAGGTGAGCCTATTAGAACTCATATTAGTGAGTTTGTAACCATTCTTAATGACTTAAAAGAGTCTCGAAGCAAAGATTAGTGGCGAGGATCAAGCTATGTTGTTGTTATGCTCTTTGCCCTCTTCTTATAAAACTTTCATGGAAACTCTGATTTATGGGAGAGATAATCTATCGTCCGAGGATGTGAAAGGGAATCTTCTGATTAAGGATAAACTCAATAATGAGTTAGGCCCAAACAAAAATCAGACAGGTAAGCCTCAGTTATAATTGCAAGAGGTAGATCAAAACAGGTCTAAAGCAAGGTCCAAATCTAGAAAATGTGACAAGTATTGTGGCTATTGTAAAAAGGTAGGCCATGTTAAGGCAGAATGTTGGCAACTTCAAAATAAAATCAAAAGGGATTCCGAAAACAACAAGGATTCTAATGGTTGTAGGATAGTAATTGAGTCAAATGACTTAAAAGTTTCTCGTGGGGCTCTTGTTATAATAAGAGGACAGAAAAATGGTAGCTTATACGTTCTGTAAGGGTCAACGGTTAATGGTGCGGCTATGATTACCGAATAAAAATCGAAATCACCACCACGTTGTGATGAGAATAAACCTGATGTCACGGAGACATGATGTGACTCTTTCTCCACCGATTCTGATTCAACTAAACTTTGGCACATACGACTGAGTCATATAAGTGAGAAAGGTATGAGAGTCTTGTGCCATAGAGGCCTTCTCAAAGACACTAGAGTTGGTAAGTTAGGTTTCTGCGAATATTGCATTTTCAAAAAACAAACCCAGTCAGTTTCGATTCAGTAGTGCACAGAACAAAAGGGACTCTAGATTACATTCATTCCAAATTATGGGTTCTATCTTCTGACATCTCAAAAGAAGGTAATAAATATTTATTAACTTTTATTGATGATCACTCCAGAAAAGTTTGAGTTTATTTCTTGAAATAGAAAAGCGAAGTCTTCGGAATCATCAAATAGTGGAAGACACTATTAGAAAAACAAACTAAAAAATTCGTGAAGCGATTGAAAACGGATAATGGTATTGAGTTCTGTTTGTCAGAGTTTAATGATTTCTGCAAATGAGAAGGAATTGAAAGACATAGACCCTTGTTGGAACTCCGCAGTAGAATGAAGTTGCAAAAAGAATGAACAAAACCTTACTGGAAAAGGCTATTTGCATGCTTTTTGATGCAGGCTTAGGGAATGAATTTTGGGTTGAAGCCATAAACCTGACAAGTTATTTGGCAAATCGATCTCCTTATCGAGCGTTGAACGATAAATTTCTAGAGGAGATATGATCATGTAATCCTCCAATTTATTCTAATCTTAGAATTTTTTGTTGTCCTACTTATGCTAAAGTTAGCCAAGGAAAGCTCGAACCAAGGGCCATTAAATGCATCTTTCTGGGATACTCTACTAGTACAAAAGGTGTTAAGTTGTGGTTGTGATGCGATCCGGCTCGGTGTTGAGAGTCGAGTCGATCTTAAATGCCTGATCGTCAATGAGAAATATCGTTCCAAATTCTTCAAAATGTTTGAATAGGCTACGTATGGGAAATAATAATGAAATATGGGTTCAGAAAGTTGGTTAAGTGTTTATGGATAGGTTCGGCTAACAAAAGAATTAAATGGTAGTTGATAGATTGGGTGGAATGGAAAATAGAACTCAAGCTTCAAGAACGATTCAATACTATAAAGAGTATTGCCCCGGGACTTATATCGCTTAAGGTGAAAGATGATGAAGGTAGATGGACCTTGACCCGTTACCTAAAGAGGTAGGAACCGAAGGTATATTGAGATGGATGAACGCCACACCAAGGATGGTGATAAGTTTAGGAAATAGTTGGATTGACGCCACTAGCAAGCTAGATAAGTCAAATCGAGGCTCAAACGAAATAGAGAGGAAGAACCCTCACAAAAGAACACTTGTTTATAAAATTTGGCAAAAAGTCCCTACATCAAGCTGGAAACAAGGTATTTATAGGCATGAGACAAGCCCCAACCGAATAGACACACACATTCAATTGAGTTTAATTCAGGTAATTAAAACTATGTGACCTTTGATGAACTTTAACATATATAATGGTTATGGCAGCGTGTTTAATCTTCCAAATGAGCTAATAATGAGCCCTAAAGAGCTGAATAAATTTAGTTTTAATGCTTGATCAACTAAAAGATCATAACAGCCCTTTTAATTCCCCTTTGGACAGTCGAATGGTCACCATCCTAAAATGAGTATCTTTTGGCACACGAACAGTCCTCCTTGTGTAAATGCTGAATTTAACCAACCAAAGGTGTAAATGAACAGCCACCATTATGAAGAAAACGTTTGGAAACTTTTTGGCTTGTGAAAGTAACTCCTTGTAACTCTTTGTCCATTAAATTCAGCTGCTGGCCTTCAATTCATCTTCATAACAGCTAAAGTCATCTCTTTCTTTAATGCCAGTCCATTAAACTTCTTGTAACTCCATAAATTTGGTTCAAATGATTAATTAACCTATAAGCACAATTAAACAAATTAATGGCTATAGCAAATTAATTAAGCTGGAACATGTTAAGTGCCAAAATTATTTAAGCAACTAAAGAAAGTTCAAAACAACTTAATTAGTTAAACTAAGTATTAAAGCAACTAAAGAAAATTAAAACAACTGAATTAATTAAACTAAATATATTAAAAGTTCAATCCAGCAATAATTAAACTAAAATTCAACTTGCAAAAAGCTGTATGGAACACATGGTGTTGAGCTCCATGCTCGAGCTTGGTGAACTCCGGGGTGTGCTCACATCAGGTTGTAACACCTTATACCCGTATTCGACGTCGGAACATGGTACGAGGCATTACCGGACATAAATTCAAACAATCACACAAAAATGAGACATGAATTTCCGTCCAAATTTAAAACTTTTCATTTACAAACATGTTGTCCCTATTATGGGCCTACAAGGCCCAAAACATGCATCGGGAGTGGTTCGGGACTAAACCGAGAACTTTAGAAAACTTTTGGGATACTTAGAAAATTTTCATCATGAAACAGGTCTACACGCCTGTGTGGGTGAAGGGACACGCTCGTGTGGCATATCACACGCCCGTGCTTCAGGCCGTGTCCAAAATAGGGACATTCTGTTTATGACGTCATCATCAAAAGAGGTCACACGACCAAGTCACACGCTTGCGTGTGCTTAGGCCGTGTCCTCACACCGCGCCCGAGACACACGCCCCGTGTCTGCGCGCGTGTGCTAAATTACAGACATTCTGTTTTACCTAAATTAAGGTATAGGGGACACACGGCCAGATCACACGCCCATGGGGCTGACCGTGTGTCACACACGGCCTAGACACATGCCCATGTGTCTACTCGTGTGGACAATTACGAGGCTATTTTCCAAGCCGTTTTGCGACCCTCACTTGCAGATACTCACACAACATCACATGGCAAAATCTTAAGCATATAAATGCATTTAGACCAACCAAACACAAACAATAACATATCATATCAATATCATCATATACACACTCTTAACATCATACTTTACCGAATCCGAACATACCAAGTGACATTCAATAATAAGACTATTGGGCCACATTCAACCATTAGGTCTTTAGGCCATAAACTTCAATCCATCACATATATCAAATAAGTACAAACCACATCACAAGACATTGGCATATGCATATGAATAAAGATATAAGCTTATAACCAATTAGCCAATATAAGCCAATGCACATGGCTACACATTACATCAAACCTTTAACCATTACAAGCCAATACCTTTGGCTAAATCATAATGACACCATCACAAAGTGACTGAGTCCCTATACATGCCATAAACTTAAGAGGTCTGTATTCACTTTTACCCCACGATGATATCTTGATAGTGTGATAGCATCTTCGGCGATCTCCAACTCGAGCTAGCATAAAACACTATAAGATATTAGAAAGGAATGAGTAAGCTACAGAGCTTAGTAAGTTCGTATGCAAATAATAAGCATCAATAGACATACATTTGTAATATAACTAACATAACATAACACAACATAAACGTCATTAAATATTCATAGGCACAACTTACTCAATTACAATGCTTACCCCCTTCAATTTATAAGCCTAATTTAATATATCTTAAAATTTACCAAACTTTCGTAATTTCCCCAATATAACATACCATAATAATCATTAACAAATCATTTCAAGCCTCATAGTAACATGTACATTAGTTATGTGTATTCATACTTTTAGGCCCAGAGCTTAACATCTTTCAATAATTTAAACTCTTAACTTCTCATAATTTCATAACCATTTTAATAGGCAATTATGTAAATCTTTCCTTTTTCACACATAACCGAATCTACCATGAATTTACACATCATAAACATAAACACTAAATCACAAGATTTCATAAACATTTTTAATAGATATTAATACCAATCTTTCCTTCATTTCATTTTCATTGAGTTACAATCAAGGAAATAAAACATTTCATATCTCAATTTCATTTGGCCTAAAAGCCCTTTTTCATAAATTTCAATAAACTTTACCATGTATTTATTCGTCACACACATAAACCAATAATTACATGGTTAACTTAAAGTCACTTTCATAGTGATCATGAAATCATAATATCATGAAGCCAATGCTTATAAACTTTACGTACATACCTGTACCCTTTCAACATGGTCATACCTTGTCATTTCGTTGACATAATCTTTGGATTACCCGTTGAACCACTTGGAATACTAAAGGATACTCAGGAATCACATACACATAGAATCATACCAATGCCATATCCCAAATATGGTCTTACATGGGATTACATATCGATGCCATGTCCCAGACATGGTCTTACAAGAAATCTCGTAATGATGCCATATCCCAGATATGGTCTTACACGTAAACTCATAACCCTAATGTCATGACATTCGTATCCTAACTATTCTTAAGGTTCAACCGGGATTTCGAGGTATCAAATCTTCGTCGAATTGTCATCGAGTCAACATTAATCAAATCCACAAAGATAATTTCACAATTCATGCAATATTAAAGCATTAAATACCTAATAATGAAATGTTGCATTATTTACACACGAACTTACCTCGAATGCGACAACGACGAAAATGACCTATTTGTCCAATATTTGTTTTTCCCTCGATCTAGACTCGAACTTCATTTTTATTGATCTAAAACATCACA
This sequence comes from Gossypium sturtianum, assembly GCA_025698515.1. Taxonomy (NCBI): domain Eukaryota; kingdom Viridiplantae; phylum Streptophyta; class Magnoliopsida; order Malvales; family Malvaceae; genus Gossypium; species Gossypium sturtianum. Next base: position 71,381,586 of record CM046955.1, on the reverse strand, counting down.
TTTAACTAATTTAATCATTATGCTACTCAATACAGTTGAAAATCACATTTTGGCAAAATTTACATTTTTGCCCCTAAACTTTGTCATATTTACACTTTTTCCCCTAGGCTCGTAAAATGATTTTTATTCAATTTATTTGACATAAAATCCTAGCCGAATAATTTTCATAACTATAACAGCCCACAATTTCCATTAAAACACACTTTTACTACGTATTTTATAACTTTTACAAATTAGTCCTTTTAAGCATTTTCACCGAAAATCACTTAGCAAAAGTCGTTTAACAAACAACTAACATGCATTTTCCACCATCAAACATCAAAATACACAAATATTATTCATGGGTCAAAACCCTAGACTTTAACCATATTTCAAATTAATGGTAGAAATAGGTAGATCTTGTTACAAGGATTTCAAAAACGTAAAAATCATTAAAAATGGGGCTAGAACGGACTTACAATCGAGCTTGGAAGCTTGAAAAACCCTAGCCATGGCTTCCTCTTGCAAATTTCGGCCAAGGAGGAAGATGGACAAATTTTTGGGCTTTTATTTTTGTTTTTAATTCATTTTAATAACTAAATAACCAAAATGCCCTTAATGAAAAACTTGGGAAACATGTCTAAACATGTCCATTTTTGTCCACCAACTTAACTAATGGTCTAAATACCATTTAAGGACCTCCAATTTAAAATTTCATAGCAACTAGACACCTCTAGCTTCTAGAACTCAAGTTTTGCACTTTTTACGATTTAGTCCCTTTGACTAAATTGAGTGCTCAAAAGTCAAAGTTTTCGAATGAAATTTTCATGAAATCATTCCGTGAAACTGTAGACCATAAAAATATAATAAAAATAAATTTTCTTATGTCGGATTTGTGGCCCCAAAACCACTGTTCCGACTAGACCCAAAATCGGGTTGTTACAATGGTGTTCGAAATCTGACAAAATGATTGTTAGCAAAGATGTTACGTTTGATGAATCTGCCATGTTTCAATCAGAAAAGGGGACTTTTACTTTTAAAGACACAACAAATCAGAGTCTCTCGAGCAAGGTGAAGTCAAAAGCTAAAATAAGGGGCGATGTCTCGATGAGCAAATACCCAACGTTGCAACGACGTGACGAACAAAGGTTTCATCCCAATGAAGAGTCACATGACATCATTACGACATGACAAAATTCTGATTCTTGCATGTTTGAAATCATTTCGGATCTTTTTGGGGTTCCATCCGACCCTTAGGCACCCTCACCATATCAGCTAACTAATTATAAGTTGACTCGTGATAGGAAAAGGCGAGAAATACGACTGCTATAGAAATATTATGAAGGAAAATTAGTGGCTTATGCTTTATGTGTTTCTGAGAGCATTAAATCAACCGATCTTTTGTGTTATTATGAGGCATTTCAAGCCTCAGATTCTAGCAAATGGCTCGTTGCAATGGAGGAAGAGATGAAATCACTTCAAAAGAATGAGACTTAGAGACTAGTTATGATACGAACTCGTTTTGTGAATGATTCGAGTCGTAATAGTTTGCCCGATCATGAATTGAGTAAGGATAAGTTCGTTTCGGGTTAAATGAAACAAAACAGAATAAATGGCTTCAAACAATGGTAGTAGGTAAAATGGTTAAGTAAATAATGGGTAATTTGGCTAAGACCGAGAATGAACCAATAATATTGGATTGTTGACCCAAGTCTCAAAATGGCTCTTAGGTGGTTTACGGTTTAAGAAAAACAACAAGGACCTTGACCCGCTATAAAAAATGATAGAAACCAAAAGGTATACGAACGCCGCACTCAAAAGTGATAAGTTCGACAAACAATGGAAAGGATAGACGCAACAAGCTATGCTTGATAAGTCAGATCAGTTCCAAAAGAACAAAGAGAATTGGATAACTCACAAATCTCAAATTTAACATAAATTCAACAAAAAGTCTCCTAAACAAGCTAATTACAAAGTATTTATAGTGCTTACATGAGGCTAGCTGAAAAGTCACATGAATTCAGCTTTAATGTTTTGTTTAATGGCTGAAATAAAGCTTAATCACTAAGCACAAACTCTTAAAATTCTAGGCCTAAGTAACAACAACTTTTAACATGATTTAATGTTTCAATTCAGCTGAATAAATGAGCTGATTACTTAATTTGGAAGAGTTCAACGTTTTGAACAGCCAAATGACTTCAATTCCTTCATTAAATCAACCTTGGGCAGCCGAATAGACACCAGCAACTTGGTTAATGCTCTCCTTTAATTGTTGTCTATTGTTATTCTTGAATAACTCCTTGAAGATAAGGAATAGGCTGCTGAAATTTATTGGTGCATAATGCTCTTCTTTAAATATTGTAACAGCCCCTTGTATGTAACCAATTCCAACTAAAGAGTTGCATTTAACACTTTGTAACCGCCCCTTGTTTGTAATCGATTCCAGCTGAATAGTCATGTAACACCCCTAACCAGAGACTGTTGCCAGAAAGGGGTTAAGAGGTATTACTGATCAATCAGAACATTTAACATCTAAAATTTACGACACAAAGTTAATCACGTTCAATTACAATAATAGTGTCCCTTAAATGAGTAATCAAGACCCTAAGCATTCTTATAAACCGAGTCGGGACTAAACCGAAACACATATAAATTTCATGAAAATTTGAAACTTTTCTAAAATACAGGGGAGACACGCCCGTGGGAGGAGACCGTGTGCCCTCCACGGCTTCAAGACACCCCCGTGTGTCCTTCCGTGTCTATATACTGACTTGGTCCCCACGGCCACAAGGCACGCCCGTGTGTCCTGACCGTGGTCCTATACTGTCTTCCCCACCACGGCCACCAAGCACGCCCGTGTGCCATGGCCGTGTGCTCTTAGCTAGCTACTGACTTATACACCACGGTTAGTGACACCCGTGTGTCGGCCGTGTGCTACTAAGTTATAATCTCCAATTCACCCACGGTTCTGTAGGCACGCCCGTGTGCCTTGACCGTGTGACATTATAGGCCATTTTGCAAGGCCAACATGCCACCCACTTAGGTCAAACCTACAAGCAACACATACCAAAACATATCATGCACATAAGGCAACCAAAAACTTACCAAGATGACTATCCAATCTATGCAATCAATTTCCATTCCAATCATAACAAATTCAATACCAAAAATCTATCTCATCACAAATATAATACATTCAATACCAAACATCATTCCTTCTCAATTTCACTAATTCCTACTAGCATTTTACCAACACAAAGTTACCATTCAATAGTCAATTTCTCAACCCATAAATCATGCCAAAAGATGCATCACATATATCAAATTCATTCATGTTAATACTAGCACATATCTAGCCACATCTCATGGCTACTTACAAACATTAAACATGATTCAAATGACCAGGCTATACATGCCATATTTTAACTATGTACATCTTTCCAAAATACCCAAAATAGATTGTCGATAGTGTGGTGAGATCTTGGCGATCCCCGGATCCGAGCTAGCTTTTATTGTGACTTTGCAAGCGAGAGAAAGAAATCACACGATAAGCTTTCTATAGCTTAGTAAGTTCGATATACAATATAATCGTGTCATTAAACCAAACCAATATAATCAATAACCATCACATAGATCATTTCTCTCTTATCCATACTATATCATCCCTAGTCAAGATACTCATTCATCCATCTATAGCTTTATCTATAAATTCATCAACCACAAAGGTTCAAGACATACCTTGGCTAACACATAGTTATTCAATTTCCAAGCTACTCAATGCTCAATATTACTTGTTGATCATCCTTTAATATTCAATCAACTTATTCGCACACTCAGTGCTATATACATGGTCGGTACGTATTAATCATCGCACACTTAGTGCCAAAATTTTCCAATTGACTTATCTCGGTAACGCACACACAGTGCCAATTCTATAAGCCGAAGCTTTCATAACATCGCACACACAGTGCTATTCTTTTCTATTTCGATTTTAATATCGCACACTTAGTGCCCTTAACTAAATCCTGCACATAGCATCTCAATTTCATACACATATACACATTCATTTCATAATACAAAAACATATGATAATAACATGTATTATATCCGAACTTACCTCGGATGTCAAAATACCGAAACGGTCGATTAATCGAGTACTTTCTCTTTACCTCGATCTCGATCCGAACCTCTCCTATCTTGGTCTATACACATTCAAATTCAGTCCATTTAATCACTAACTCATTCAATTTAGTCCACACACACACATTTAGGGCATTTTACAAAATAGCCCTCACATTTTCACATTTCGACACTTTAGTCCCTATCTCATAAAACCATCAAATACACAAAATTTCAAAAATACATATGCTAGCCGAATTCTTCCCATGCTAATACAAGCTCATACATTTCATTTATTTCACCATTTAACCCTTCAATTTCTCATTTTCTCAATTAAATCCAAAATATTCAATTTCACCAAAAATCTTAATACAAACCGTCTTGATCCAACACCAAGTTTTCACATTTCACTATTAACTAGCACATAGCTCAAGCATTCACCAATGGCTCATCACAAGAACATCATCAATTCACAAAATTTCAACATGGGTTAGCTAGAGCACTAAGCAACGATTACGAAAACGTAAAAATTATCAAAAACCGAGCTCAAACATACCTTAAATCAAGCCAAATTCTTGCCGAAAATTACAAAACTTCAAACCCTCATTCTTCCTCCAACTTTTGGCAATAACAAAGATGATAACATTCATCTTTTCTTTCATTTGTTTTATTAATATTACCATACTAAACATTTTACCTATTTGCCCCTTTATTAAACATATAAGACAAATATATTTTAAGGCTAATAAGTCATTTAGCCACCCACTATCTTTAATAATGGCTTAATAACACATAAGGCCTCCACTTTAAAAAGCCAACCACAATTTAGTACTTATAATTCAGCACATAGCTTTTACTTTTTACGCGATTAAGTCCTTTCTCTAAATTCGACACTCAAACCATTAAATTATCACACAGAATTTTCACACAGGCTAAGTCACATAATATTCACACTGAAAATATCATTAAAATATTTATACAACCTCGAATTTGTGGTCTCGAACCATCGTTCCAACTAGGGTCTAAACCGGGATGTTACAACTCTCCCCCCTTAGGGATTTTCGTCCCCGAAAATCTTACCAGTGAATAGTTGTGGATGTTGCTCTCTCATAACGTTCTCAGGCTCCCACGTAGCCTCTTCAATTCCGTGTTTGTGCCATAATACTTTCACTAAGGAAATTCTCTTATTTCTCAACTCTTTAGTCTCTCGTGCCAAAATTCGGATCGGTTCTTCCCTATATCGACAAGTCCGATTGAATCCCAACTTCGTAGAGGAGCAATCACATGAGGCGGATCGATCATGCTTGTCGAAGCATTGACACATGAAACACGTTATGAATCTTTTCTAACTCAGATGGAAATTTCAATCTATAAGCAACCGGCCCAACTCGATCAATAATCTCGTACGGTCTAATGAACCTCGGACTCAGCTTGCCCTTTCGGCCAAATCGGAGTATTTTCTTCCATGGAGACACTTTTTAAAAACCACTTTATTACCGACCTCAAATTCGATATCTTTTCGTTTCAGATCTGCATAAGACTTCTGACGATCTGAGGCTACTTTCAAACTATCACGAATTACTTTCACTTTACCATTGACCTCTTTTACGGATCAACCAGTGAATCTTATTCTCACTCAGCTTAGTCCAATACAATGGAGTTCGACACTTTCGACCATAAAGAGCCTCATATGGTGCCATTTTGATACTAGATTGATAACTATTGTTATATGCAAACTCAATCAATGATAAATGTTTTTCCCACGTACTTTCAAATTCAAGTATGCAACATCTCAGCATGTCTTCAAGAATCTGAATGATTCGCTCGGATTGACCATCCGTTTGTAGATGAAAAGAAGTACTGAAATGTAATTTCGTGCCTAAAGCATCTTGTAATTTCTTCCAAAATTGCGAGGTAAATCTCGGATCTCTGTCAGACACAATTGATAATGGTACTCCATGCAATCTCACAATCTCATCAATATACAGTTCAACTAACTTATCTAAAGAATAATCGGTTCTCACCGGAACGAAATGAGCTGATTTCGTTAATCTATCTACTATCACCCAGATTGCATCTTTTTTACTCGGAGATAAGGACAAACTCGACACAAAGTCCATCGTAATTCTCTCCCATTTCCACTCAGGAATCATAATCGGTTGTAATAACCCAGATGGAACTTGATGTTCAGCTTTGACTTGCTGACAAACTAAACATTTCGATACAAAATCAGAAATGTATCTTTTCATGCCATGCCACCAATAGAACTGCTTCAAATCATTATACATTTTTGTACTCCCCGGATGCACAGTCAAATGACTATTGTGAGCTTCATTCAAAATCGTTTGAATCAACCCTGAATTTCTTAGAACACAAATCTAATCTCTGAATCTCAAACAATCATCACTATCAACTCGAAATTACGATTCAACATTCAATTCACATTGAGTTCGTTTAGCCATCATTTCAACATCATTTTTACGAGCATCACTAATTTCTTTGTACAAACATCGGCTTTACTTTCAATTCAACTACAACCACACCATCATCACATAGATCTATCGGAGTTACTCATAGCTCATAAAGCATATAACAATTTTTGGCTTAAGGCATCGGCTACAACATTAGCCTTACCGGGTGGTAATCTATCACAAGTTTGTAATCTTTCAATAACTCTAACCATCTTTTCTGCGCAAGTTCAAGTCTTTACGAGTCATCAAGTACTTTAAACTCTTATGATCGGTATATATGTGACATTTTCCCGAATAGATAGTGGCGCCAAATCTTCAATGCGAACACAATCGCGACCAATTTAAGATCATGCGTTGGGTAGTTCTTTTCATGCGATTTTAATTGTCTCGAAGCATAAGCAATGACCTTCCCCTCTTGCATCGGACACACACCCAAACCATTCAACGATGCATCACTAAAAACTATAAACTCTTTGCCCGATTCGGGTTGAATCAATCTTTGGTGCTTCCGTTAACAACACTTTCAAGCGCTCAAGCTTCGGTTGGCACTTTTACGACCACTCGAATCTAACATCCTTTTGTAACAACTTTGTCAATGGAATTGCAATCATCGAGAAGCCTTTCACAAATCGTCTATAATATCCCGCTAGTCCTAGAAAACTACGGACTTCGGACACATTTCTCGGAGGCTTCTATTCTAAAATAGCGGAGATTTTACTCGGGTCAACTCGTATTCCCGCAGCTGATACAATATGTCCCAGAAACCCAACCTCACGCAACCAAAATTCACATTTGCTAAACTTTGCATACAAATGTTTCTCACATAATGTTTGTAGCACGGTTCTCAAATGTTTGGCATGCTGCGTCTCATCACACGAATAAATCAAAATATCATCAATAAATACCACAACAAAAGCGATCCAAATACGGTGCGAATATCCGATTCATCGGATCCATAAACAACTGCAGGAGCATTTGTTAATCCGAAAGGCATCACTAAGAATTCGTAATGTCCATACCTCGTTCTGAAAGCAGTCTTCGGCACATCAGACTCTTTAACTCTTAAGCGATAGTAACTCGATCTCAAATCTATTTTAGAAAACACTGTAGCTCCCTTGGTGATCAAACAAATCATCGATACGAGGCAGCGAATATTTGTTCTTTATTGTCACTTTATTCGGTATCGATAATTAATACACATTCTCATAGTTAGTCTTTATTTTTCACAAATAACACGGGGCTCCCAAGGTGAGAAGCTTCGGTCGTGCAAATCCTCTATCGATTAATTCTTGCAAGCTGTGATTTTAACTCTTTCAATTTCGTTGGTGCCATTCTATACGGAGCTATCGATATAGGTGTAGTACCAGGCAACAACTCAATACCAAACTCAACTTCACGAATCGGAGGTAATCCCGGTAGCTCTTCAGGAAACACATCTGAAAACTTACATACTACAGGCACAAATTCAACTTTCTTTTTCGACACCTTTGTATCAATCACGTATGCTAAATAAGCTTCACAACCTTTTCTCACATAGTTCATAGCTTTCATCGCAGATACAACAGCTGGTAATCCTTTCATATCATTGGATTCAATTTGAACTATATCACCATTCTAACTCTTCAACTCAATACTCTTTCTTTTACAATTCACGATAGCGTTATGCAGAGTAAGCCAATCCATACCCAGAATTATGTCAAATTCATTGAATGGTAGTAACATCAAATTGACCGGAAAACATAAATCACGAAACATCAATGGGCAATTCTTGCACACCTTATCCACCAAAACACACTTGCCTAAAGGGTTCGATACTCTAATCACAAATTCGATGAGACTCAGCAGGTAGAGTCTTATTCAATACTAAGTTCATACACACATAGGAATGGGTTGATCTAGGATCTAACAATGCAATGACATCAGTATCAAATAAAGTGAAAGTACCAGTGATGACGTCTGGAGATGATGCTTCCTCTCGTACACGTATAGCATAGGCTCGGGCAGGTACTCTCGCTTTTGACCTCACAACTGTGTCAGTTGTCCCCCTTTGACTTTCGCTCACATTTCTGTTGTTTTTGGGTGGTCTACCTCTAGCCGTCACATTACTTGGTCTTTCATTCTGAACATTCTCCTCTTCGACCATCTTTGGGTAATCTCGAATAAAATGATCTCGAGATCCACATTTATAACAAACTCTATTGTTGTACTTGCCCCTGACACTCTCCCACATGTCGTCTTCCACCTTTATGCGCTTTCGGGTTTGTTACTCTTAACACTACCAACACTTGGTTCATTCGAAGTTTGAATTCGTAAACCAGTACTTTTTCTCGAACGATCTCTACTTGGATGTCCCAACGAAACATTTGAACGATTTCTTTCATCTCTATATCTCTTTGCTGAAGGTTAAGAGAACTTATTCATCGATCTCTTTCTTTCATCACGAGCCTCATAATCGGCTTTCTTCTTCTCTTTACTGAGCTCCTTAGCTTTACATGCCCTTTCGTCTAACACAACAAATTCATTTATATCAAGTATCCCAACCAACAATTTAATGTCTTCATTCAATCCCTCTATGAAACGTTTGCACATAGTAGCTTCGGTCAAAACACATTCTCTCGCGTATTGGCTCAATCTTACGAATTCCTGCTCGTACTCAGTAACAGTCAAACAACCCTGTTTCAAATCTAGAAACTCTTTACGTTTCTGATCAATGAAACGCTGACTGATATACTTCTTTTTGAACTCAACTTGAAAGAAGTCCCAGGTGATTCTCTCTCTCGGAACCACAAATATCAATGTTTTCCACCAGTTATAAGCCGTGTCTCTCAACAAGGAAACTGCACACTTAATGCACTCATCAGGATTCAACGACATCTCATCAAATACTTTGATTGTATTCTCGAGCCAAAACTCAGCTCACTCAGTATCGTCATCAGATGTGGCCCTAAACTCTTCGGCCCCGTATTTTTGAATCTTATTTACAGGTGGTTTATTCAATCTGATCGGATCTACAACTTGTGGCACAACAGGTACTTGTGGGGGTAGAGGTTGTGGAGTGGTCGGATTCGTTCGAACGAACTCCGTAAACCATTCACTCATCATACGGAAGAAGGCTTGCTTAGCCTCTCCTCCTCACTACCTTCATTCGGCCTAGATGTGCGTGTCCCTTGAGCGGGAGCGGCGCATTACTCTCTCGTCATCAAGAATCGCTCGATCAGGATCCATTACTATAAGAAAACACATTTTCAATCGTCGGCATTCATCACACTATCGCAATTTCATATATGGCATGTATAGCTAGACTCACACACGCTACATTAGTCGAGAATCGACTAAAGCTGTAGCTCGATATTAATAAAATGTAACACCCTAACCGAGATCATCACAGAAAAGGGGTTAAGAGGTATTACCAATCAATCGGAACATTTAACATCTAGAATTTACGACACAAAGTCAATCACGTTCAATTACAATCATAGTGTCCCTTAAATGAGTCATCAAGACCCTAAGCATGCTTATAAACCAAGTCAGGACTAAACCGAAACACATATAAAATTTCATGAAAATTTGAAACTTTTCTAAAATACTGGGGAGACACGCCCGTGGGAGGAGACCGTGTGCCCTTCATGGCTTCAAGACACCCCGTGTGTCCTTCCATGTCTATATCTCGACTTGGTCCCCACGGCCACCGTGCACGCCCGTGTGTCTGGACCGTGGTCCTATCTCGTCTTCCCACCACGACCACCAAGCACGCCCATGTGCCATGGCCGTGTGCTCTTAGCTCGCTACTGACTTATACACCACGGTTAGTTGACACCCCCGTGTCGAGGCCGTGTGCTACTGTCAGTAATCGCCAATTCACCCACGATGCAGCAAAGCGCGCCAGTGTACCTTGACCGTGTGACATTATAGGCCATTTTGCAAGGCCAACATGCCACCCACTTAGGTCAAACCTACAAGCAACACATACCAAAACATATCATGCACATAAGGCAACCAAAAACTTACCAAGATGACTATCCAATCTATGCAATCAATTCCCATTCCAATCATAACAATTCAATACCAAAAATCTATCTCATCACAAATATAATACATTCAATACCAAACATCATTCCTTCTCAATTTCACTAATTCCTACTAGCATTTTACCAACACAAAGTTACCATTCAATAGTCAATTTCTCAACCCATAAATCATGCCAAAAGATGCATCACATATATCAAATTCATTCATGTTAAGACTAGCACATATCTAGCCACATATCATGGCTACTTACAAACATCAAACATGATTCAAATGACCAGCCTATACATGCTATATTTTAACTATGTACATCTTTCCAAAATACCCAAAATAGATTGTCGATAGTGTGGTCGAGATCTTGGCGATCCACGGATCCGAGCTAGCTTTCTTGACATTTGCAAAGCGAGAGAAAGAAATCACACGATAAGCTTTCTATAGCTTAGTAAGTTCGATATACAATATAATCGTGTCATTAAACCAAACCAATATAATCAATAACCATCACATAGATCATTTCTCTCTTATCCATACTATATCATCCCTAGTCAAGATACTCATTCATCCATCTATAGCTTTATCTATAAATTCATCAACCACAAAGGTTCAAGACATACCTTGGCTAACACATAGTTATTCAATTTTCAAGCTACTCAATGCTCAATATTACTTGTTGATCATCCTTTAATATTCAATCAACTTATTCACACACTCAGTGCTATATACATGGTCGGTACGTATTAATCATCGCACACTTAGTGCCAAAATTTTCCAACCGACTTATCTCGGTAACGCACACACAGTGCCAATTCTATAAACCGAAGCTTTCATAACATCGCACACACAGTGCTATTCTTTTCTATTTCGATTTTAATATCGCACACTTAGTGCCCTTAACTAAATCCTGCAGATAGCATCTCAATTTCATACACATATACACATTCATTTCATAATACAAAAACATATGATAATAACATGTATTATATCCGAACTTACCTCGGATGTCAAAATACCGAAACGGTCGATTAATCGAGTACTTTCTCTTTACCTCGATCTCGATCCGAACCTCTCCTCTCTTGGTCTATACACATTCAAATTCAGTCCATTTAATAACTAACTCATTCACTTTAGTCCACACACACACATTTAGGGCATTTTACAAAATAGCCCTCACATTTTCACATTTTGACACTTTAGTCCCTATCTCACAAAATCATCAAATACACAAAATTTCAAAAATACATATGCTAGCCGAATTCTTCCCATGCTAATACAAGCTCATACATTTCATTTATTTCACCATTTAACCCTTCAATTTCTCATTTTCTCAATTAAATCCAAAATATTCAATTTCACCAAAAATCTCAATACAAACTATCTTGATCCAACACCAAGTTTTCATATTTCACTATTAACTAGCACATAGCTCAAGCATTCATCAATGGCTCATCACAAGAACATCATCAATTCACAAAATTTCAACATGGGTTAGCTAGAGCACTAAGCAATGATTACGAAAACGTAAAAATTATCAAAAACCGAGCTCAAACATACCTTAAATCAAGCCAAATTCTTGCCAAAAATTACAAAACTTCAAACCCTCATTCTTCCTCCAACTTTCGGCAATAACAAAGATGATAACATTCATCTTTTCTTTCATTTGTTTTATTAATATTATCATATTAAACATTTTACCTATTTACCCCTTTATTAAACATATAAGACAAATATATTTTAAGGCTAATAAGTCATTTAGCCACCCACTATCTTTAATAATGGCTTAATAACACATAAGGCCTCCACTTTAAAAAGCCAACCATAATTTAGTACTTATAATTCAGCACATAGCTTTTACTCTTTACGCGATTAAGTCCTTTCTCTAAATTCGACACTCAAACCATTAAATTATCACACAGAATTTTCACACAGGCTAAGTCACATAATATTCACACAGAAAATATCATTAAAATATTTATACAACCTCGGATTTGTGGTCTCGAACCACCGCTCCGACTAGGGTCTAAACTGGGATGTTACAAGTCACATACAAGCATTAACAAACACATTAAAACAAATTAAACACATTAAACACATTAAATACTTTAAACACATGAAACTTAATTAACTTAATTAATAAACTTAAAACACATGTAAATAAATTATTCCAGCAATTAAATTAACTAAGATAAGCATTTATTCTAACAACTCAATTAACTAAGTTGAGTATTGATTCCAGCAACTTAATTTAATAACTAAGATAAGCATTTATTCTAACAACTCAATTAACTAAGTTGAGTATTTATTCCATCAACTTAATTTAATAACTAAGATGAGTTCAATTAAAAATAAAGTTCAGCAACTCAATTATTAACAAACTGAAATTAAAAGCCTCATTTTGCACTTGGGCCCCTCGAGTTTAGGCTAATTCTGATGTCGTCGAGTTGTGTTGAAACATGATGCGACCGGGATCGCATCAAGTTAAACCACCCATCGGTAAAATAATCGTTGGTTGCAAATGGGTGTTGAAAAATAGGGAAGGTTCAGGTCCTAACGACACTAGGTATAAGGCAAGATTGGCTGCAAAGGGCTATAGTTAAGTCGGAAGAGTTGCTTTTCATGATGTTTTCTCTCCCGTTGTGAAACATACGTCCATTCGGGCACTTTTGGCCCTTGTTACATCAAATAATCTTGAGTTAGAGTTGTTATATGTAAAGACTACTTTCCTTCACGGTGACCTTGAGGAGGACATCTACATGCAACAACCGGAAGACTTCAAATTTGAAGGTAAAGAAGATCATGTTTATCTCTTACAAAAGTCTTTGTACGGTTTGAAACAGTCTCTTCAATAGTGGTATAAAAGGTTTGTCTCCTTCATGTTGAGTATTGGTTTTTCTCGAAGTAAGTATGATAGTTTTGTTTATCTACAAGTCTTGATGATGGTTCTTTTATATATTTGTTGCTTTTATGTTGATGATATGTTAATTACGGCTAAGAAATTGATCGTCTTAAAACCATGCTTAACTCTAAGTTTGAGATGAAGGATTTAGGTGCAGCAAAGAAATTTTGAGGATGAAAATTTTTAGAGATAGACATTCTAGGAAATTATTTTTATCACAGAAAAGGTAGATCAAGAAGACCCTTGAGCGGTTTGAGATGTAAGATGCAAAACCAGTAAGTACTGCTTTAGCTACACACTTTAAACTCTCAATTTCAGATTCCCCACAGAATGAAGAAGATGAAAGGTACATGTCAAAAGTACCTTATTCAATTGTAGTTGGAAGTTTGATGTACGCAATGGTATGCACTCGTCCCAATATTTTACATATTGTTAGTGTTGTTAGCCGATCTATGGGCAATCCTGGTAAGTTGAACTATTATGTGCTTAGAGTTTGGAAGAACTCAAAAGGGTTTAGTCAGATATGTTGATTCTGATTATGTAGGAGACTTAGATCGAAGAAGGTCTCTCATGGGTTGCCTTTTTGCTTTTGGGAATTGTGCCATTAGTTGGAAAGCAATACTTCAAGCTACAGCGGCTTTGTCGACTACTAAAGAAGAATACATGGCAATTATAAAAGCAGTAAAAGAAGCAATTTGGTTAAGGGGTCTGTTCGGTGAACTGATAAGTGAAAAGAGAGCAACTTTCATATATTGTGATAATCAAAGTGCCATACAACTCACCAAAGATCAAATGCATCATAAGAGAATGAAACACATAGACATTCGTTATCATTTTGTTCGAGAGGTGATTATTCAAGGGGATATTCAGATTCTTTAAATTGGCACATAAAACAATCTGACCGACATGTTGACAAAGAGCCTTCCAGTTTCAAAGTTTGAGTATTGCTTGGACTTGGTAAGTATCCGGCAAAGAATTAATTAAGCTCGTAATGGGGCTTGACAAGGGAGTTGGTCCAAATACGAGTCAAGGTGGAGATTTGTGGGAGAATGCTTCTTATTTTGACCAAAATTTATTTTGGCTTTTCTTCTCCTAGTTAAACTCTATTTTGTGTTTCCTACTTAAACTCTAATTAACCTAGAATTTTTGTAGTCATATGTGCTACGAATTTTAGCCTATAAATAGGCATTAGTTACTCTAGGTTTTACACAACAAAAATATTTAGATTGAGAGAATTTTGTTCTTTGTTTCGAAGGGTTTTTCTTGTAGGGCTTTGAGTTTTTTTTTTTAATTCTCTCCATCTTTTATACTCTTCTTTATTATAGTGAAATCTCTTTTTGCCCGTGGTTTTTTATCCTCTTTTGAGGAGTTTTCCATGTAAAATTTACGTGTTCGATCTTTTTGATTCTTATTTTCTTCACTTTGTTCATTGTTTAATCGGGTTTATCCCCTACATAAACTATGCCCGTGTGAACTTAGTAAAAGGTTAGGATATGTTTGGCATGCCAATAGGGTTATACGTGTGCTTGATCAGAGATTTTACAGGTTATAATGAGGTCTAGCATTTGTTGTAGATTCTCGGGTTATATGTATCATGGGTTTAGCCCGGACGAGTAACCTGATATAAATTTCAACTTGTGTGAGCATCCTTGATATAATGTCAGCTTGTGTGAGCAACCCTAATATAATGTTAGCTTGTGTGAGCAACTTAATCACCCGTGTATCCGAGTCCGTTTTACTAAAATTTCATCGGGCTATATTCAATTGAATTGAAAAAAAAACTTGAAATTGAATTGGAAATGAAATATTATATGCTTATAACTTGATATGTGACATGTGATTTCTTTAATGTTAGTAATATTACTCATGATATGTAAACATGACTAACATATTTAATTGGCAATGTTGATATGTGTATAGTTTTGCCATTAAGTGTCAAGGATAGCCATGCTGAATGCAAAATTGATTAGTAGATATTGTACTTTTAATGATAAATGTAATGACTCGGTTCCTAGTGGTGTAAAAAATTACGATTTCGGGACCTCTTTTCCGTAAACCAAGTCCATAAATATTAAATATGGATATTTATGGATTAATTATATTGATGAACTAGAATTTGGTTAGTAAAGTTAGCCAGAATAGTGATTAATTATGGCCTAGGGACTAAATTGGAAAGTCTAATCGCTATAGATTTTTAATTTGACAAAAGGCTTAGGGATTAAAATAGCAATTAGCCAAGGGTCCTAAATGGTAAATAAACCATTTTCAAATAATATTTAGTGGATGGTGATGTTAAATTAGTAAGCATGATTAGTAATAGTTAAATGTAATTCGTTAAGTTAAATTAAACTTTAAATAGATTATAGATACCAAATTTTGGTGGAAAGAAAGAGAAAGATAATCATCTTCCTTCTTCACCCTAGTCGTCCACCATAGTTGAAGCTAAAGAAAACCTTCCAAGCTTTGAAACATTCGGCCATAATTTGATAAGCAAATTTAAGTTATTTTCTTGTAATTTTTTTTAGATTTAAGGTCATGGGAGCTTGTTTTAGGTAGCCTATGTACAATTTGATAAACTGTTAGAGTTTTATAAAGTTTTCATTGTTGATTTCTTGAAGAATTAGGTGTGAAATTGATCAAAATTAAGCTCAGTTTATGAAAAGCACTAAATTGTAAAGCTTAATTGTTGTTTCATATATTAGGGACTAGATTGAATAAAATGTAAAAATGTTATGAAATTTTGATAGGAATAGAAAGTAGGAGGTTCCTAATGAATAAATGTGAAATCGAATTTTAATTCAAAGCTAGGAAATGAAAGTTATGCTTGTCCCAAGTTAGGGACTAAATTGAATAAATTGTAAAATATGCATGAATTGGTAATTGGTTGTGAATTGGCTGAAAATTTATATTGATATATGTTTTATGATTGTACGTAGCCAACGTGGACGTTGGGACATTGAGAGGGAAAGTAAAAGTGAGAGTTATCGACGAGTGATGCAAGACCCCGATTTGTATTTTTATGATTCGGGATCAATTTAATTATTGCATATTTATGATGCTTTGCATGATATAACATTGAGGAGAGTTGTCAATGGCTATTTTAACTGATATATTATGATTGAGATTGAATATTGAGACAGAGACTAAATTGAAAGAAATGAAAAATAGTATGATTTAATTTGTATGTGTTATTTTGTAACAACCCATTTTTCAGTGGTGTCGGAAACAGTGGTTTTGGGACCATAATTCTGACGTGTGAGTCTGTAAATATTATTTATTTAATGTTTATGAGTATTCATTAGAGTCATATTAAAATTTGGTTAAGAAATTTCAATGTTTAGATAGTTAATTAGTTAAAAAGGACTAAATCGTAACAACTATAAAAAGAATATTGATACTATGGAATTTTTGCAAGTCAAAATGTTTAATTATTGATGATTCAAGGTTTCAATAGGAAATTAAACCCTTTTAATGGGAAGTGGACGGTTAGTGGAAGCATTCAATTAAAATGTAATGTTTTATTATTATTAAACAAAAGATAAAAAAATAAAAGGAAAAGAAAAGAGAGTTCATCTTGTTCATTTTCTTTTATGTGTTGGCCAAACCACCATTTTAGGGCTTGGGAGCTCTGGCTTTGATTTCATGCTTGCATGTAAACTTTTTTGGCATGCTTTCATGAATTCTGTATATTTGTGATCGTTGTATTGATACCTAACTAGTTTATGGACTATTTTGTGAAGTTTTCAAAGTTTATTAAAGCTTGCCATTGATATTTTTGAAGTTTTCTTGATGTTTATGCTTGAGCTTGAAGCTTAATGATGGATTTGAACTATTTTGTAAAGTAATTTTTAATAGTTTTGAATATAGGGATTAAATAGATTAAATGTTGAAATTTGCTTAGTTTTCTTGTGAAATATTTGAAGCTGAGGGCTGATTAAGGATGGATTAAAATTTGGCTCAATTAGTATAAGGATGAATTGTGTAAATTAGCTTTTTTCAATTTTAGGGACTAAATTGAATAATATGTAAAAGTTTAGGGTAATTGTGAAAAATTGTAAATAGGAAGAAATATGTATTAAATTGAATATTATATGAAGTTAAAGCTAATAAATTGAAATAAACTATTTTATAGGTAAAGAACAAGTAGATGATCGTGGAAAAGGGAAAGTTGTTGATTAGTCCCTAAAGTTTTACCATCTTTATAGTTTAGCCCTGGTAAGTTCATACGGTATTATTTTGTGTATTTTAGTAGTATTATTATTAAAATTATGTAATTTGATGACCTTAGTTATAACTGAAATATTATTATTCAATTGGTAAGAAATGGATTGAAATGTAAACCGTTATAGGATTATGTGTATCGAGCCCAGATGAACATAGGAGAGGATACAATTAGCATGCAAATAGGTTATATTGCGTGCGATACGAGATTGGATTGTGATGAGATGATGATTATTGACTTGTTATCGTCCACTGAATATACCGAAGTCCAACATTCGTTGCAGACTATCGTGTTATATTTGTAGTGATTCTGGCATGTTACCGGAGGTGGATGTAAAACCTATGTGCTTGGCACTTGGTGCCCAGGCGTGTTTTCGAAGGGATGTTAGCCTATGGGCTAGGCACTAGGTGCCAAGGTATGTTCTCGTTTAGTTTGGCTCATTTGATCTTTCTAGCGTGTTTCGGGTGGATAATCGTGTATCCGTATCTATTACATCATTCATCGGGAAAATTTCTAGTGGTAGATGACTTGTAATTGAATTATATAATTTTTTGTATGATTTTTCGATATTATCGTGACTTGATATCGAATGATCTCATGCGATTGAATAGATTATGCATCCCATATATATATATAAACTCACCTGTTGAATGATTGTGGTTGACATGATTATTGTTTATTAATCATGATTATGTATAATTGCTATGTTTTTAAGGTAAGTTTTATCGTTTCAACCGTTAAACTTACTAAGCTCTATTGAAGCTTAGTCATGTAATTTTTTTGTTTCTTTGTAGATTACGTTTTGTGGAATCGGGCGATCAGATCAACCTGGAGATCATATTATCCAGATATCTTTTGGTAGATTTTGACATGTTTACTCTTGTATATGTTTTGGATACTTATTACTTGTGATACATCTTATACATGGATGATGTTGTTTAAACTTGATTTTGGTTCACTTGTATATATATATATTTTGTTTTTGGCTTGTAAAGGTCCATATGTATAGGTTTTGGTTATTTTCTTTATGCTATTTATGAATGAATAGGTTATGGTAGAATTAGAAATGAATGGAATGGATGAATTGTAAGTTTGGTATGTGTTTTAAGTAAGTACTTGTGAACTTTGAATGTGAATTGGTTGGTGTATGAAATGTGGTGCCATTGAGGACATATTGGTTAGGCACTTAGGTTGTATGGTTTGGTATGTTTAAAGCTTGTTTCAATGTGGTTTAAAGGTATATAAATGCTTGTTTTTTGTTTGGCTTGGCACCTAAGAAATGGGTAATGTAACACCCCAAACCCGGCCCATTCGTTACGACCGAATTTGAAATGCCACTGCGGAAATCGTTTGAAGACTGATTTCACTTTTGGGAAAAACATTAAAAATTTTGTTATTTGAAAACCATGTCCAATTAAAAATTCTAAATAATATAAGCTTGATAGAAATATCCAAATTAAAACTTTATTATAAGCTTTTAAGTTGCCAAAATTAAAAGCACTTCCAAATAATAATTTAATGGTCGTCTAGCTTAAACATAATAAAAATGTTCAATCACTTTAATGGGCCTTATTACAATAAATAATTAAACAAAAGTTCTTAGTAATAAACTGAATAAAATAAAGAAGATGTCTTCTGCATGGGCCACCTCATATCCACTCCAACCCGGTCCAATCACCACGAATCATCTGCGATGTTTAATAAAAATTGGGTGAGTCATACAGACTCAGTGTGTAATTAATCCACTGAATTCCACCCACATGTTAACCACATATTAACCCATATATCAGATAACAAATATCATATTCACATGTTAACACATTCTGGGCTTGGCCCATATTCATATCACATTCATCTAACAGGGTAGTTAACCACATAATTTCCACATACTGGGCTTAGCCCATTTCCACACCGATCCACATTCATATCCGGGCTTTGCCCATTTCCACATTAATCCACATATCATATTGGGCTTGGCCCATTTCCACATATGTTCACATACGAAATCATGCAATTATGAAGCCCAACCCAAACCTAGGGTCCATCCGCTACACACCCCCTTATCCAGCCTACCACACACACCAGGATTATCAAATCACCCTCTCTTTTCACTCCAAAGGCAATCACCGCCGCCCACGTGCAATTAAGTACAATAGTCCACAACGCGACCTCGATCGGCGCCAATCCACGATGTAGCCGTAGCTAACACCAAAACCACGATGGGACACATAGTCACTCATCAACCACGATATGGCACATAGCCGATATCAACCACGATGAGGCACATAGCCACTCATCAAGCCACGCGAACTAAATCACAATTAATCCACAACGTGACCTCGATCCAACGTCAATCCACGATGTAGCTCAAGGCTAACAGCAAAAACCACGATGGGACACATAGTCACTCATCAACCACGATATGGCACATAGCTGATATCAACCACGATGAGGCACATAGCCACTCATCAAGCCATGCGAACTAAATCGCAATTAATCCATAACGTGACCTCAGTCAACGTCAATCCACGATGTAGCTCAAGGCTAACATCAAAAACCACGATGGGACACATAGTCACTCATCAACCACGATATGGCACATAGCCGATATCAACCACGATGAGGCACATAGCCATTCATCAAGCCACGCGAACTAAATCGCAATTAATCCACAACGTGACCTCGATCAACGTCAATCCACGATGTAGCTCAAGGCTAACATCAAACCACGCACTCAAGTACACCCATACCTTCTTTCATATCCCAACCCATGCACATGCCACATAAAATAATGATACAATGTAATGATGCATGAGCATGTTCATCAAGCATATTATCACATATTCATATTAATAATCACATATCATCGAGGTTTGGTACTTACCGGATTATCGACATACCCCTTGAGGGTATCCTTATCACAATTTCCACTGCACTAGTTAGCACATTCATAATACATACACATTTCACATACATATCATATACCCGGAAAATGGTAGGTTAATCACACACCTGATCACTTGGAGAACTATGCTTTCGATACTGATGCTATCACTAGGCAATACTACGACTATTTGCCTACTTTCTTGTTCTGACGCTGGTCCACACCCCGGTGGCCAATCCCTAACTGTCGAGATAGATCTCTTCTTAAACTTCGAGATAGGGACCTTCCCTTTCCCTTCTTGAATGGTATTCGCCTCCATCAACACACTTAATTAGAACAATCGATTTAATCATCAATATACGAATTCTTAACCAAATATCCACAACTTATCATACTTACCGGAAGGGTCTTGAAATCCCGAAAAGCTTGATCTAATGCTTAGATCCTTAATCCCTACATTTGATTAATCACCTACTACTTTAATAAAAATCCATTCGGCCATAAATCCAAATCCTAGTAGGATTAGTATACTTAAACTTACCTTGTTGCCGTTTGACTTAAGAATCAAGTCTTGAAATCTCTGCTATACTCTTCTTGCATTCGGCCAAGCATTGAATCAATTAACTTGGTTAGTTTTCGGCTTTTGAATAATTAATGAACACATATATTTACCAAACATGGCCTTGGCCTAATACTATAGACACTTACCTTGTGGATTTTAAATCTCGAAACTCACTTAGAATAACTAGGGAACACGTGGCCTATGGTGTACCTTCGGAAAAGAACTTCTCCTTCCTTGTAGTCGACACTTAGTAAATCCCGAAAGATCTCTTCAAAGTTTCGGCAACAAGATATTAATGGGGTTAGTCCTAGATTTGGCAAATCTTAAGAAAAAGGATGAAACTGAATGAGATCTTACCCTTACTTGAAGAAATCGATTGCACCTTCACTTCAACCTTCAGAGATTCGGCTATGGCTAGATGATGATCTCACAACTTTCGGCTTTTGGAGGGATTAGAAAGAAAAGAGAAGGAAGAATAAAGATGGAGGATTCGGCTAGATCACAAGGTATTTCGGCTTGGCAAAAATAAAAGAAGAAGAAGATTTGGTGAAGAGAAATTCGCGAGAGGCTTTCAAAGAAACAGATAATAATGCAGAATGGCCTCTTTTTTCCTTTTATAGCCGAAATTATCATCTAAGGAGTCCCTTACTTGGCCATCACTCTTCTATTTTAATAGCTTTATCTCTTTAATTATCACTTAAAATAAAAGATAATTCAACAACTATCCTTACTTAGCCGAAATTATTAAACTCAAAGTCCCTTACTTGGCCATCACTTCTCCCTTATTTTCCTCTTTATCTCTTTATTCAAATTAAAAGAATTTAAATCCAACAATTATCTCTTGAAAATAATGATAAATAAATCCCTTATTTATCCACTATTTATAAAAAAAATAAAAAATAGCTCCTAATTTATAGCCATGTGCCGTCCACCTCTCTGCTCCTTGTAGCAAAATAAAATTTCTTTTATTTGCTTCCCATGTGACTCGAACTTAGGCCCATTCCTCTTGCATATGGCGCCATTTCCAGAGGCCCTAAGTGGCATCTTCAGGCCACTTTTCCAAGCCTGTTTGTGTGTCAAATTTCACAAACTTTTTCTTTTAAGGCCACCTTGCCTTAATTTCCCCTTTTAAACCTTAAAACCCGTCATTTCTAGGTCATTTCTAAGTTTCCAAAAATTTTCGATCGGCTCTGTAAACTTGACATTTCCTTACATTTCCAAGACATTTCCTTACATTTCCATGACATTTCCTTACAAGACATTTCCTTACATTTCCAAGGTTCTAAAAATGTTCACTTTCCTCTTTTGGTTTCCAAAAATGTTCAAAATTTATTCTTAGTACATAAAACATGTCACTTCGTACAACTAAACCGAAAATGCATAGGCCCTTTCCAGGATGTTACAGGTAATGTTTTAGCTTGATTTGGAAGTCATTTTAGGTGCACATTGGTTGGGACATGGGCTTCCACACGGCTGTCTGACATGCATTGTCTCTTCACACAGTCATGTGTAACACCCCTTACCCATATCCAACGCCGGAACAGGGTATGAGGCGTTACCGGACTTAAAATTTCTTAAACATGTAAAACCGGGTGATAAAATTTCGTCAAATTTAAAACTTTTCTAACACATGCATTTTGTCCCTTATATGGGCTTATAAAGCTCAAAACATCCTTTAGGATGGTTCGGGACTAAACCAAGAACTTTGGAAACTTTTGGGAAAATTTAGAAAATTTTGTCAAAACAGGGGTCACACGCCCGTGTGGTCTGGGACACGCCCGTGTCCCTAACCCGTGTAACTCTCTGTTTATGATGTCATCATCAAAATAGGGTCACACGGCCTTGGCACACGCCCAAGCTCTTAGACCGTGTCTGTCACATGGCTGAGACACATGGCCGTGTCTCTGCCCATATGACCTGGAAGTTGGCTATTTTCCAAGCCAGTTCCCCACTCTAAAACACAAACTCTCTTGTATCCATTTCATCAACATGTATCATGCTATAATTGGACATCCGAATATCCAATTTTGCATACACATTCCCATACACATCGTAATTCATGAAATCATTTGTAAACCACATCCACAACATCTCAATTATGCAATTACCACATACATGAATAACCACATCATAGGCGTATAACAACCATCAATATTAGCCATCCCCAAATAGCCTTAATCAAAATGAACATTTATTAAATAAGGGCCAACATTTTAGGCCAAAAGAAATATGACATATATGAAAAAATGACCAAGCCTACTATACATGCCCTAACCCAAAAATTAATGTATCTAGATATACCAAGTGTTCCAATTGATAGTGTGAGCGAATCTCCGACGTCCACCGATCCCCGAGCTAACTAGGCGATACTACAAGGCAAGGGAAAAGAGAGGGGAAGTAAGCATAAATGCTTAGTAAGTTCATGAAAATAATAAGAAATTAATAAACTTGTGTGGATAAATCCTCACAATAATTTCTTAAGATGATATAATCATTATATCACATGCTCACACCTTATTACACATGTTCACATTAATCTGTCTACTTGAGTCACTGTCACTAAATTATTTATTTCTCGAGCTACAGAGCTTCGAATGAAGAACCGTTAATTTTCCCTGAAACTATACTCACATAACTTCTTACCATAGAAATTTTAGAATTTTTGGTCTATCCAATTAGTACATTTTATTCATTAAATTTACCCCTATTTTTCTGTCCAAAAGTTCTACAGTTCTTCACTACGAATAAATTTTCTCCTCGTAAAAAATTCATATGATGTTCTCGTTTATTTCACTTGAAAATAGACTTATTAAGGATTTCAAACATATAAATTATACTTCATAATTATTTTTTTTACAATTTTTACTGATTTTCCAAAGTTGGAACAGGGGATTCCGAAACTCATTCTGACCATGTCTCACTAAAATTCAAATATCTCATAATTCACACTTCTTTTGCTTACTCTATTTCTTTTATAAAAAAATAGACTCATTAATATTTAATTTCATATCTCACCCAGCCTTTAATTCAATTTCCACCATTTTTGGTGATTTTTCAAAGTTATACTAATGCTGCTGCCCACAACTGTTTTAATGTCAATTTCACTCATTCATAAATTCTTTGTGTTCACTTTCATTTATACACACTTACACCAAAGCATATTATAACTTGGCACATAACAATCAAGTGATCATAGACACATCTTACTTGTTTGCATCCTTATCAATAATGCATCATAATCCGAGCACATTATTTATGAGTCTCGTATACATACCTGTGCCTAGTCATAATACTCACTTATCCTATTCTTACTTATCTTGAGCATACTCCTTGAATTTCCCATTGAACTATTTGTAATATTAAGGATATTCGGGATATCTCGTACACCTGGTAGGATGCCAATGCCATATCCCAGATATGGTCTTACATGGGATCATATATCGGTGCCGATGCCATGCCCCAGACATGGTCTTATATTGGCACTCATTTCGAGCCGATGCCATGTCCCAGACATGGTCTTACACTAGCTCATACTCATCTCGGTGTCGATGCCATGTCCCAGACATGGTCTTACACTGACATAACTTGAGGCCAATGCCATATCCCAGACATGGTCTTACACTGGCACACTCACTACCATGGTCCAACCATGGTCTTTTCCGTCAATTCATCACGAGTCGTAGTACAAATGTACTTGACCCTGCATTTCTCACTATTGATCCTTCAATCTAATCTCGTACTTGCATAAAGTCATGATTAGATAACAAACATATATAAAATAATATATCATCTCAATTCAAATTTAATAATCGTTCACTATAGACTAACCATATGAACTTACCTCGACGCGAATCGGTCATTTTGATTGACATTTCCCCGTACTTGGTCCAAATCTCGCTTTCTTTGATTTTAAATGTCACATTTCACTTAATTATCACTCACATTACTCATTTTAATACAAAAATCATTCTACGGAAAATTTACAATTTTGCCCCTAAACTTTCTCATAAATACGGTTTTGCCCCTAGGCTCGTAATATGATTTTTATTCAATTTCTATAAAATTCAAGGTCATCCGAACCTTTTTCTCTTCCGAAGCAACCTCAAATTCTTATTATTTCACACTTTTAGGAGCATTTACAACTTTTACTAATTAACCCGTTTTAACCATTTTCAACGAAAATCACTCTGCAAAAATCGTTCTCCTAACCTCGTGCACCCTTATTCTACCATTAAACATCAAAATGCACAAATATCTAGCATGGGTCAATTTTTAAACTCCATTTTTCATGCAAATAAATGGTAAAAATAGAAAGGTTAAGCTTCTAGGATCTCAAAAATACGAAGAACATTAAAAACGGGGCTCAAATGCACTTGCAATTGAGCTTTGAAAAAGCTTGAAACCCTAGCCATGGCTTCTTGAAAATTTCGGCAGCATGGAGAAGAGAATGAGCAGATTTTTGGGTTTCAATTTTGTCTTTTATGCCTTAAAACACCCAAATGACAAAAATGTCATTTTTACTAAACCTTCAATTTTCACCCTTCCATGACTAGTTTTGTCCATATCAAAATATGATGGTCTATTTTCCATTTAAAGACCTCTAGTTTAAACCCCCATTTAAAACAAGTACTTATGTTATAGAACTCATATTTTGCAATTAATGCAATTTAATCCCAATAATAAAATTGGGCACTTTATCGATAAAAAATACTTAACAAAATTTGCACACCATCACCCAAACATATCATAGACTCTAAAACAATCATAAATTAAATTTTTTTACTTCGGGTTTGTGGTCTCGAAACCACTGTTCCGACTAGGCCCTATTTTGGGCTGTTACATCATGTGTCATATTGATTTTGAATGCAAGTTTTTCCACACGGCATCAAGCTGTTACATAGCCTGAAGACACGACCGTGTGGTTTTATTTAGAATCTCACACAGTCTGCAACACGACCGTGTGACCTTATTTTGATTTGCACACGGTCTACGACATGGCCATGTAACCCAAATTTTAAATTGTACACGGTTTGGCCACATGACCATGTTTCCAAGCCACACGGTCTAGGCTCTGTCACACGGCCTGGCCACATGACAGTGTGACCCCTATTTCTAAATTTTTTTTATTTTTCTTTTTTGTTTCAAATTAGTCTCAGATTGTTTCCAAACTATTTTAAGGTCTTGTAAGCTCTATTTAAGGAATATAAGTGTATGTATGCTATGATTAATGTGTGGAGTGAATATAGATATTTAAATTAATATTTGAATGGTTTTGCGATGTCTTTTGATTGAATATGTGCGGTAATTCTTTGTAGCCCTAATCTGGTAACAGATACGGGTTAGTGGTGTTACATATTTGGTATGAATTTGTGTTGAAATATACTAGATGAGGTGATGAAATAATGAATTGGTGATAATTTAAGAATGGGAGAATGTGAATTGAGTTATATATATAATGAATCAGAAATTGGTTACCCTACTAATTGATTGGACAGAGTTAGATGTAGTGGCATGCCATAGGGTCAGGATATTGATTAGGAACCATTATCGTCGGGCCATCTGGGATGTTAGAATGTTTAAATATTGAATGCCATCGTAACGGGGCATCTGAGATGGTAGGATAAATAGATTGTAAAAACCATCGTTGTTAGGCCACCCGTGATGGTAAAATGTAAGAACAATGAAAGCCATCATTGCCGAACTATCCGAGATGGGAGTATATTAAAATAGAGTAAACCATCGTTGTCAGGTCATCTAGGATTGTAATATATTGTATTGTAACATCTCGAGAACGTGCTTGGAAGATTTGGCCTTGCAAGTAAGTATTCGCCAGTACTTCGGTGAACTAGGGAGTTCGCCAAAGGGCAATTCCCTAAAAGAGTATCAGTATGAAGTTGACCAAGTGTTTCAATGTTACTGTATATGCCAAAAGACATGATAAGAGGGTTCACCAGTGTGTTTGGCGAGCTAGGGTTCATCAGGTAAGTTGCGAACTGGTGGTTCGCCAGTCAAAGATTGAGTCAGACTTGAATTAGGAAATAAATATTTGGTGTATCTGGGGATACTTTACGTACATGTAACACATTTCCTAAGTTGGGTAGGGTATCCTAAGATTTCCAAGACACTTAGGTTTATAAATATGACCTTTAATTCATGAGAATTCTTTCATTGAATATTCTGTCGTCAAGTCTGACACTCTGTTTTTAAACTAAATTTCAAAAGAAAGTTTTTCGACAAGGCACTATTTTCAAGTTCTGACACTCTTTTTTTGAAATATGTTTTCAAATCACGATTTCTAAGCTATGTTTTACGAATAAGTTTTATGCGTGCTCCTAAGTGAGCTTATGTTTTTAAAGTACGGTTTTATAAACTGTGTTATTATGAACTTTTGTGCGAGCTATTTACAAGTGTTTTTAGAAAAGCCCCCTATGCGAGCTCTTTGTGATAAGTAAGCTCCCTATGTGAGGTCTCTGTATACCTCTGTACGTGATCCTTTGCAAGCCTTATGTTGGATATATTGGTATACTAAAGGATTATGAGTAATCACCACTATTTTTCTGTGATTTTAGGCATTGAAGCCTTGAGACATGTGGAGAGATAAGGGAATGTCGAGCTATGCTCCATTCACTAGGATATGTTGGTGTATGGGAGAGTGTATTGCTTCGCACTACATTTATGGGCCATGTTCTTGGACTCACTTTGAGGCATTATAAGGAGATCTACATATCCAATGAGACAATATTATGGTAAACTAACTGGTCTTGCGACATAAGAAAGACTTTGTTTGTGTTCTTTAAAAAGTATGTACGAGTTGGCTTCGTGACCTAAGGCATGCCAAACTCAAATTAAAAATGTTTTTGTTTAGGTGAAACAGGCCTCACGACCTAAGGCATGCTCTATTCACAAACTTTGAGATTCAACTGTTAAGTTTTGAAATTATTTTTACAAAACTTATGTTTTCTGACAGGATCTGTGAACTGGGTCTCGCAATCTCAGCTGCGAACCCAGCATGCAAAATGATTTTAAGACTAAGTTTTCTTTTTGATTTGAGCTCTATTTTAAAGGATACCATGTGGATTTCTGGTTATTCACTGAGTTCACAATGAACTCATCCACTCCTCTCTTACTTCACAGGCAAGTAGGTTGCGATTAGCAGTGGCAAGGTAGATGACTTGGCGAGGCTCACTCTGGACTAGATATTGGCGAACTTGGGAAGATAGGCAATGGGGTTTATAAATTTATGAGGGTTTAGAATTACCATAATTTGACTCTATTTGAAATAATCTCTTTTATGCTAAGTCTACCTGTTGTTGCAAACCATATTTGGAAGAACTTATTATTAAGTATAATGAATAAAGATTAAAGTTTATTCATGCATGTGAGTTATGTATATGTTTCTGGTTATAATATGTAAGTCTGATTTGTTGAAAGTATAGTTTTTCTTACATGCGTGCCTTTATAGATTACGAACCAAAGAAATTGTATGGACCGTGTATTTATGCGAACCCTACTATATTATGATAAAATTTACATAAGTGTTTTCTAGTTACTAATTCTAATCAATTGTGAAACTATATTGCATATTGCAAAATCTTAAGCCTTATTACTGTTAAGACATGCAAACCTTTCTTTGTGGTTTGTAAGCTTGCATGTTTATATTTTATGTATGAAACAATTCTGCTGTGGTGTTTAATTTAACACATTATTTTCTATATTTAAGTGGTGCGTTGGAGGTTAGGTTGGGAGTAAACGGGGAGTCACTACCTTAGGAAGATTTAATTGCTGGGGCATCTTCGAAGCATTAGTTAATGGTTCAACAGCCATGGACGTCCCAAATTAATATTCTCGAGCTATCTAAAAATTAGTTTGATTCGACGTAAAATTGGGTCAATAAATTCAGACAGCTTGATGTAGAAGAAAGGGCCCAAAATGACAAATTGAGGAAGGAAGAAGGATTAGCCCAAGGAGCATCCTAAAACCATCAAACCTTTACCCAAAATCAGCTTGCAAATATGATTATAATATTTGCAAAATAGTCCCTTAACTTTTTCACAAGGCCATTCCAACCCCTCCAGTTTTTAAGCCTTCCATTTAGGGCATAAAGCAATATTTAACAAAGCCATCCCAACCTTCCTTCCAACTGTCAAGGGGTCAGTCATGGGAGGAGAGAATAAAGGCTCTCCCATGCTATTTTAGCCTCTTCAAACTAGTATAATTAGCCACCCTTATTCCATTTCATTTCATCAGTCATTCACTTACCATTCATCTTTTACTCTCATCCATTTTCTCCTATTTGCTCTTTCATTTTCCCTTCTCCCATTTCTGATTTTCCCTCTTGAAAAAGAGCCTTGCAAGCCTTTTAGAGTAGCAACATTTGACATTCTTGAAGGCCTTTGGTCGGCAGAATAAAGCAGAGAGAAATGGACGCACATTAGTCTAACTTTGAAGAAACACTAGATTTGTCTTTTAGTTTCCTTCTCTGATTTCTTTTTAATTTGTTTGAGATCATAAACATGAATTGTAACAGCTCATTTTTAGTCAAATCAAAACAGTGGTTTCGGGACCACAAATCTGAGGTAAAAATATTTATTTTATTATTATTTAATGTTTACAGCATGATTGAGTGATTGTGTGAAAATTTCGCTAAGAAATTTTAACATTTGAATGGTCAATTTGATAAAAAGGACTAAATTGCATAAAGTGCAAAACTGATGTTCTAATAGCTAAAGGTGTCTAATAGCTACGAAACTTAAAAGTGGAGGTCCTTATGTTGTAATTAGACCATAATAGCATGAGTGGAGATATGTGGGCATATATTAAGGTGTTTTAAATGGTTTTTTTATAAGGTTAATATAGTAATTTATTAAATAAAGGTTGATTAATTAAAACAAAAGACAAATTTTGTTCATTCATCTTTCTCCCAACCGAAAATAAGAAAGAAAAGAAGCTATTGATGAACTTTGAAGGTTCGGCTATTGCATGCTTCAATTGTAAGTGATTTTTGACTCGGTTTTTAGTGATTTCTATGTTTTTGAGTTCGTTGTAGCTCAATCTATTTAGCCCGTACTTTCGATTTCAAAACTGTTAAAGATTTTGAATGTTTCCATTGATGAATATGTATGAGTTTTGATGATTGATGATAGATTTTGAATGTTTGTTAATAGTTAAACAAGTTTTGTAAAGTGATTTTGAGTAAAAATGCAAAATAGGGATTTATTTGTGAAAATGTGAAAAGGTGTGGTTAAATGTGTGAATAAATGAAAATATGGGCTGCTAGGGGCATAATAGTAATTCGGCTAGCATGGGTATAATTGGAATTTCATTAATTTGTGATTTTATGTAATAAGGACTAAATTGTAAAAATGTGAAAGTTTAGGGGCTAATATGTAAATTAGCTCAAATGTATATTTTGGATTGAATTGAATAAATAGATGATTAAATAAGTCAATTTTGAATATATTTAGATCAAGAAAGGAGAAATACAGACTTAGATCGGGGAAAGAACAAAGTTAAGGAATAGTTGACTCGATTCGCCGTTTTAGCAACCGAGGTAAGTTCGTATGTTATAATTTCATTTCAAATGTATTTTATACGCTTTGATATAGCATAAATTGTGATTATGTGACTACGGACAAGTTTGGAAATGATTCGATGATAATTCGACAGTTCGAAATCCCAGTTGAACCTTAAGAATAGTTTAGGATACTAGTGACATGTCATTAAGGGATACAGTGAGTTGGCTTCGGGCCATGATATAGCACTTTGTGTGCGAGATAAACCGATTTGGCTTCGGGCCATGCATATCAGCTGATTTGTCTTCGGGCCATGATATTAGTATTTTGGATAAGTTACCTTGATTTGGCTTCGGGCCATGGTATAGGTACTTATCGTGTGAGAACCTTGAGTATCCGACTTCTATTCTGAATGGTTCAATGGGTAAATGAAAGTTGAGAATGTGTATGAGATTTTTACGAAATGGTATAGGTATGTACATAAACTACTTTATCATTGAATTGAAGAAATGATGATGAAATTATATAGTCTTGTGAATTAGGATTTGAAAGTGATATCGAAGCTAGCTCAAATTCGGGGATCGTGAGAGATCGTTTCACACTACCACCTATCATTTGGTACCTTTGAACTTTGGTATTTTAAGTATATGGCATGTAGAGGTATTTTGAGTCATTTTGATTATGGGTTGATTGGGATTTTGGTTATTTGTAATGACTTGTAATGGTATATGTTTTGGTTTGTAAATATGGCCATGAGTGTTGGCTTAATTTAGTGGATTTGGTTATGTGCATATATGTGCATATATGGTTGATATCTTGAGTTCATGGATAGATATGTGAATGGCTTATGTTATAAGGCTTATGGATATTGACATAGTAAATGTTAAATGGTTGATATTAGATTTGAATTGTGTTTGTGAATTGGTTTAAAATGATGTATGTTAGGTAAAGGTTTAACTAGTTGATTGGTATATGTATTTTGGTATGTTTTGATTGAGTAAAATTTGAGGTATAAGCATGTTGGTTGCTAGTATTGGAAATGGTATGAATTAGCCTTGATTGTGGCTAAATTAGATGTTCATTTTTACTATGAATTGGTACCATTTTGGTTGTTTAGGTGAGCATAAGTGTGGGTGGGAAATTGGCTTGGTAAATAGCCTATTTTTGTCCACACGGGCAGAGACACGGGCGTGTGTTTCAGCCGTGTGTGACGCACGGTCATGTTACACGGCCATGTATCCCCTGGTGCTGAAATTGAAATAAAGTCAGTATGCTCCACACGGTCTCACACACGGGGGTGTGATCGACTGTGTGGTATAAGTCAGTATACCCACTAATTTGCACACAGCCTAGCACACGGGCGTGTGACTTGGCCGTGTTGCATAAGTCAATATACCCTACAGGTTTGGCACAGCCTAGCACACGGCCTGGCACATGGGCGTGTGTGGCCACTTCGAAGGGTACACGGGCTAGACACACGGGCGTGTGGTTTGCCGTGTGACCCAAGTCAGTAAGCTCCCTTGTTTGGACACGGGGTAGGACACGGGCTGGGACACGGCCATGTGCTCCCATTTCGAATGTCCACACGGCCTGTGACACGGGCGTGTCTTGTGGCCGTGTGAGACACACGGCCTGGTCACACGGGCGTGTGTCCCCTGTTTTGAATAAAATTTTTAGAGTTCATAAAAGTTTCTTAAGTTATCGGTTTAGTCCCGAACCACTCCCAATGCATTTTTAGGGCCACGTAGGCTCGTATTAGGGACAAATTGATTGAGATTGAATGATGATTGCATGTATGGATTAAATGTATGAGAAAAGTATGTTTAAATGTGTTGTAAGTCTGGTAATGCTCCGTAACCCTATTCCGACGTTGAATACGGGTGAGGGGTGTTACATGAATGCTAATTGTTTTGATGCTTTCAATTTAATTAAAATGACTGAAATTGTGTTTGTGCTAGATTGATTGCATTCTGTCTAATTAAATTGTTTATATCATGTCTGTGATGTTATAGGCTTTGTAATTTGTTCATTTAGATAAAATCACGCCTATATTATTCTTACATTATAAATGTAAGTGATAAACCGTAATATATACATATTTTAATCCCACATTCAGCATACTTTTGATGATTAATCCCTTGAATTGTGGAATTTGATGCTCCTAATCCTTTAATTTCATGTTTCATACTTAGGAGAGCATCAGAGGATGAAAAGAACGAGAAACGGACCAAAAACGGAGAAAACGGGCCAAAATAAGAAATCGACACGGCCTGGAGTTTACCACACGGCCGTGCCACCTTAGCGTGCCCGAACACGGCACCGGGCTCGATTGACACAGGCGCAGCCCACGGGCGTGTCTCTGCCGTGACCCGTTGTAATTCTATTCAAAAAAGGATACTTAGGGGCGAAGAAAGACATTCCGAATTCTATATAAACACCCTACGTATGACCTAAAAAGGGAGTTCGACAGAAGCCTTCTGTCAGGGCTTTTGACGAAGGGGGGCGAAGCCAGAGAGGGCTGAACACGGAGAATTACTCCAAGAAAGCCAGTTGATCCATCTCAGAAGCCGGAATCACACTCAAGACGAAAGATTCTCCCTTCAATTTCCTTCAGAGGGTTTTAGGGTTTTTCTTATGTTTTGTTATTTACTTTCTTCTGAGATGTATTCTTTATTAATCATGAACTAAACCCCTCAAATACCTGAGGGGGATGAAACCTAAGACGGATCTTGTTATTGTTTTCTGAACTATATGATAAATACTTGATTTGTTCTTAACTATGTAATCTTATTTCTTGTTTTAATATTTCAGGATATTGATTCAAGTATTGATGTGCTTAGGCAGTGGAGCAAAAGTCCCTGTTTAAGAGTAGATCTAGCATAGTTAAGAGGAGTTGATCGCAACCCTAGAGATAGGATGACGAAAATCTGCCGGATTAGGTTCAAACCTAATATGGAAGTCCATAGATCGAGTTAATGCAACACTAGGGGTTTTAATTAGAAAGAGATTTCAATTAATCAACCTAGGGTTAGACGTTAGTAGCCTCGAAAGAGGTATTAATATAAATTAGGGAATCCTACGGATCAAGTCAAGTGAATAAATCGTCAGTTTGAGTTAAATAACAAGTGAAGTCTAGGTGGATTCTTCCTCGGGTATTGTCTTAATCAACTGGTTTTCCCAAAAGTATTTTCCCAATTCACTCTCTGTGTCTTAGCATCCATAGTTTAGTAATTAGTTAGATAAATATCAATTCCCTTAATACTTAGGCTAGATAATAAATAGATAGTAACTACTAGTACTCTTGGTCCTTGAGGATACGATATTTCCGGTCTTGCCATAGCTATACTACCGAATGATAGGTGCGCTTGCCTTATTCGTTGTCATAGTTAGTTTGGACATGATCAAGTTTTTGGCGCCGTTGCCGAGGATTAAGATATTAGGAAAACTAAATTTTTATTACTTTAGCCATTTTATTTATTTGCAATTTATTTTTATTTTTATTTTATTTTAACTTTGCTAATTTTTCTCTTTCTTTGCTTCTGGCAGGTATTTCTAGTTTATGACTAGAAGAAACCCGTCAGGACCCTTGATTTTTGACAGTGAAATAAAACATACCGCTCGCAGAAACCGAAGAGATGTCACTGTATAATTATCAGTGGCAAGACATAAGGACAATGCCTAATAAAGCAGCCGGTGTTTTCAACCTTGACGCGGTCACCATGTTATCTAACCAGGTAGAGCTTTTAAATAAAAAAATTGATGGTTTGTATGGTTCTATGCAGGTACATCCGGTAATATAGTACGATACGAATGGAGGAGGGGTGAACAACACAGAATATCTATCCTACAACCCTAGCACAGAGAACGAACAAGTCAACTATATGGGTAACTATTCTAGACCTCAAAATAATCTTTATAGTAACATATATAATGAAGGTTGGAGGTACCATCCCAATTTCTCATGGGGTGGTCAAGGTAATCAAAGACCGCAACTTCCTCCAGGTTTTCAACAACCACCTTACCAGCAGGAAAAGAAGCCGAACCTTGAGGAGATGCTAACGAAATTTATCTTGGTGTCAGAAACAGGCTTCCAAAACACTGAAACAATGCTTAAAAATCAGCAAGCGTCAATTCAAGGGCTCGAGAATCAAATAGGTCAGCTTGCTAAGCTGATCTCAGAAAGACCACAAGGTATCTTGCCTAGCAACACTGAAACTAACCCAAGAGAGCAACCTCAAGCAATAACTGCTTACGATAATAAAGGGTTAGATGAACAAAAATTGAAGCAAGAGAATGTGGTAGAGGAAGGTAAGGTTGAGGTAAGCCATGATAAACCAAACCCGATAATTACATAGTACCAACCTCGTGTGCCATACCCCAATGCGATAAAGAAAGACCATACAGAGGAACAAGTCGGTAAATTTCTTAAACTTCCAAAGAAATTACATATTAACTTGCCGTTTCTTGAAGCTCTTTCGCAGATGCCAGATTCAAGGAAATTTTTAAAAGAGTTTTTAACAAACAAACGGAAGTTAGACGATACGTCGCATGTGGAGCTAAACGCAGTGTGCCCATTAATTCTACGAAATAAACTACCATGTGAGCTCACATGTAACACCCCAAACCCGGCCTAAATGTTACGACCGGATCTGGTATGTCACAAGGAAAGATTGTTTAAAGAAATTTTTAGAAACTTCGCGTTTTGTTTTCATTTTGAAAATCAGATCCCGTTTTAAGGTTTTCTTATAAACTTTTATTAATAACACTAACAGTCGAAATCATGTATTGTGATACGAAAAACCGAAACTAGTGGTATTCTGAAATGTGACATTTTGAAAACAGTGTTTGTAGTTCTAAGAAAATTTCCAAATTTAACTATTAATCCGCATGTGATCCGCTTGTTAATGTTTTGGAAAATGATTATTTATATTTTTAGGAAAAACTCTGTGTTCAACATTTCATGATATAATAATAACCGTGTTAAATCAAAAACCCAAATTAAAATCCCGGAGGCCTTATTACATATCAAAATCCCAACTTTAAAATAAGTTCAAATAAAGAAAATGGAGTTTATGAAAGAAATAATGCATGGCCACCTCAGAGTCCACCTCGGCTCCAAATCCTCAAACTAGGGGTTACCTGCAAAATTAAGCAGAGGGGTGAGTCACGAGGACTCAGTGTGTAATTCCCCTTACAAACGTAATCTAGGCTTAAGCCCACAGAAGCACATTGGGCCTTAGCCCTCACAGTAATGATTTTGGCCGAAGCCCATACGAATAACAATATGGCATATCAAATAGTGTATGCAATGCAACCCAACCCAACCTAGTATTCCATCCTCTACACACCACCCGTACCAGCCAAACACACCTGTGGGGATTTCTACAATCAACCATCCATCCGCTACACTCTATATATGTGGCACCAAGCCACTGAATGTGGTACCAAACCACTGTGGTACCAAACCACTGAATTAATATGGCAGAGTCACTCATATATATGTGGTACCAAACCACTGATATATGTGGTACCAAACCACTGACATGCTCTTCCCCTTTTAATCAATTTCATATCCCAATTCCATATATCATATAATCATAATATAATGAATGCAACATATGTCAATGTAAATCGAATAATCAGAGCATACATATATTCGTGATAAAGAATTTACAAGACACCACCAAAGGTAATTAACCTGGTATCTCCGATTTTACCCCCCAAGGGTAACTCAACAGCCATCACCGATGTTTCGAATTTTAAACAATTCACATACTAATTAATAATCAAACAAAGGTGGTGCGAATATTACACACCTGATTACGCGAAGAACTAGACACTCTTGATCGTTGCTACTCTCACTAGTGGGAATAACCACTATCTGCCTATCCCAAACGGATGTCAGCTCTCTACCACAACCCGGTGGAAAGTCACGAACTGCCGACACCGCACGACGTTTGAATGGCGGATTAGAGACTACGAGTACACTCCCCTCAGGCTCCTTAAACGCACCCTCATTGGATCGGCTAGCACTCGCATCCATGAAGAGAATCTTTGACCAGTATAGTACTACAGTGAAATCAGCGATTGTCTAACAAAAGGGGTTTTGGTTATGGCAGAGTAAAATGAAAAAGACTAATCGTATAGAAACTAGAGAGAAACTCCTTACCTTAATAAAGGAGGAATTGCACAACCACAGATTCGGTTGCAGGATGTTCGGCCTATCTAACGAAAGTCTATCACGAATCACAGAAAGCACAAGGTCACAACGTGATGGAGTGAATAGTTACGAAATAGAGAAACCACATTCAATTTGATGATGTAGAAGATGAGTGTTCGACTTCTTTAGGAAGAGTAAGAGAATGAACAGAATAATAAAAAGAAGAGAACATTTCCTTGAAAAGAGAGAAGCCGAATGGAACCCAAGGCAATTTGGCACTGGCAGAAATAATAGAAGCAACCCAAATTCGGCTATGATGAACACACAAGAAAGAAGTCGGTTTAGAAATGGGTAACAAGGAAGATTCAATTATGGTGAAACTTGTAGGAGATGAACAAAAGGAATTCGGCCTAAGGGAAAAAAAATAGAAAAATAGTGAAGGAAAAGTAGGTTTCGGTTATGATAGAATAAAAGAGAATATAGTAGAAAGAAAAAGAATGAAGGGAGAAAGAATCACTCAAGTTTCGGCTAATACCAAAGAGGCAAGAAAAGATGGAGAAAAGAGTACTGGAAATAAGTAAAGAAATGGAAACCCGAAAGAGAGGAAAGAAAAGAATCCCAAAGAATTTTTGCAAAATTCAGCACTCCCACAACCTATGACCCAAAAATGCAAAGAAAGAAATGTCTAGAGAACTAAAGGAAGTTTCGGCACTCTCCCCTACTAGCTAAAACCGAATACACCACCTAACACCCCCTAGCCGAATTTCACCCCTTCTCAAGTTCCTACATTCGGTCAAACTCTCCCTCACACCTCAATCCCATGAT
The DNA here is from genome assembly GCA_025698515.1 of Gossypium sturtianum. Classification (NCBI taxonomy): domain Eukaryota; kingdom Viridiplantae; phylum Streptophyta; class Magnoliopsida; order Malvales; family Malvaceae; genus Gossypium; species Gossypium sturtianum. Next base: position 71,343,933 of record CM046955.1, on the reverse strand, counting down.
TTGCTCCTAGATTTTCTCCACCAAGCCCTCTCCATCTACCATTTGAATTATTTGACCAATTCAAACTCTTCCTAGAAGAGTCCAACGCCAACTCCACCACTTCCCCCCTTCCTGGCACAAAAAGAAACCTCTCAAAATGTAACATGTGGGATTCGAACCCACTCCCCCTTCCATGCTCCCTTGCTCCACTATTGACGCCACCACCACTCCACCATATGCTCACTTGTGACATCAAAATACAACCAAATTCTACCAGGGCCCAAACTCGACCCCAGGCCTTCTTAGGGCCCCCGAACATACCCAACTAACATACATAGCTAGCCTAACGCATGAAATAATGCAAAATACAGAACCCCAAATATGAGGATGTTACATCACATTTCGTGTAAGTGACAAAACGATCACTCTTCAGGTTCTTGACACGGCTAGGACATTGAGTATTAAAGGTGGAACCAGTCACTTAAAAGTTGGGGACTAGGTACTGTCAGATACAACCGACCCTCGAATAGCCGCTTCAGAGCTTAATACAAACGGTACGACTCCTTTTACGGTACTTAAGGTCTTTTCATACGGAACGGTCGAGGTAACTCATTCTAATTTCGGCACTTTTGAGGTAAATATCACCCGACTCAAACCATATGTTGATAGAATTGATAGTAAGAAAAAGGAGTTTCGACTTCGTGGACCACCATGGCCATACAAATAATAGGTAAGTCTAGCTTAAGACTTTAAACGAGTGCTTCTCGAGAGGCAACCCGAGCACTAACCCAATTAATTCTCATATTTTCGATTTTTAGCACCTAACTAAAAACTAACCAAATTTTTAAGCGCAGGATTCCCTACCCACACGGCCTTGCACACGAGCATGGCGTGGCGGGTGTGAAACAGGGAAAAACTTTTCCCAAAAGCACGGGCTGCGATAAAAACACCACGGCCGTGCGATTCGGCCGTGGTCAAAATCGAGAAATCTACAGGCGTGCATGACACGCTGTGGGACCTTTGAGTCCATTATTTTTCTTTTTCTCTTATTTTCACTTTTAATTTCTTTTCTTTTATCTTTCTCGTCTTTAATTTATATTATTATATTTTCATTTCTTTAATTTAGGTTCAAAGGGTCATAACTAACGACCACACCACCACCGGAGTATCCTCCCCACCTTCACCTCTCTCCAACTTTACCATTTCTTTTCATCGACTCCATCCAAAATTCAGGAAGTTTTACTCCTCTCCCTATCTTATGATTTTCTTACTGTGTCACTATTCATTTTTGTACATTGAGGACAATGTACATCTTAAGTGTGGGGGGAACTATTAATATTATTTGAAAATCCCTGAATTATGCCTTGTTCTTAAGTAATTTTCTCATATTACTGTTAGAATGAAATTTCTTTTGATTTATGATTTTCATTGATATGTTTCGGATTAAGTCAAAGTTAATTGTGCATTGATGATTTAGATATTAGAGAATCAAGCATGATAAGTCTATTTTCCGTAATTAAAATTTTTAGGTTGTTTTCCTACATTTAAATATTACTTCGAAGTTTGAAATTTGCAAGGTTGACTTAAAAAACCATAATTTTTGTGAGATCTTGAGCCTTTTAGAGCATACATTCTTTTCTTGCTCACTTTATTGATTATGAGTGTGTCAACATTGATTTGTTATTCTAGAACTTGCTTCGACTATGCATGTCAAGACCACACTTTTGATTTGATATACTGAGATGATAAAGGCACCTAGGATTTAACCCACTTACTTCCTAAAAGGCCTACCTTCATAATTAACCCCTAGTAAACCCCTTTGAATCTTAACAAACCATTTCTTGATTCACCCTTAATATTAACCCAAAAACCTACTCTTTTTGATTCATGAAGAATTTTTCCTATTGTATTAACCTTTTTATCGAGATTTGATTTGATCAGTTGCCTAACTATGTTATATATTTCAGTTGTAAATTCTATTACTTGTACTTAGTCTTAAAAAAAGAAGAAGTATATTCATTATTAGTTCTATGTTATTTGAGCTTATGCGTTTAATTTCATATTTTGAGAAGAAGCTCGTGTTATTAGTGATGAATTCTTAATTGATGTAATTATTTAAGTTTTAGTTATTTTTTTAGTTAGGGAATTTGTCAATTCAATCTCGATTTTAACCCTTTAATTCAGCCTTTATCCACACCTTTAACCCAAGCCCCGTTACAACCCTTTTAAAGACATTTTGATTTGTGTATCATCTCATTTTATAGTGGTAGAGATTTGATTTTCATGCAAGCCTATGGTAATAACTTTTCATGTTTGACTTTTAAGTGCTTAATTTGAACCTTAAACACTTTAGAGTGATTTGAGTGAATCCTCAGTGAGGATGTCAATCCTTGTCTATTTTGAATCAGAGGTAATTATTTAGGTAAGGGGAGACACCTATATTTTCATGCTATAAAAATTTATGACTTAGATTGTTTGAATCTTTAGGACTCTTTTAGTTAAATTATCAATGTATGAATTACCTATGAATTATGATGAAACATTATTGATGAAGATTATGAATTGAGGGAATTCGATTTTAATTGTGAGTTGAGAATTTTGCTTGAGGACAAGCAAATGCTTAAGTGTGGGGGTATTTGATAAACTGTAATATATACATATTTTAATCCCACATTCAGCATACTTTTGATGATTTAATCCCTTGAATTGTGGAATTTGATGCTCCTAATCCTTTAATTTCATGTTTTATACTTAGGATAGCATCGGAGGATGAAAAGAACGAGAAACGGACCAAAAACGGAGAAAATGGGCCAAAATAAGAAATCGACAAGGCCTGGAGTTTACCACACGGCCGTGCCACCTTAGTAGGCCCGAACACGGCCTGGGCTCAATTCACACGGACGTGCTCTACGGGCGTGTCTCAGCCGTGACCCGTTGTAATTCCACTCGAAAAAGGATACTTAAGGGCGAAGAAAGACATTCCGAAGTCTATATAAACACCCAAAGTATGACCTAAAAGGGGAGTTCGACAGAAGCCTTCTGTCAGGGCTTTTGACGAAGGGGGCGGCTTGAGAGGGTCGAACACGGGAATTACTCCAAGAAAGCCAGTTGATCCATCTCAGAAGCCGGAATCACACTCAAGACGGAAGATTCTCCCTTCAATTTCCTTCAAGGGGTTTAGGGTTTTTCTTATGTTTTGTTATTTACTTTCTTCTGAGATGTATTCTTTATTAATCATGAACTAAACCCCTCAAATACCTGAAGGGGATGAAACCTAAGACGGATCTTGTTATTGTTTTCTTAACTATATGATAAATACTTGATTTGTTCTTAACTATGTGTTCTTAATTCTTGTTTTATTATTTCAGGATATTGATTCAAGTATTGATGTGCTTAGGCAGTGGAGCAAAAGTCCCTGTTTAAGAGTAGATCTAGCATAGTTAAGTGAAGTTGATCGCAACCCTAGAGATAAAATGACGAAAATTTGCCGGATTAGGGTCAAACCTAATATGGGAGTCCATAGATCAAGTTAATGCAACACTAGGGGTTTTAATTAGAAAGAGATTTCAATTAATCAACCTAGGGTTAGACGTTAGTAGCCTCGAAAGAGGTATTAATATAAATTAGGGAATCCTACGGATCAAGTCAAGTGAATAAATCGTCTGGTTCAGAGTTAAGTAGCAAGTGAAGTCTAGGTGGATTCTTCCTCGGGTATTGTCTTAATCAACTGGTTTTCCCAAAAGTATTTTCCCAATTCACTCTCTGTGTCTTAGCATCCATAGTTTAGTAATTAGTTAGATAAATATCAATTCCCTTAATACTTAGGCTAGATAATAAATAGATAGTAACTACTAGTACTCTTGGTCCTTGAGGATATGATATTTCCGGTCTTTCCATAACTATACTACCAAACGATAGGTGCGCTTGCCTTATTCGTTGTCATAGTTAGTTTGGACATGATCAGTAAGGCTGCAATTGAATTAATTATTTAATCAGAATAAAATTATAATTAATTGAAAAAAATCTAATTGGTGCATGTTTAATCTTCATAAGTGTAAAATTAGATTAAATGAGTAATAGTATTAACTAATATTTTTACCTTGCATAACCTAATATTGTTGTGATTAAATTAGTTTCAGTATGAAAATATATTGTTGCTTCACTCTGTCTTATGTCAGCTTATGGAAATTAATTAATTAATTAAACATAGACATATGCTAGAAAGATTAATTGATTTTAATAAGTATGTTTGCATCGGTTAACAAAAGACCCAATTGTCATGGAATTATTCGTAACATATAAACATTGTTTTAATAATTCTAAGTTAAAGAATAAACTTAATCTAACACACCTATGTCATATTGATTAAACTTGTTACAGATTTTCTTTCACCTTGTGTTTTAATTTAATTTAATTTGTTACTCAGTTAATTTTTAGTCTAGGTAATAGCTCATTTACATCAAAATATTTTTCCACTACCAAATTGCGTAAGTATATATTTCATAAATATTTGCTCGTACAGTCCCTGTGGAGACGATAACTCGATATATTTATCACTTTATTACTTGTTACGATTGCGTACATTTGCACATTTCCGTCATTCCAAGTTTTTGGCGCCATTGCCGGGGCTTGTTAAAAATTTATTATTTTATAAATTATTAATTTTGCATTTTGGTCTATTTTTTATTGAATTTTAATTTAATTATTTTTTCTTTTAGGTGTTTATGAGTATTCATCAAATTATTGACTTACTCCCAATAGATCCCAAAATTGAAAGAATTTTTAAATAAAGGAGAAGACAAGCAGCTCAAAGATGAACTGAAGTGATGATCCATGAAAACCAAAATCAAGGAAATGGAGCAAATCATGCTCAAAATCCTATCCTTGTTGCTGATGACAAGGATCGAGCCTTAAGATAGTATGTTGTGCCTCTTTTTCATGAACTTAATTCGGGAATTAGAAGGCCCGAGATTGAGGCACAATAATTCGAGCTGAAGCTTGTTATGTTTTAGATGCTTCAAATAGTGGGCCAATTTAGTGGAATGCCTACGGAAGATCCTCACCTTCAACTCAGATTGTTTATGGAGGTGAGTGAATCCTTACAAATGGCCAGAGTAACCGAGGATGAACTAAGGCTAAAGGTTTTCCCATATTCACTAAGGGTTAGAGCTTGAGCCTGGTTAAACTCGTTGCCACCCGCTTCAATTACTACATGGCAAGAGTTGGCAGAACGCTTCCAATTGAAGTATTTCCCATCTAGCAAGAATGGTAAGTTGCGGAATGAGATCACGACTTTTTAGCAAATGGATGATGAATCTTTTTATGAGGCATGAGAGAGATTCAAAGAATTATTGCAAAAATGCCCTCATCATGGAATTCCGCATTACATCCAGCTAGAGACTATAACATCCCATTTTTTAGTGATATTTCAGGACCGCAAATTCCAATTAGTAAATTATTATTTTATTATTTATTTAGTGTCTACGAGATTTTGTTAAGGTCGTATTAAAATTTTGTTAAGAAATTTTAATGCTTAATTGCTTAATTAAGTGAAAAGAACTAAATCGTAAAAAGTGAAAAAGTTGAGTTCTAATAGTTAAGAGAGTCAAATAGCTTTATAAGTAAATTTTCATGGACTTGAATGGTAATTATACCATATATGTTGATAGTGGTTGTACATGGATTAGTATTATTGAAATTTTGATAATTTTTAAAGGGCAAAAAGGTAAATCAGTAAATTTAAAACTAAAAATAACATAAGAAATAATGTTTATCTTATTCATTTGATATCATCTCCACCGAAAATCACCATAGAATAGGCTAGGGCATTCGGTCAAGTTCATTTCATTGCATGTAAGTGTATTCAAGCCCGTTTTTAATGATTTTTATGTTTTTGAGATTGTTGCAACTAGGTCCAGCTAGCTCGTACCTTCGTTTTTGAATTTGTTAAAAATTTTGAAAACACTATTGATGAATCTTGAATGTTTTGGATGATAACCATGTGTTTGAAGCTTTAATTATGGTATTTGGTTAAATTTTGAAGTGATTTTCGTTAGATTTTGATTTAAGGATTAAATTGTTAAAATGTCAAAATCTCAAGGTTTAGTAGTGAATTTTGATGTAAAGTAGGGACTGTTAAAAGGCCTATAATATTCGGCTATAACTTGATTCCAAAGAAAAAGTCAATTTGGTGATTTTCGGGTTAGATGACTAAATTGCAAAAATCGTAAAAGTTTAGGAAAAATGTGTAAATAATAAGAAGTTAAGGGTTGTGTATATTATATGAAATTTGGAATATGTATGAGATTAATATATTGCATTTAATTATCATATAGATCAAAACTTGGATAAAAAAGACAATAACCGAGGAAAAGGGAAAATAGTGGATTAGTCCTTGCGTGCTGGTCGGAATCGAATAGTAGGTAAGTTCATAGTGTTTCAAAAAGTAAATGAATTTATATTGGAATTTTTACATTATAGTTCCTTAGCTAAAGGTTGATAATTAATTATTGAATGTTTACACATTCGTGCCCCTATTTGTACTTTGGTACCCCTGTTTGCACATTCGTGCCCTTGTTTGTACTTCGGTACTCCTGAACACATTTATGTGTATTGTTATACTCTAGTAACCCTGCAATCTAATAGTATATGAATTGTATCTAGTTGTGTTAGATTGAAAGTAATACTATGATCTTACTAAGTTGTGTAAACTTACCGATTCTTGTGGATTGTTTAGTAGAGTTCTGTTGCTGACCCTTTAGAAGAATCAATCAACCGACCCACACTATCCATCGGAGTTGGTAGTTTTTGTGTCTCTTAAGGTAGTGGCATGTATATGTGACTAAATAGGTTGTTTTGGTACAAATTGATACTTTACTAAACGATGTCAGTAAGTATTGTATCATGCTTGTAAATAGGTTTTTTTTTTTTTGGTATAATTATAATGGTATGAAAGTGAATACTTGTGGAATGTTTTGGTATATGATTGAACTAAGTCACCATGCAAGAAATGGATCAATGTTGATATCTTTTAGTTGTTGATGTTTTGATTGCTTTTGAGGTGCCTTTGAATGGCATATTGGTTAGTAGAATTAGGACCTTTGGAATGGAAAATATATGTATGTTTAGGTATGATTTGATGTCTTTTTAGTATGCACAAGTTTTTTCAAATGGTCATGCATGAAATGGTGTTGGGAATGACTTGTTCTAAGTGAATTTTAGGTCCACACGGCCTGAGACATCGGCGTGTGATTCAGCCGTGTGTGACACACGGCCTGGAAATACGGCCGTGTGTCTCCTGAAGGTTCCTTTGTATGCAACTCAGTGAGTTACACGGCCTAGCACACGGCCTGGAACACGGGCGTGTAGGGCAAATTTTAAGAGTTATACGGCTTGGCACACAGGCGTGTGACCTTACTCAAAGAGTTACACGGGCTGGGACACGGCCGTGTGTCCCTAGTTCGAAGGTTACACGGCCTGAGACATGGGCGTGTGTCTCAACTGTGTGAGGCACACGGCCTGGCCACAATGCCATGTGACCCTTGTTTTCAAATATTTGTGACTTTTTCCTAGACCTTCAAATGATTTCAGATTGGTCCCGAATCGTTTCTAAGGTATTTTTAGGGCCTCGAGGGCTCGATCTAGGGACGATATGTATGTGTATGATTCATTTATGATTTGTTTATATTATTGAATGAAGTTAAGTATAAATGTTTTAGATTGTATGATAATACTCTATAACCCTAAACTTATGACGGATACGGGTTAGGGGTGTTACAAAAGACTTTCTATAATGGTCTCAGCGCAAACACGAGGATGGTGGTGGATACTTCTGCAAATGGTGCTCTCCTTTCTAAGTATTATAATGAGGCTTATGAAATTATTGAGAGAATTGGCAGCAATAATTACCAGTGGCCAACCAACCAAATAAATTCAGGAAGACGAGTCGCAAGAGTACATGAAGTGGACACCCTCACTTCACTTGCAGCTCGGTATCTTCGATATCTTCAATGCTTAAGAATTTTACTGCTAATGAGTTTAATAATGTTGCAATTCAACCACCTAATCAATTCGAGAACATAGCCTGTGTATATTCTGGGGAAGGGCACTTGTTCAAAAATTGCCCATCAAACCCAGAGTCTGTTTATTACATAGGTAGTCAGAACCAGAACAGAGGTAGGTAGGGACTACAGTCCAAATTTTATAACCCGTCATGGCGAGACCACCTGAATTTTTATTGGAGTAACCAAGGAGCTAGACCCTGTAACACTTACGTGCAACCCAGACCAATCCAACCACCTGGATTTACCCAACAAATTTAGAAGCCGCCATAAGTTGAACCTTCTAATAGCTTGGAAAACCTATTGAAATCATATATGGCAAAGAATGAAGCCACTTTAAGGAATTTGGAGAATCAAGTGGTCAACTTGCCACTGAACTTAGGAATCGACCACAAGGCACTTTGCCCAGTGATATGAAAAATCCAAGAAACCCAGGTAAAGAACATTGCAAAGTAGTGACTCTAAGAAGCAGAAGGACATTAAAGCCCAATACTGTTGAAGCTGAAGAAGAACCTGCTGATGCTCAAGATAAAGTGGAAGTTCAACCATTTGTTGAAATCCAGCTTCATAGGAGCCAGATTCTGTAAACTCTAATTAGGTAACCCCTAAACTGGTCAATTCTGATAAACTAACAATTTTGTTAGATGTAGAAAACCACCGTAGTAAAAGAATTGCCTAGTACAAGTTAAGAATCCTCCACCACCCTACCCTCAAAGGCTTCTTAAGCAGAAGCAAGAAGTCCAATTTAAGAAGTTCTTATATGTACTCAAGTAGCATCATATCAATATCCCATTAGGGGAAGCCCTTGAGCAAATGTCCAATTACATCAAATTTATGAAGGACATCCTGTTCAAAAAGAGCAGACTTGGAGAATTTGAGACAGTAGCATTGACAAAAGAGTGCAGTGCATTCCTACAAGATAAGCTACCCCCAAAAATGAAGGATCTAGGATGCTTTACCATACCCTGTAACATCAGGGCATCTTATTGTGGTAAGGCATTGTGTGATCTAGGAGCGAGCATGAACTTGATGCCCATGCCTGTATTTGGAAAATTGGGGATAGGTGAAGTCAGACCAACTACGGTTACGCTTCATCTGGCAGACAGATCATTAGCACATCCAGAAGGAAAAATCTAGGATGTATTGGTACGTGTAGAGAAATTTATTTTTCCTGCTGATTTTATTATCTTAGATTTTGAAGTAGAAAAAGAAGTGTCAATCATCTTAGGAAGGCCTTTCCTGGCAATCAGAAGGACCCCAATTGATGTGCAGAAGGGCGAGCTTACCATGCGCGTTCAGGACAATCAGGTAACATTTAATGTATTTAATGATCAATGCCTGAAACATTACTGGGGTGATAAAGTTGAACGGAATAAAACCTCGCTCACTTTATCAAATTCTTAAAATTTTCAAATAACCAACTTAGGCAATATTTTCTAGATTATTATATTAAAAAAATTCAGTCTAGGAAGTTGAGATTTAAGCGGGACCGCTTGTGACCCCTCCAATCTTTCTTGTGAATTGATTTTAACTTAAATTTCCAAGAAAAAAAATTCCTAAGTGGACAAATAAATTTTAATTTGCTGAATAAAGGGTCAATTTTGATCCAAATGTTAATTTTCTGTTTTCTTTTCAATTTATTCTTCAGTACAGATACTTAATTGATTTGTTTTTAATAATTTGTTGTGTTTTTTGTAAATATTTTTTTAACAGCCATAAATAAAAGTTTTTTCTTTTTATTTAATTAATATGATAATAGTAATATATATACATATATTATATATTAATTTTTATCAAATTTGTTTAGAACTAGGATTAGTAATATTTTAATCTTATTTTAATTGTTAAGTGTTTGTATTTAATTTCTTAAAGCCATTTTACTAACACCTTAAGATTTACCATGTAACAGCTTGGTTTTCAGCGGTGATGGAATAGTGGTTTCGGGACCACAAATTTCTGTCGTGTCAACTCATAAATGTTATTTATAGAATATTTACGGAGCCATTAGAGTCGTATTAAGATTTGGTTAAGAAATTTTAATGTTTAAATAGCTAATTAAAGAAAAAAGGACTAAATTGAAAAAAAAAAGATGCAAAACTTAGTAATTATTGAATTGTAATGATGAGATAGTTTAATTATCAAAAGAGAAGGGACTTAAGTAGTAATTAGATCATAGAGAAGTTAGATGGACGGTAAAGGACAATAAAATTGTCATTTGCTATGTTTATTAAAAAGGGATAAAATTGTAATTAAGCATTAATAAGATAAAGAATAATAAAAATTAAATTTGTATCATCTTCTCCATGGTTCCACCGAATTTTGAAAGGGAAAACACCATTTAAGTGCTTAGAGAGGTTCGGCCATAATTCTTATTGCATGTAAGTTCGTTTTGAGTCTATTTTTCTTGTAATTTTTTATGTTTTTGAAATCGTTGCAACTAGGTTCAGCTAACTCGAACCTTCATTTTTGAAACTGTTACAAATTTTGAATGTTGCCATTAGTGAATATTGATTATTCTTGATGATAATGATGAGTTTGAAGTCTTGCTTGTGATTTTGGATTATTTTGTAATGTGATATTTGTTAGTTTTTGATTAAAGGGTTGAATTAGTTAAATGCTAGAATTCATGGGTAAAGGTGTGGAATTTAGAATATATTTGGGCTAGGAACAAAGGGATATATATTCGGCTAGCATGATTGAATGGCAAATTTTACTAAAATTTGAGATTTTAAGTTTAGGGACTAAATTGTGAAAAATGTAAAAGTTTAAAGAAAATGTGTAATTAATAAAAAGTTAAGGGTTAAATGTATTGAATTGAATATGAATTTAATAGATTGTATTTAATTACCGTATAGATCAAGATTTGATTCAAAAAGACAATAACCGAAGAAAAGGAAAAATTACGGAGTAGTCCTTGTGTTTAAATCAGAAGTGCTTTAGAGGTAAGTTCATAGTATTTCAATACGTAAATAAAGTTTTACTTGCAATCTTATATAATTTCTCTTTAATTAATTTGTTTATATATAATTATTGATGATTGCACATACATGCCCCTGTTTGTACTTCGATACCCCTAATTGCACATACGTGCACCTATTTTTACTTCGATACCCCTAAATGAACATACGTGCCCCTATTTGTACTTCTGTATTCCCTGAATGCACTTATGTTCCCTTGATTATACTCTGGTAACCCTGAATCAAATAGTATATGAACTGTGTCTAATTGTTTTTAAATTAAATGTTATACTATGTCCTTACTAAGTTATGTAAGCTTACCTGTTCTTGTGGTCTGTTTTGTAGATAATCGTTGCTGACATTTTGGAAGGATCAATCAACCGGCTCACACTATCCATCTAAGTTGGTAGTTTTTGAATCTCCTAAGGTAGTGGCATGTATATATAGATAAATATGTTGGTTTGGTACACTTTGATACTTACCAAATTATGTCACTTGGTATTTTAACATATTTGTAAATGATTAATTGTGGTATGTTTTGGTACATATTTGAACTAAGTTACTATGCATGAAATGAAGCAATATTGACATGTTTTGATAGTTGATGTTTTGACATAATTGTGGTTTCTTTGAATGGCACATTGGTTGGTTGATTTAAGGTGTTTAAAATGACATGTTTATGTAGTGGTGAATGATGTTTAAGTCTCTTGGATGTTGCTCAAATGGTTAAATTGGTTAGGTGTGAATTGTTTGTGAAGTGGCTTGATCTTAGGTAAACTTTAGGTTCACACGGCCTGGGACATAGCTGTGTGAGGCACACGGCCTGGCGACACGGCAGTGTGTCATCTGAGAATTTCTTAGGGTTCAAGTCAGTGAGTTACACGGCCTAGCACACGAGCGTGTGGGGCAACTCAGAGAGTTACACGGCTTGGCACACGGGCGTGTGACCCTACTTAGTGATTTACATGGGTGAGGACACGGGCTGCAACACAGCCGTGTGTCCCTAGTTCGAAATTTACACGGCCTAGGACTATGCCACATGGCCTTACCACACGACCGTGTGACTCCTATTTTGAAAATTTTGCATATTTTTCTTAAACTTTCTAGTTTGTTTCAAATTAGTCTCGAATTGCTTCTAAACTATTTTTGTGGCCTCGAGGGCTCAATTTATGGACAAAGTGTATGAGATTGATGAATTATGATATGTTTAGTCTATTTGAATGGTATGATGTTAATTGTTCCTGATTGTACAGTAATGTTCTGTAACCCTAATCTAGCGACGGAGACAGGTTAGGGGTGTTACATACCACTTCTTCTCCTTCTCCACCGCTACTTTCAATCACTGCCCATACACCACCTTGTTTACCCTTTAAATGCTGCCGCACATTGCTTCTATTCCCTAATACCATCGGCCACCCTAGCTAGTTGCTCCACCGTTGCACCTACACCCTTAATTCAACCCAACACTGCACCTTCCCGTCAACCAAAGTAGCATCACCACATTTTATCCCCAACCAGCAACAGTTGCATGTCCCCAATTCCATTAAGCCGCCAGCCGTCGCACCTTGCTCCAAGCTACCACACTTCTAAACCACCATCAACCACCCCTATACCTTCAAACCCAACACCCTTCCTCCATATCTTATAACAAATTTTTTGGCTTGTTACAAATGTTACATTTAAATAGATCAAAATACAACTTTTCAAATCGACTTGAGTAAGAAAATGTTAAACCAAATTCAAAATCCACCCTTAAATTTTACACTTCATTCAACATTTTTGAGTTCTTAAAGGTCATTTAATACCATTTCCAAGGTCTCATCATTATATGAGAACGTTTGGGCATCATTCGGGGTCATTCCGAAGCCTAAAAACTAAAGTTCGTAGGAGTAAGGATAATTGTTCCAATACAACTATTCCATGTTGCAGAACAACTACCTAGAAATGTAGTAATTCGTATTCTGTTTGACTTATTATGATACCTTTCTGATACAACTATTCTATGTTGTGAAACAACTACCTAGAAATTTAGCAACTTGTATTCTGTTTGACTTTTGTGATACCTCTAAGGCAAAATATCTATAGTTAGACCCCTGGAGCTGAAAGTTAGTCTAAAAACACAATAAAACATCTCCATACACTACCATAACATATCATTGAGATTCAAACCATTATAAATCAATTTCTAAACTTATTTAAAGCTCAAAATACAAGTCATAAACACATTCATGCCAAATAATGGAATAAAGCTTGATTAAAAATATCAAAATGACTTAATAACAACTTAAATTTCCCAAATACAATACCCAAACTATGTCTTTTATGTACATGTCAAATTCTAACAACAAAGACATCCAAAACAAATGATATGAAACCTTAAGATGGATGGTGATGCATTCCCAAGCTGAAACCTTAGACTTTTTGATGAATCCAAAACCTACATGTTTAAAACTATAACACCCTATACTCGGCCTGGTCGTTGAGCCCGAATATCAGGATGCCACACCACCGTCTCATGTCTTACACAATAATTAAAAGCTCATTCTTACAGAAACATTATTATTATCATTCGTATAGGTTTTAGTCAACATGCTCTTTAACTATCATCATCACATGTTAAATATTCATCTAAAAGTCTTATAATCATAGTTACACATGCTTAAGATCCATTTAGTAAAATTTCAAACCTGGCTACGTAGGTATCAATATTGAAATTGAAGTATCGATAATTCTCTCTAGTGGTATCAATACCGCTTGGAAAATCGGTACAAAAACTGCTTACTGTTTCTTACATAAAATCCAAACCTCTAAAATTATAGGTAACTCTACCAAAGTATCGATTATCCCACCCTGAGTATTGATACTCGAGATAGGATACGATACCAATTTACATTACTATCTTCATGCTCTTTCAAAAATAATGGAGGTATTGATATTTAAACTCGAATATCTATACCCTTGCTACAAATGTCAAAAATTCAAGAATTTTAAGTATATAAATCATGTCAACGAAAGTCTAATCAACATGCTTTATCCACATCATCATACGAGTAATAGAATGCTGAAATAACTGTCCAAAACATTGTAATTGACTCCGAGAAATAATAAGCATAATACGAATCAAAACTCAAAATCCTAATAGCAATTTAACCATGGAAGCACCCTAAGTATTATATCAAATACTAGCGTAAAGTCTACCACATTGTCTTGTCCCCAAAACGTAAACAAGTAATAACAACACCTACGGAAACACGAAAATAGACTTGCTCGGATCACCCCTCAAAACCACACTGCTCACATTGGCACACAATTAATCTGCAAAGGTTTTAAAATGGAGTGGGCGAGTTTTACAAGCTCAATGAATGCCTAGAACAACTATCATGCAAACATGTCATCAAACATTAGTGAAACATACATGTAGCATAATTATAGCAGCCTTAACTTAGTTAACATATTTTACTTCACATGCATATACGATAGATGATTTACAGAGTCAATACATACATATTCATGCATACATCACAATACACAAACATATTTATAGATAATTTGGCACTTGAGCTCAGAAACGTAAAAGTGGGCTCTATCACCACTCATCGGATACACAGATCTCTAACCCAACACATAGACTCATAGAGTCAAACATGTCCTGTAAGTGAAGCATTAAGCTAACACTCTTTGATAAAGAATGATACGGCACATGTGTGGAATAGGATCATACCTCATCTAAGTTGCAGATTTAACCTGGATCTCTAGACGAATGTAAACTGAAATGAGAAAAAAAAATAGATTAGTAGTCACAAAGGAGAGTCAAACAAAATTAAAACAAAAGAAAGATGAACCGGCTGGTAAAGACTTCCAAAGAGAATGAATTAGGTTTTCTTTGATGGAAAGAAACCGTCATTGGACCTCAAGAAAATGCCCCAACAAGATCTGGAAAAAACAAAACAAAAACAGATTTGTCAGAGGTGATTTTAAAGATAAAAGCAAATTGTTTTGTGTAAGAATTTTGAAACAATAAGAAAATATTAGAACTCTAAATTTTGATGTGTTTCTTGATGGAACAAGATAGGAGAAAATCTTTCTTGAAGCAACTTTAACCAAGAACGAAAATCAATAAAATCAACAAGCCAAAACAATAAGAACTAACTTAAATAAGCAAGAAATGATAAATTAAGGATAGAAAAGAGAATATGATGTCCTAAGAAGCCTTGGAAACATTAAGAATCCAAAAATCCTTCCAATGGATCTAATTCCCCCTGTAAGAAAAAGATCTTGGCAAGAAAAGCTTGAAGATGATTACCACAACCTAAAAGATTGTTAAAACAACTTCTAAAAGAAACTCAAGAGCAATTCTTGATGAAAAACTCAAAGAGAATTATTATTAACTTAAAAAAACAAAATCAATAGTTTGTGTATAAGGGTGGATGTCCATGCTACATATAGGCCCCCAAAATATGTTTCCTAACCCTAATGGAATAACTAACATGACAACTCATCGAATAAAAAAAATCAAAATAGTTCTTAGTGTGGACTCTTAATAAAAATTAGACCAAGGGAACTAAATGGGCTCAATGGGTTGAATTCTTACATGATGATCCATCTATTAAAATAAAATTGGACTTAAATTTTAAATATTTTACAATTTGGGCCATTTTGATAATTTGGCCTGATATTCAATTAAATTACTTTCCAAACTTCAGGATGCACTTGTAGACATCTTAATGGGCCATGTTTTCAAGAACTTGGTCTTGTGATTCGTCTTCTCTCGAAATTTGCTCATTCAAGCTCGTACATGAAATCCAATGCGTCTTGGCTGTAAGATTCTATTTCTTGGACCAAGATTTCCAAGATTTGAAATCTTGATTTTCTTGATTCTTGAAATTGTTCGAAACAACAAAATTGGACCAAGATTTGATTTCTTGATTTTCATGAAAATAAGAAAGTGAATCTTGATTTTCTTTTTTGGTCGTGTGCACATCTAGGGCCTTAGTAACAAAGTCTTGGATGGTCCCGTTCAATCTTGCTCGGATTTGCTTGGCCTTCGACCTCATTATTGGGCCTTGAGAAAATTTGAGCCCATCACGTTCATAAGCCTGATTGTGGGCCTTGAGACTCGTATCATTCCCCCTTCTTCAAGAAGATTCGTCCCCGAATCTTTAGCTGTACAAAAATAAAAAAGGATTAGAATAAATAACAATAAAATAAAAAAATACTTACCTAAGCTTTCTTGTATGCCAAAACTATCTTCGGGATCAAAAACATTATTTCGATCCATAAAATTAGCTTCGATCATGGACGTGTCCTTTAAAAACAAGGTATCAACACTAAACAAAGAAATGTTAGGCATGTGAGTGTTCAAGTAAAAAATAAATTGTAACTTTCTTTGAATATGCATGGTCATCCATAAGAATTTCCAAAGATTAGTCAATAATTTCACATAATTATCAAAATCCAGAAGTTTAATATCATTATTTAAAAATTCATATTTAAAGTCTAAGGTAGAAAATTTTGTTGCAAGATCAAATGCATAAAGTTCTTTAATAAACCTATCGAATGCAACAAAAGTAAGTTTGACCCATAAAATCAATTGAACTTTCAGACCAAGGTTTAATAAAATTTAACCAACAAGGAAACATGTTGTAACACCCCAAACCCGGCCTAGAAGTTAGGCCCGAATCTGGTGTGTCACATGGAAGTAAAAACCATCTTTGCGATTATTAAAAACTTGCTTGAGAAATACAGCCTCTTTGTTAAAACCAAAAACACTTAAGCAATTGTTAACTACTTGAAAACATAATAATCTTTAAAAACCTTTTCGTTTGCGGATGCATATTTGAAATAAACAGTTTACGAAAATGTGACGTTTATAAATAGAGTTGCAGAAGCATTTTGAAAACGTTGCGGAAACGTAGATAAAATACAAGTATTTTGAGAGATTGTTTGATAAATCGATAATCGAAACTAATGATCTTACAAAGCCGTGACTTTTGAAAACGACGTTGAAAATTCGAAAGAGATTCCAAGTCTTTTGAAAATATCGTTAATAGTTCGAGAGAAAATATCCATGTTAAAAATATTTGTAAAAGTTTATTTTGAAATCCATTTGTTAATCAATTTTGGAAACCATTGTTTAAGTTTTTAGAAAATTCCCCTTTTTAAACAATTTAAGAAAAATAATAAAAACATCCCAACCAAAAAGCAAAAATAAAAATAGTCCAGAGGCCTTATTACAACATTTAACCCAAAATAGTAAAGTAATAAAATAAACGAGAAAGAAGTCTAAAGTCCAAATAAACCATTTAGAAGTATGGCCTCCTCGAGTCATCCATAGCCCAAGTCCATATCATCAAGCATTACCTACAAGGGTTAAGAGAAAGGGGGTGAGTTACAAGAACTCAGTGTGAAATCCCTTACAGTTATTATTGGGTAGGAACCCAATTAGCAATATTTTGGGCCTAAGCCCATTTACAACAACAATAATGTATCAAATATAATATGCATATGATATGCAATTCCCAAACCAAACCTAGTTTTCCATCCGCTACACACCACCCGCACTCAACCAAAGACACCGTGGGGAGCTTTAGTCACCCACCCCGCCAACACACCAAACGTAGGCATTAAGCCATTTATATCAGATTTGTGGATAAGCCACCAGATTAACAGAATTTACATGGCATTGCCATTTTCAGATTTGTGGCAGAGCCACCAGATTTATGTAGCAGAGCTACCAGAACTTCTCTTCATCATTATCCCATCCCATGCAAATCATGTATATAATGCATAGCCATTCACAACAATTTATTTAGATATTTATTACAAAATTATGGCCCATTACAGCAATTAATCAAAAGGCCCATTAAGCAAAATATCAGATTTGGCCCATTTAGCAAAATATCAGATTGGCCCATATAGCAAAATATCAGATTGGCCCATTTAACAAAATATCAAATTGGCCCACTTATCAAAATATCAGATTGGCCCATTTAGCAAAATATCATATCGGCCCATTTATCAAAATATCAAATTGGCCCATATAACAATTTCGTAATTCGACCCTTTAGGGGCATTTTCGTAATTTTGACCCATAGGGGCATTTTCGTAATTTCGATAATTTACCCACTAAGGGTAATTCGGTAATCTCGCAACCTAAGGGTATTTTGGAAATTTCGCAACCTAGACTTAACTACTAATGTGGAGCATAAAAATCGAAACTGTCCATCTGCGTCGTACTAACTAAATTGACTATAACTTGAGTTAGGAATCTCTAAATCTAACTCTGTAAATTTTCCTTGAAACTAGACTCATATATCTTCTTACTAAAAGTTTCCAGAATTTTTGGCTTAATCATTTAGTACAGTTTATTCCTTGAAGTTTCCCTTGTTTCACTGACCAACGATTCTGACCTCTCTTATCCAAAATTCAAATATCTCACTGTACAGTTTTCATATGTTGCTCCCACTTGTTTCTATTGAAAATAGACTTACTAAGTAATCTGTACATATAAACTATAACTTATAATTCACTTTGTACAATTTTAGACTATTTTTCCAAGACAGATCAAGGAACCACGAAGTCATTCAGAACCAGTCTCACTCAAATTAACATATCTCAGAATATAAAAATCCTTTTCCTTATCCGTTTCTTCCATATTAAAATAGATACAGTAAGCTTTAATTCGATATCTTATTCACTTTCTAATTACCTTTATCCTATTTTTCGTGATTTTTCAAATACACGTCACTGTTCCTGACCGAAATTGTTTTATTGCGAAATACGATTACCACTACGATCATACGCATGCCCGAGTGATCACAGATGCCAGTTTTCGGTTTTCTTTGGTATTTCGACCGATTCACAGAATATTTCATACAAACTTTCAGAGAAGTGTGAAATTACACACCATTTCAGATACGTATACGAAAGATGTGGGATTACACACCTGATTTTGATTTCCTAAAGAACCACTCGTCGATGACCTAGAACAATACCAACCAAAAGTTAGCCTCGGATTCCAAAAGATTTCGTATCACTTACACTTGAATCACTTACCACTATATTCGAAGGTAGAAATATATCAAGTGATTTGTCCCTAAAACATATAGTCGATTAGTCGAAACTTCAATCCGATTTGCAACATAGCCAAATAGAGATATAATGAAAAATCCAAAAATGAACCCCCTTACTTTATCGATATTGGATCCAATTTCCACCGTTTGACTTCGGCTAGAACAATACACGGTCTCCCACTTAAAACACTACGAAAAAGAGAAAATAATCTCGTTTGAGAGGGTAGAATAAAATGATGGTCTCGGTTAAAAGGACCATCCCATGCCAAGACATATATTCGGCTAGGAGAAAGAAAAAATAAAAAAATGTTTGAATAGAACCACTTACCGATTGATCAAAGGAGTGAGTGTTAATACGGATGAGAAGAACGATAAAGAAGAAATGAAGGGTTCGGTTTTTCCAAAGGAAAACGAGTGAACAATTTGATCTCTAAGGCTTAGGTACTTTCGACAACAAGGAAGAAAAGAAGAAACAAAAATGCACACTAAAGGCTTGAAAATTCGGCAAAGAGAAGAGGAAATTTGGAGAGAAAGAGAATGATACAAAAAACTAAAGAGAACAACCTCTCAAGCACTAGCTTTGCCAAAAACTCCTAGCAAAATTCGGCTATCACCCCCTTTAGCCCCAAAATTGTCCACATTCATGTCCCTAATAGTCAAAAATTTTCCAACCACCCTTTCCATAACACATCCCTTGAAAAAGGCTACTTGTTCCCCCTACTTTCCTATTTCTCTTGATTTCTTTCCTCACATTCATCCTTGCCTTTTTCTTTTAGCCTCCTTACCAAAATAATGAAGTCAACCTTGCCATGAATGCCTCTTGGCCGACACTTAAGGAAAGGGTGCAAAAATATAAGTCAAAATTTGCACACAAAGTGATTCGAACCTTTTCCCTCAAGGTACTACATGTGGCGCCATAACCCTTTTACCAATTGCTCATTTATGCTAGCAATTTACTCTTTTATTTCCATAAGCCTTGATGCCACTTACTATATCTCCTTAATAGGCTTAAACACAAAATTTTACTAAGGCCCAACTTGAACCCGGAACTTCATAGAAACCTCGTAACTTTCCAAAATTACCTTCTTAATAAGTCCAACTTGAAATAATGCCGTTCTCTTGTTCTCAAAATTTTAAAACGCTTTTACGCTCAAGGCCCATTGGGCCCAATCCTACTAGGCCCAATTTCGGGATGTTACACATGTTGTATGGAAATATTTTACAAACAAAATCAGTAGCATACTTATAAAAAACATTCAAGTTATGCCTTCTTAAATCAATTTCTAATTTTTTCTTACCTTTCTTACCTAGTAGCACTTGCGGAGAAGTATCAATGTTCAACTTACCTCTTTCCCATAAGTAAAATTGTCTCTCGATGGCAGAGTAATATAATTGGAAGTCCGTAAATGGATCCTTGAAATCTTGTAATAAAGAAACACGACTAAACAAATTTGAGTTAGGGTTAGTTAAAACATAATCATTCCTCACTTTTGTATGGGTATTTTCTTGCTTTTCTTTTTCTTTTTCCACTTGAGAACTCTCCAATTTTACCTCATATGGATTTTCACTCCCCAAATTTGGACCATCAAGTAGACCTTTATCACTTAAGGTCTCTTTTCTCTCGGTCTTTTCACATAATTCTGTCTCACTTCCTATATCCCCCTCACAAGTATTATGAATATTCAATTCAATACAATACATCCCAGTAGGAGAACATGACGTTTCCATCTCATCTAACTCAATAGATTTAAGGAATAATTCTCACTATCATCTTTTTTCGGTTCACAAAGTTCACCGTGACAAGTCTCTTTTCCACTAGAGTATGAGTCAACAAAAGGTACAAAGTCATACTTACTGTAATAACCCAATTTCAGTGAAATCGGAACAGTGGTTTTGGGACCACAAATCTGAGTCATAAAGAAAATTTATTTTAATACTATTGCATGGTTTGCATTATGATAGGAAAACTGCATGAAAAATTTCGATAAGAAAATTTTACCGATTACATGTTTAATTGTGGAAAGGATCAAATTGCATAAAATGCAAAAGTTGAATTCTAGTAGCTAAAAGTATCAAATAGCTATGGAATTCAAAATTTGAGGTCCTTATATGGTAATTAGACCATTAAAGAAAAGTTAGTAGATATTTTTGGTGAATCATCCATGGAAAATTAGAAAAAGAAAAGGACTAAATTGGAAAGTGGAAAAATTAAAAGATGATAAATTAAATAAAGGTTTAATATCATCATTTTATATCATCTTCATCCCCAAATACATGGAAACCCTAGGAAAGAGAAAGCAAGCTTTCTAGGCTTAATTGGGTAAGTAATCTTGTCCCGTTTTTAGTAATTTTTATATTTTTGAGATCGTAATAACTTAATCTATCTATTTTGGGGATCAATTTGAAAAGATATTAAAGTATAGAAACTTTTCCATGGATGATTATGCTAAAAATTTGAAATTTATGGTAGAAAATGAAAGGTTGTTGATAGATAAACAACTTTTGTAAAGTGAATTTTCATGAAATTGTGATTTAGGGACTAAATTGTAAATATGTAAAATTAATGGAAAATTTCTGATTTTTATGAAATATATGTGATGTAAATGTTATATGTAAAAATCAGTTAGGCTTGGAATAAGGATTAAATTGCATGAATATCATTTTTCGAGCCTAGGGACGAAATTTTCATTTATGAAAAGTATAGGGGCAAAATGATTATTTTGCCTAGGATGTGAATTGAATTAAATTGAGTATGAAATGGATTAAATTGATGATAAATTCATTTATATAGATCCAGAAAGTCCTAATACTGAGTTGGATCGAGGAAAACAAAAAGTATCGGATTAGTAGAATTTCATAAACGAACAAGTGACGAGGTAAGTTCGTGTAACTAAATTGTGTTTATTTTTATGCTTGAATTGAGTGTGTGTAACACCCCAAACCCGGCCCAGAAGTAAGGCCCGAATCTGGCGTGTCACAAAAAAAAACTCGTTTGAAAATTTCAGCCTCTTTGTTAAAATCCAAAACACTTAAGCAATTTATTAACTACTTGAAAACGTAATTATCTTTAAAAACCTTTTTGGTGGCAAAAGCATATTTGAGATAAACAATTTACAAAAATGTGATGTTAGAAATAGAGTTGCGTATATTTCAAATCGTTTCAAACGTAGATAAAATACAAATATTTTTGAGAGATTGATTGATGAGTCAACAATCAAGGTAGTGAACTTAAACCGTGACTTTTGAAAATATTGTTTGATAGTTCGAGAAAATAACTTCCGTGTTAAAATATTTTGTAACATCCCGAAATGGGCCTATGCATTTTTGATTTAATTATACGAAATGGCATGTCTTATGCGTTATGAATATATTGTGAACATTTTTGGAAACTTGGAAATGCAAGGAAATGATTTAGAAATGTTAAGTTTAAAAGAGGAAAGCGAACATTTTTGGAAACTTGGAAATGTAAGGAAATGTCATAGAAAATGTTAAGTTTAAAGTTTAAAAAGGGAAACTAAGGCAAGGTGGTCTTAAGAGAAAATGTATGTGAACTATGACATACAAATAGCCTTGGTAAAATGGCTACAAGGCGTCACTTAAGGGCCTAGCAAGTGACGCCACATGCAGGAGCAAAAGGGTCTCGAGTTCGAGTCACTTAGGAAGCAAAATAAAGTTTTTATTTTTTTTGGCACAAGGAGAGGTAATGGACGGCACCAAGGCACTTGAAGAAGAGTTTAAACTCTCTTAAAATTTCGGCTAAGGGTGGATAAATAATAGATTTATTTTAGATTATTGTCAATAGATAAATAAGGATTTATTCTTTAATTTTATTTTCAAATTAAGGTGATAAAGCCATCAAAATAGAAGTGATGGCCAAGTAAGGGATTCTCTTGGTGATAATTTTCGCAAAAAGGGAGGAGATTAAGGCTATCATTCATTCTTCTTCCTTTTCCTTCCCATTCTCTGCGAATTCTCTAAGCAACATCTTCTTTCTCTTCTTCTTTTGTCAAACCGAATTCCTCTTCTCCCCAAGTCCACCATTGCCGATTCTCCCTAAGTTCTTATCCCTCTCTTTTCAATTCAGTTGAAGCCGAATACATAAGTGACCATAGCCATCCAGTCTCCAAGTCTTCATAGCCGAATCATTGAAGGGCTTTAAACAAAGGTGCTGTCGATTTCATCAAGTAAGGGTAAGATCCAAATTTGGTTTCCATTCTTTATATTTTAGACTTATCGAAATTTAGGGACTAATCTCTATTATCAATCTTGGTCGAATTATGGAAGGGAGGTTTCGGGATTTATGTGTTGTCGACATCAAGGAAAGATCTTTCGGGATTTTTAAGATTTAAGGTAAGATGACATTCGGCCTTAGGCCATTCTTAATGTGTTCAAATGATAGGAATTGATCTAACATAAATCCATGGGAATTTCGACAGACATCTGAGGCAAGGGATACTTTTCGAGATTTGAGAATTTCAAGGTAAGTGTACTCACATATTCGGCCAAGGCCCTATCTTAAGTACTTAGATCTATTTGTTTTAACCGAAAACTAACCGATACAAGGGATCTAGTGATTAGCCGATTTCAAAGGGGAAGAATACAAGTTTCCGGTATTTGATTACACATCAATCGGCACCAAGGTAAGTTTTGAGTAATAACAATCCTAATAGGATTTGGTTTTATGGCCGAATGGTCTTCATTAAATTTTTAAAGTGATGGCCGAATGTAGGAAGTTAAAGATCTGAGGCAGTACATCGGATTTCGGGATTTCAGTGAATTGTTAAGCGAATCAGGTGTGTACCCCACACTAATCTTAATAGATTTATGGCTTTAACTTGATATATGTGTTAATATGAAAGTGTAAGAATGTGGCTAAGGTACCATGTTATGGTACAAAGTACTCAGGTACGTTTCCTACTCCTACTAGGATTATGAAATATGTTATGTTTAACATGTGATAAGTGATAAGAATGTGAAATTTGGCATGTTAATGCATAATATGTATGATATGGGGCATATGGGTTATTGAAACGGGGAAGTGAATGTGGTGACCTAAGACCACGATATTTGAATGTGGTGACCTAAGACCACGGTATTTGAATGTGGTGACCTAAGACCACGGTATTTGAATGTGGTGACCTAAGACCACGATACACGAATGTGGTGACCTAAGACCACGATATCTCGAATGTGGTGACCTAAGACCACAAATATTTATAAGAGGCGATGAGCACGTCGATCGCAGCTGATCGCTTCGATGGTGTGTAGCGGATGGAGGGTTGACTTAGTAGTCCCCACGGTGTGCAGGATGGTACGGGTGATGTGTAGCGGATGGCATATAGGTTTGGGTTCGGGTTGCATCACTTTTCTATCTGTTATGTGAATGTGAATGTAATATGATAATGTATGCCTGACTATTAAATTTTAGTGTTGGTTACACATTGAGTCTGTTGACTCACCCCGTTGTGGGAACATGTTTCAGGTGATGGACAGTGATGGACCGGGACGGCAGAACTTGTGGTGGCCATGCTCAGCTTGAAGTTTATTTTATTTGGACATTTTATTTCATTTAAGTACTTTAAATTATTTGGGTTTGTTTTGATGTAATAAGGCCACAATTGAACTATTTTACATTTATTTTTATGTTTACAAATTTTTATTAAGTCAAAGGTTAAGTAATTTATTTTAAATGTACTCTAAATGTTTTATCACCTAAAAATTTAAAAAGGGTTTCCATTATTGAAACGAATTTGTTTTCTACTCGAGCCCAACCCAAAACAATATTTCTTTCAAAGCACACTATTTATCAGAGTAACACATGAATTTTGAACCGGTTTACGTCGAGGAGCATACCAGATCCGGTCAAGGCTCGTGGGCCGGGTGTGGGGTGTTTCATATTTATAAAGTTTATTATGAAATCCATTTGTTAATCGATTTTGGAAAACCTTTATTTAATTTTTAGAAAAATTCTCGTTTTAAACAATTTAAGCAAAATAATAAGTATATCAACCATAAAGCGATAATAAAATACTCCAGAGGCCTTATTACAACGTAAACCAAAATAGAAAAATTATAAAATAAACGGAAATAGAAATTTAAAATTCAATAACACCATTTCAAGTATGGCCTCCACCGAGTCATCCATGGGCCCAAGTCCTCAAATCCTTTGAGCATTACGTACAAGGGTTAAGAAAAGGGGGTGAGTTACAAGAACTCGTGTGAAATCCCCTTACAGTCATCCACCTGGGCTGAACCCATATAGCAATCATCTTGGGCCTAAGCCCTTTTGCATAACAATCTTAAAATGAAGCAAATGTATGAATGTATGCAACCCAACCCAACCTAGATATCCATCCGCTACACACCACGCGTACCATCCATCACACCTGTGGGGATCTTTTGTCAACCCACCCCGCCAACACACCAATCATAGGCATTTAGCCATTTATATCAAATTCGAATTATGGACAAGCCACTAGAATAATAGAATATACGTGGCTTAGCCACCAGACAAAATGTGACAGAGTCACCAGATTATGTGGCAGAGCCACCAAATTTCACTTCCCCGATCATCAATATCCCTGTAACATCCTGAAAAGGGCCTATGCATTTTTGGTTTAATTGTACGAAATGACATATCTTATGTGTTATGAATATATTTTGAACACTTTTGGAAACCTGGAAATGTATGGAAATGTTAAGTTTAAAAGAGGAAAGTGAACATTTTTAGAACCTTGGAAATGTAAGGAAATGTCTTGTAAGGAAATGTCATGGAAATGTAAGGAAATGTCAAGTTTACAGAGCCGATCGAAAATTTTTGGAAACTTAGAAATGACCTAAAAATGACGAGTTTTAAGGTTTAAAAGGGGAAATTAAGGCAATGTGGCCTTAAAAGAAAAAGTTTGTGAAATTTGACACACAAACAGGCTTGGAAAAGTGGTCTGAAGATGCCACTTAGGGCCTATGGAAATGGCGCCATATGCAAGAGGAATGGGCCTAAGTTCGAGTCACATGGGAAGCAAATAAAAGAAATTTTATTTTGCTACAAGGAGCAGAGAGGTGGACGGCACATGGCTATAAATTAGGAGCTTTTATTATTTTATAAATAGTGGATAAATAAGGGATTTATTTATCATTATTTTCAAGAGATAATTTTTGGATTAAATTCTTTTAATTTGAATAAAGAGATAAAGAGGAAAATAAGGGAGAAGTGATGGCCAAGTAAGGGACTTTGAGTTTAATAATTTCGGCTAAGTAAGGATAGTTGCTGAATTATCTTTTATTTTAAGTGATAATTAAAGGATAAAACTTATCACATTAGGGAGCAAATAAGTGCCGAATTTTGCTTGAGGAGTGTGTCCATCTTTTTATTTGTTTTAGTCTCCATTGCCGAATCCCTTTTGCATTCTCTTCTTATTCTTTTTCTTTTCTTCATTATTTTCTTTCAATTCCAAATTCTACAACTTTTTCCTATATGGCCGAATACCTCATTTGCAATTAGAATCATAGCTGAACCTTAAAGCCTCATTGTTCTACTCTATTTCTCTATTATTAAAAGTGCCGAAACACCATAGTCGAATCTTTTTTGGAGGGGCTGTCGACTACGTGCTTGTGATCTTCTATTCTCTTCAACGTGTAGTGGTAAGTTCTTTCATTATCATTCGGTTTTGTGCTCTTTTTGCTAGTGTGCCGAAATCATGAGGATAGGCCTAGGGATAGCCGAATATTCTTTAAGCCATGATTATGTATTCTTTTGTGTGTAGTCGACGCTAAGGAGCCTTAAAAGAGATCTATCGGGTCTTGGAACATTAAGGTAAGTGATCGATAACATTTGGCCATAGGCCATTTTATGAGTTTTAAATGGTGATCGATTCTGTCCATGATGGTTTAGGGGCTAATCGACAAGGATAAGGAGATTCTCGGGATTTAAAGCATTCAAGGTAAATCGACAGAAATAAAGAGTTTCGGGATTCTAGATTGTGTTAGATCCAAAATAGATCGAGATTTCGCTAA
The DNA here is from genome assembly GCA_025698515.1 of Gossypium sturtianum. Taxonomy (NCBI): domain Eukaryota; kingdom Viridiplantae; phylum Streptophyta; class Magnoliopsida; order Malvales; family Malvaceae; genus Gossypium; species Gossypium sturtianum. The sequence goes on along the minus strand of CM046955.1, from coordinate 71,316,852 downwards.
ATAATCAGGTGCGTAGTTATCGTACTGTCTCTTGAATGTTTATATGTGTTATTTTATGTATGTGTATAAAGTGAATGATAGCCGAAATAAGGGCTAAGATTGTGAATACCCGTGGTGGGTGACTGAATCATCAGGTCAGTGATTTACGATAATAAATGATTATTGATGAATGTATGAAAATGTGATGGCATGTGATGTATATTTGTTTCAAGTAATATGTTGCCATGGTACATATATATATATGCATGGGACTTGGGATGTGACTATTGGAGGAAAGGGTGTACATTATGTACGTGGTCTAATGTTAGCCTTGTGCTACATTAGCGCTTGATGTTAGCTATGTGCTTCATCAAGGGAGGTGATGGCTAGGTGCCACATCTCGGCGGTTGATAGCTGTGTGCATCACCGTAGACTGATTAATATGTGGGATCACTTAGGTGATCGGTGGCTCAGCCACGGCTTTGAGCAGTAAGTCTGCCAAGGTAAGATATGTGGATCATTATGTGATCGGTGGATTAGCCACGGCCTTGGGCAGGGAGTCTGCTAAGGTAGGTGTAATGGATGGACCTAGGTTGGGTTGGGTCATAATTGCATATTTATGTGTATGGACTGTGTGGACATGGGCCGAGCCCATATGTATGGAGACATGTGTAATGACTATGCACTGAGTCTGTTTGACTCACCCAAATTTTTACCAACATTTCAGGTGATGCATAAAGCTTGGACCGGGTTGGAGTGGATACGAGGTGGCCAATGCAGAAGATATTTTAATTAATTAAGTATTTATATATTTTCAGTATTTTGATTAAGTGTTTATTGTAATAAGGCCCATTAAAGTATTTAAGTATTCTTATTAAGTACCTTTATTATTATTTTTTTTGATGGATTGATAACTGAATTATGATTTGGAAATGAGTTATTTCAGCAATTTACATTTTGGAATATCTATTAAAGTTTTAAATCCGGAAATGTGTGACAATAAAAGTTTTACTTATAAATTTTTTAAAAAAAAATATACAAGGTTTTACAAAAGTCAACAAAATTTTAATGTTTTATCTTAAGTCAAAAATATTTTCAAACGTTTTTTCGCAGTGGCATTTCAAATTCGGTCGTAACAAATGGGCCGGGTTTGGGGTGTTACAATCCCAATCCCATGCAACTTATGTAAATGCAACATACATAGTAAATCATGATATTTACAATATAACCACGATAATTAATAACTCAGAGATTTATTACAAATAATTTGGCCCATTAACACTTTGCAAAATCAGCCCATTAGGACATTATATCAAATTGGCTCATTAAGACATATGTCAAATTAGCCCATTAAACAATATATTAGATCGGCCCACAAAACAATATATATCAAATCGGCCCATTAACAATACATCAGATCGGCCCATTAGGGGTATTTTCGTAATTCGGCCCATAAGGGCATTTCGGTAAATCGGTCCATAAGGACATTTCGGTAATTCGGTAATCTTACCCACTAAGGGTAATTTGGTAATCTCGCAACCCAGGGGTTTTTCGGTAATTTACCCTCTAAGGGTATTATGGTAATTTCGCAACCCAGACTTAACTACTAATTTGGGGCATAAAAATTGAAGCTATCCATTTGTGTCATACTGACTAAACTGACCATAAATTGGATTAGGAAACTCGAAATTTAGATCCGTAAATTTTCCTTGAAACTAGACTCATATATCTTCTTACTATAATTTTTCCAGAATTTTTGACTTAACCATTTAGTACAGTTTATTCCTTAAAGTTTCCCTTGTTTCACTGTCCAACGATTCTGACCTCTCTTAACCGAAATTCAAATATCTCACTGTACGGTTTTCATATGCTGCTCTCACTTGTTTCTATTGAAAATAGGTTCACTAAGGAATCCATAAATATTAATTATAACTCTTAATTTACTTTGTACAATTTTATACGATTTTTCCAAAACAAAACAGGGAACCACGAAGTCCATCAGAACCAGTCTCACTAAAATTAAGATATCTCAGAATATAAAATTCCTTTTCCTTCTCTGTTTCTTCCATATCAAAATAGACACAGTAAGCTTTAATTTGATATCTTATTAACTTTCTAATTCCCTTTATCCTATTTTTCATGAGTTTTCTAAATCATATCACTGTTGCTGACCAAAACTGTTTCATTGCAAAAATATGGTTACCACTATGAACCTACGCACGCCCGAGTGATCACGGAAGCCGGTTTCCGGTTTTCTTTGGTATTACGACCAAATCACAGAATATTTCATGCAAACAATCAGAGAGATGTGAGAACACACACCATTTCAAACATGTATTCGGAAGGGTACGGGATTACACACCTTATTTTGATTTCCTAAAGAACCACTCTCCGTTGATCCTAGAACAATACCAACCAAAAGTTAGCTTCGGATTTCCAAAAGATTCATACTCAACGCATTGCTTACACTTGAATCACTTACCACTATATCCGAAGAATTTGCAAATAGAATATATCGAGTGATTTCATCCCTAAAACATAATCGATTAGTCGAAACTTCAATCAGATTTGCAATATAGCCAAATAGAGATATAACAAAAAATCCGAAAATGAACCCCTTACCTTAATGATGATAGATCCGACTTCAATCGTTTGACTCAAGACTAGAGAGGGATCAACAAGAATTTCCTTTACGACTACACACTAGAACACTACGAAAGGAAATATGATCACGCATAGAGAGAATAGAAGAAATGATGTTTTCGGTTAAGAAAACCATCCCAAGACAAGGGCACAAAATTCGGCATGGAGAAAAAAAAATACAATGATAGAATAGAGTCTCTTACCGATCTGATTAAGAAGAGTTTTTTCCCACACGATGGTGAATGAAATGATGAAGGAATAGGATGATAATGGGTTCGGCTATCAAAGGGAAAAGAAGCAAAGATGCCTTGAGGGTTTCGGTCAAAATAAGAGAAAATGATGCTCTCTTTTTGGCTTTGGAGTTTCGGAAAAGAGGGAAAAATTGGAGAAATCAAAAGAAACCAAAATGCTGAGGAGAAAACAACCTCTTCAAGCACCAAAAATTTGCAAATTCCTATAGAAAATTCGGCTATCACAAACCCCCTCCAAAAACATTATCATCTTTTCCAAAAGATGAACATTAACCAATTAAAATCTTTCCAAAACACCTTCCACACTATATGCCAACATGTTCCCTTATCCTTCCTTTTCTTTCATTTCTTTCCCCTCTTTTTCCCTTATCTTCCTCCTTACCATATTCCTTAGCCTCCCTTCCAAAATTAAAAGTCTTCCATACCATATTAAAGCCTTGGCCGACACTTACCTTATTTGTACAAAAAATTAATCCAAAATATTTGCACTTGGTGGGATTTGAACCTCTTCCCTTAAAGTCCTTCATGTGGCATCATATCCTCTTTACCAATTGCTCATTTATGCAAGCAAATTACTCTCTTATTTCCATAAGCCTTGATGCCACTTACTATCTCTCCTTAAAGTGCTTAAACACAAAATTTTTCCTATAACTTAACTTTGAACCCGGAACTTCCTAGAAACCTCGTAACTCTCCAAAATCACCTTCCTAATAAGTCCAACACATGTCGTTCTCAAATTCCCATGAATTTTAAAACGCTTCTACGCTCAAGGTCCAATGGGCCCAATAGGTCCAATTCTACTAGGCCCAATTTTGGGATGTTACAGTGTGGTATGTATTTATGTGAATTATATAAATGTTATAAATGTATGAAATAATCACATGCTCTATAATGTCCAGAAAATGTTAAGTTTTGTTCAAAAAATGAAAATCGATGGATACATGATTTCTCATATTAAATGTGGTCCTGCATATGTTGCGGACAGAATATAGCTCGGACGAGCAATTCTATTATAAGCCCTCTTGAGCATCCTGTTATATAGTTCCTGCGAGCATCTTGATCGGTAGTGATCCTACATGTGTTGCACACTACCGCAGCTCTTTGTGAGCCTCCTATTACATGATTTTATCAGTTGTGATCCAGCATTTATTGCGGACACAAATGCAGCTTTTCGTGAGCGTCCTCATATAAACTCTTATGAGCTTCCTGACATGGCTCGCTTGAACTCCTTGTTATGCTATCCGGAGCTCCCTGATAATAACTCTTCAGAGTTACCTGTTAAGCTCAATGAGCATCCTGATTAAAACTCTTATGAGTTTCCTGTTTAGCTCGGATAAGCTTCCTGTTACATGGCTCACATGAGCATCCTATTATATGGCTTGAGAGAGTGCTTCCTGATTATGTGCCCTAATTGGGTACCCCTGGATATGAATTGACGAATTTTAGTTTTGTACACTAAAGTGTACTGCATGAGCATATCTATCGATATTTCAAATAAATTCAACGGGTAAAGTTCTGACATGGCTAAACTGAACTTGAAATGATTTGTCATGGAAATGTACATGTAATATGGAATAATGATATGGAAAGCATATATATATGAAAGTCATTAAATGATGAGCTCATCCATGTTCTTGGTATTATGTAAATTACTTGACTAACATGATTGGTGACGTTGTGTGTTTTAGGCTATTAGCCAAATTGCTTGGATGCATTTTTGTATACTTATCTTAAATGTAAATATATGGTAAGTTAAATTCCTATTATACGAACTTACTAAGCATTTGGAATGCTTAGTTTTCTTTTCTCTATTTTATAGTACTCGGAAGCTCGTAAAGGTTGGAATGGGTCGGAGCATCATCACACTATCCTTCAGCTCGTTTTGGTATAAATAGAAAACTTATTTTGATATAATGGCATGTATAGGTTAACTTGGCCAATGTTGGCATATAGTGGTTGTTTGTAATCTAGCCATTGGAATGGCTAATGAAAGTATGTTTAGTGAAAATATATGTATGAGGTTATAATATGGTTAACATATGTGTGCTTGGTATGATTTGATTTAATTATGGAAAGCATATATGTATTACAAAAGGTAAGTTTGAATACATGTGATTATATATCTTATATAATGTTAATATTGGCTTGGTTTTAATGTCTTAAAGTGGTTGGTATATGTATGCATGTATTGGCTTAGGTTAAAGATAATTTGGGTGAGAAAAGTGGTCATGAAAATGGCCTATTTTCGACCAAACGGGCAGACACACGGGCGTGTGTCTCAACCGTGTGTGACACACGGCTATGCGCATGGGCGTGTGGTTTGGCCGTGTGTCCCCTGCATTTTAAAATTTGAGAAACAGAATGCTCAGAATTGAACACATCGATAGAGACGGTGAGACACACGGTCCAGCACATGGGTGTGTGTCCTGGTCGTGTAACTTCTGCACCTAATTTTCAAAAATTAAATTGTCCACACGGTCTAGCACACGGGCGTGTGGCTGGCCATGTGACCCAATTCAGAGAGTTACATGGGTAAGGACACGGGTTGGAACATGGCTGTCTGCCTCACATTGAATGCCCACACGGCCTGGGACACGGGAGTGCCATTGGCCGTGTGGCTCACACGGCCTGACCACACGAGCGTGTGTCCCCTGCACCTAAGAAAAAGTTTGAGATTTTGCGAAAAATTTTCTGTGATTCCGGTTTAGTCCCGACTCGATTCTAATATGTATTTTGGGCCTCGGGGACCCATATAAGGGATATTATGTTTGATTATGATTGATTTTCGGAAATAAATAGTAAATGACATGAATTAACTGTAATTAAACTGTAATCTCTAGTAATGCTCCATAACCCTGTTCCGGTGACGGATACGGGTTAAGGGTGTTACACTTGCTTTCTTCTTTAGTTTGATATTTAATTGGAAATTAGAAACCCTTATGATCTTTTGAACTACACCAATAACATTGCACAAAAGGTGATAGCTCAATCGTATTCCTCCTTTCGCTTTGCCATCCCCTTGAATTGACAAACTATTTTATGACCACTTTTTCCATGACAATAAGTCTCTTGATCATTCTTTCCATGAAATTCTAGAATTGAGAACTTTGATTTTGCTTAAAAATGTTGCCCATGGTCATTATTAACCAAAGTCTCATCATTTACATGAGAGACACATCGAGCATTATTTGCATGAAGACGAGGTTGATCAACCTTATCTCCTGAATTATGATTTCAACACTCAATTTTGGTACTTAGGCATTCTAAATTTTGCTGATTGTGTCTAGAATAATGTCCCATTTCTGATCTCGAGCATTTTGATCCTTTAGATTTCGTTGCAACCTATCGAACCTGTGTTCGAACTTATCATTGACTTCACTGATGTCACGTTGTAATTTTGTTGCGAAACCAGCAAGATTTTTGATGGTCACTAGTGGTGTGTCACTCTGGTAATCACTTCCTTTGCCACTACGAGACATTGTGACAAATCTTAAAAGAAAAACATAGCACTAAAAAAGAAAAAATTAAACAAATCTCACCGTTATGCACTCAAAAATAAAATTGAATTCTAAATGAGGTAAGAATTAATCTTGTGAGTCTTTTAGGATAATTTATGAAAATCAATCAGAATGCTAAAGAATCTAGCTACTAAATATCCTAACGAAACTAGGAGTCCAAAAATGGCTAGACACAAAAGAATTATGTTGCACTAAGGAAGGAATGTGCAACGTGCTTTAACGTACTAACACAAGAAACAATAAAGTGTTAGAATGCATAAAGGACCAATAAAAAACAAAAACAAATGAAAACCTAAGGCTAAGAGTTAATGAAAATTACTGAAACTCGAAAACCCAAAAAATTGCGAAGCAACTTGACAAACTTCGTTTTGAGGTGTTCCTGATTTCCAAAAATCACGAAATTTAATCTGGAGCCTCCTTGAATGATGTAGATCTAATCTGGAAAATTTCGGCACAAAATTAATCTATAGAATATTTTTTCCTTTTTTTCATGTTTTTCTATTTTTTGACTTTTTGATCAATTTTTTGTGGGAAATATTTTTTTATATTCTAAAATATTTCCAAGAAAAAATATGTAAAATTTTAGATCAATTGAAAAAATGTTTATCCACTCAAAAATATTTTTTTCAAAAAAATTATGGGTAAAAACTGCTTATAGGCTATTTTGCAATGGAAATCAGTTTAAAAATCAACCATAAACACCCAAAACGCCCAGCTCAGATACCAAATGATAAAGAATGATACAACACGTGTGTAGAATAGGATCATACCTTGTCTAAGTTGCGAATTTAACCTTGATCTCTAGACGAACGTAAACTGAAACGAGAAACAAAAAAAAAATAGATTAGTTGTCACAAAGGAGAGTCAAATGAAATTAAAACAAAAGAAAGATGAATCGGCTGATAAAGACTCCAAAAGAGAACGAATTAGGTTTTCATGGATGGAAAGAAACCATCCTTGGACCTCAAGAAAATGCCCCAACCAAATCTGGAAACACAAAACACAAACAAATTTGCTAGAAGTGATTTTAAAGACAAAAGCTAACTGTCTTGTGCAAGAATGTTTGAAGCAACAAGAAAAGATTAAAACTCCTAATTTTGATGTCTTTCTTGATGGAACAAGATAGGATAACGTATTTCTTGAAGCAACTTTAACCTCGAACAAAAATTAATAAAATCAGCAAGCCAAAATAGCAAGAATTAACTTAAATAAGGAAGAAATGTTAAATTAAGGATAAAAAAGAGAAGATGACGTCCTAAGAAGCCTTGGAAACATTAAGAATCCACAACTCCTTTCAATGGTTCTAATTCCCCCTCCAAGAAAGAGATCCTGGCAAGAAAAAGCTAGAAGATGATTCCTACAACCTAAAAGATTGTTAAAACAGCTTCTAAAAGAAACTCAAGAGCAATTCTTGATGAAAAACTCAAAGAGAAATATTATTAACTTAAAAAACAAAAATCAATTATGTATGTATAAGGGTGGACGTCCATGCTACTTATAGGCCCCTAAAATAAATTTTCCTAACCCTAATAGAATAACTAACATGATAACTCATCAAATAAAAAACAAAATAATTCTAAGTGTGGACTTTTAATGGGAATTCGGCCAAGGGAACTAAATGGGCTCCTTGGGCTGAATTCTTACATGATGATCCACCTATTAAAATAAAATTGGACCTAAAGTTTAAATATTTTAAAATTTGGGCCACTTTGATAATTTGGCATGATATTCAATTAAATTACTTTCCAAACTTCAAGATGGGCTTATAGACATCTTAATGGGCCATTTTTTCAAAAACTTGGTCTTGTGATTTGTTTGCTCTGGAAATTGGCTCGTTCAAGCTCGTACATGAAATCCAATGCGCCTTGGCTGCAAGGTTCAATTTCTTAGACCAAGATTTCCAAGATTTGAAATCTTGATTTTCTTGATTCTTGAAATTATTCGAAATAGCAAAATTGGACCAAGATTCAGTTTCTTGATTTTCTTGAAAATAAGAAAGTGAATCTTGATATTGTTTTTTGGTCATGTGCACATCTAGGGCCTTGGTAACAAAGTCTCGGATGGTCCCATTCAATCTTACTTGGATTTGCTTGGCCTTCGACCTCGTTATTGGGCCTTGAGGAAATTTGGGCCCATCACGTTCATGAGCTTGATTTTGGGCATTGAAACTTGTATTACTCTCCAACACATCAAACATGTCCCATTGAATTGAGCTTAGCTCACATTCTGATACGAACTCGGTTGTTGTTGTTTCGAATCATAATAGTTTGCCCGATCGAGAAAGTGAGTAAGACTTGGCTCGTTTCAAGAAGGTTACAAAAGATAGAAAATAGGCTCAAACAAAGGCTCAAAAGGGATTGAGATGGATGATGGGGAAGATTCGGCTAAGGGCTAAGATAGAACCAACAATATAGGAAATTGTTGACCCGTGTCTTACACAGCTCTTAGGTGATTTCAGTTTACGGAATTATCAAAGGAAACCTTGACCCCTTATCTAGCAAGATAGGAACCAAAGGTATAAATGAACGACACACTTAGACAAGTGATAAGTTCGAAGCAAAGGAAGGAATGACACCACAAGACAAAGCTTGATAAGTCAGTTTAGTCCCAAAGAGAACAAGGAGAATTGAATTCTCACAAGAACAAAACAGTTCATAAAATTAGCAAAAAAAGTCCTTACATCCAGCAATGAACAAAGTATTTATAGTTCACTACATAAACTAGCCGAATGGACACTAAGTGAGCTGAATGGACAGCTTGTGTTCAGCTTAATGGAGCTAAAATTACTTGGAAGCTTCCTTGAACGTCCCTTGTAGTTTCCTAGGTCACTTAGCTTAGCTTGGAAGGAATGATGAGCTGAATGGACACTTTAGGTTCGGCCAAGAGGGAATAACCAGCTTTAATGTGCTGCTTTGATTAGCTGAACAGTCTTGGGTTATTAAAAGTCAGCTTGGACACCTCAATAGTCAAGCAATGGTTCAGCCGAATGTGGTAAAAATAATTGTGGCTGACGGTGTACACGATGGGTCAGCTTGGGAAGAGGAATCAGCAACACTCTTGGCTCTTGATGTTTCACGAAAAGACACCTAAAGAAGTTCAAAACAGCAGCTGGTCTTTAATTCGGCTCAATGCACTTGCCAAATACATGCCCTTTCTTAAATGTCGTCCATGAACATGCAAGTGCATGTTTCTTCATTAAATGCCGTCCATTGCACTTGTTTGCTGATCAGCTAGTGTAAACTTCCTATAGACATATTAAAATTTGGATTAAATTCAATAATAAAACACCATCTAGACATTATTTAATTTGTCTAAACTTTAGACACATTATTTGATGTCTGAACAATGACATATTAAGATGCTGCACTAAATAAGACACATTTAATAACTTGAAACTTATTTGAAATGTCCAGATTAATGCATATTAAAACTCAATTTAATTATGCCTAACTTATGACAAATTAAAGACTCAAACTATAAAAACTAACATAACTAAATCAACTAATTAACTTATTCCAGCAATTAAAAAAATAACTTAAATAGAAAACTGAAAATTAAAGTTCAGCTCGTAATAAGTTGCATGGGACGCTTGTTGAGCTGGTCCATCTTTGATCAATAAGTCCAGCCACTTCCTCTCCCCATGCCCGATCAATGTAACTTGCAAGGGCTTCTTGTAACTTCTTAGAACGTGACTGAGTCATAGGTCCTTGGGGCAGCTCTATGGGATCAGAAACAACTTCCCTAGCTAGGATCGCATCATCCCCCCTCTTCGAGGCGATTTGTCCCCAAATCTTTACCTACATCAAAAGGGGATAAGTCAGCAACGTTAAAGGTAGCACTTATACTGTACTCACCTGGTAAGTCCAACTTGTAAGCGTTTTCATTGATCCTTTCCAAGACTTGAGAAGGACCGTCGCCTCTTGGCAAAAGTTTGGACCTCCTTTGAGTGGGGAACCTTTCTTTGCGTATATGGATCCAAACCCAGTCACTGGGTTCAAATAGCACTCGTTTGCGTCCCTTGTTCATTTTATGAGCATATTTCTCGGTTCTCTTTTCAATGTTTTCCCTAACTCTTTGATGCAATTGTTTCACGAATTCTGCCTTTTTCTTTCCATCTACACGCACCAATTGATTACAAGGAAAAGGTAATAAATCCAAAGGAGTTAAGGGATTAAAACCATATACCACTTCAAAAGGTGAATGCTTGGTAGATGAGTGCACCAAACGGTTGTAAGCGAATTCAATGTGTGGTAGACACTCCTCCCAAGTCTTCAAATTCTTTCTAATGATGGCCCGCAGTATGGTTGACAAAACCCGATTAACGACCTCTGTTTGGCCGTCCGTTTGGGGATGGCACTTTTTTGAGAACAAAAGCTTGGTGCCAAGCTTACCCTACAAAGTTCTCCAAAAGTGGCTAAGGAACTTAGCATCACGATCGAAAACGATGGTCCTCGGGACTTCATGCAGCCGCACGATTTCCCTAAAAAATAAGTTAGCAATGTTTAAGGCGTCATCAGTTTTGTTGCATGCAATAAAATGGGCCATTTTAGAAAACCTATCTACTACAAAAAATATGGAATCCTTGATTTAGCCTTCTTGCAGGCTATGCAATGCTCGCATACTTTAGCCACATCTCGCTTCATCTTCGGCCAATAAAAGTGCTCTTGAAGTGTTGTAACACCCCTTACCCGTGTCCGACACCGGAACCGGATACGAGGCATTACCATGCTTGACCTTGCTTGAACATGTAATTACGGGTAATAAAATTTTGTTTCGACTTAAAACCATTCTTTCTTGATCATAACATTCGTAATATGGGCTTACGAGGCCTTAAACATTTTTCCGAAAGGTTTCGTAGTTCAACTGGGAAATTTCGCTTTCTTTGAAATTTTTTGTCTAAACAGGGGCCACACGCCCGTGTGGTCCAAGGGACACGCCCGTGTGCCCTTGAGACATGCCCGTGCTCGACACCCGTGGTTGAAACTGACTTATTTCACACGACTGAGCACACGCCCGTATCTAAAACCCGTGTCCTTCACACGGCCAAGACACGACCGTGTCTCCTGCCCGTGAAGCTCTCTAACTATGACGTCACCAAATCCTTAATAACACACGGCCAGGGCACACGCCCGTGTGATGGCCCTTGTGACGAATTAAATTCTCGTAAATTAGTGCAGGGGACACATGGCCTACCAACATGCCCATAGGGCTGGCCGTGTGTCACACACGGCCTTGACACACGCCCATGTGTCTACCCATGTGGACATCTATAGGCTATTTTCCAAGCCTTTTGCCACCATGAAACGTAAACTCACTCATGTATTCACAAGTAGTGCATATCATAGCAACATTAATCTATGATTCATCCTTAAATTATCCAACATTCCAACCACAATCATACTCGACAACTTGCATGAACATTCATTTCATTATGCTTATTAACTTTAAAACATGAACTTGACAATTTTGGCCAATTCATCATGACCCTTTTACAAAATGAGTGTAAAACATTGATAACCAACCCTTTTTGGCCCTTAAACATGACATGACACAAAATGGTCAATTCCCTATACATGCCATACTCAAATTGAATTAACTTTACTATACCAAAAGAGCAGTTGATAGTGTGTTTTCGAGCTCCGATGTTCCGTGATCCCCGAGCTAACTTGGTGAAACTACAAGGAAAAAGGGAAAAGAGAGGGGTTAGCTTAGTAAGTTTGCATGAAACTCAAGAACAACATAATAACTTATACATCTCATTCATAACATGAATCAATGGCAATATAAGCCTCAATGATTGAGCATACTTACTCGTACTTACTCACACTTAATTATGCGTATTCTTACCCGTCTCATGTCACTATGGTTTCATAACTTGTACTTACTCATGCTACCTGTATCACTTAATCATGTGGCTTAGCACATATGCTGACATGAACATAAATTCCAATCATGATCATTCGTATCATAAATGAGACTCAAGATCATCCAAAAGTTGGATTTAACTCTATACCGTTTAACATGCTTAACTCTTTTAACCATGAACTAATCAATGTATCGTAAGATATTTAATTTTATCGTGTATGAACTTTGATGCCAACACCATATCTCGGATATGGTCTTATATGGGATCACCTCTTGATGCCGATGCCATATCCCAGATATGGTCTTATACGGGATCTCATAACTCAATGTCGATGCCATGTCCCAGACATGGTCTTATACGAGATAGTATATAGATGTCGAAGCCATATCCCAGATATGGTCTTACACGACATCATTCTTGGGTGCCAAAGCCATGTCCCATACATGGTCTTATACGGGACCTTTCTCACCTCATATGAATACATAATTTCATCCTTATTCCGGAACTTAATCCGGGACTTAAATTTAACTTAATCTCATCATTTTCTTATCGAGACTTCATCGCTCGATTTTAATAGTAATAACATACATTCTCATAATATTGATCAATTTCAAACATTGAAGCATTATGAAACTTTAATTTCATACAAACTTACCTCGAATCTCAAAATGTGTCTCGATGCTCGATTTAGTCTTCGATTTTGTTCTTACCTCGGTATCGATCTGGGCTTCGCGTTTCTTGATCTATAATAACAATTTCACTTGTTAAATACTCACATTGACTAAATTGACTCATAATTCACATTTTGGAAAAATTACAATTTTGCCCCTAAACTTTTGCATAATTACACTTTTTGCCCCTAGGCTCGTAAAATGATTTTTATTCAAGTTTCTTGCATTTCAAGCCTAGCCAAATCATTTTCTCAACTATAGCAACATTCAATTTCCACTATTTCACTCATGTATGACCATTTCTATAACTTTTACAATTTGGTCCTTTTCATGCATCTTTCATGAAAATCACTTAGAAAAAGATGTTTATCCTACATCAAACTTTCATAATCTTAAATAAAACATCAAAATACATGCATGTCACACATGGGTAAATTTTTGAACATAAACCCTAGCTCAAAATATAGCTAAAAATAGCTAAATCGAGCTACGAGGGTTTCAAAAATACGAAAAACATTAAAAACGGGGCTAGGATGCGCTTACTATCAAGCTTGAAAGTTGAACAAACCCTAGCTATTGTGCTCCTTGAAATTTTTGGCCAAGGGAGGAAGATGGACATGTTTTTGGCCTTGTTTTCCCTTTTAATTCTTTTATTTACCAAATGACTAAAATGCCCTTAATGACCCTTTCTTGAGATTTTTCCTTCCCATGTCCATTTTTTTCCATCATCAAATATAATGGTCTAATTTCTAAATAAGGGCCTCTATAAATTTTCATAATTCAATTTCATACATGAATCTTCTAGAATCTCATATTTTCTATTCCTTGCAATTTAGTCCTAATGGACATTTTAATCACTAATTAATAAAATTTCTTCATGATATTTTCACACAATTATATAATCACCTCATAAGCCTTATGAAATCATTTAAACTCATATTTCTACTTCGAATTTGTAGCCTCGCACCACTATTTTGACTAGGCCCTAAGTCGAGCTATTACAAGTGTAGCCAAGGTTTTGGCAATGCTGAAGTGACCCATTAAACCCCCGCTATGTGCTTCATTGACTAACACATCTCTAATCAATCCTTGGGGTATACAAAGCTTGTTCTCTCAAAAAATAAATCCATTTTGCTGAAAGTACCTATCAGGAGAACCTTGCACACACAACTTGTATACTTCACCAAAGTCAGAATCATTTTCATACAAATCTTTCAAATAAGCAAATCCAAGCAACTTAGCATCCAAATGGTTAATTAAAGCATACCTACGTGATAGAGCATCCGCAACAATATTTTTTTACCTTGTTTATACTTAATCACGTAAGAGAAAGACTCTAAGAACTCCACCCACTTGACATGACGTTTGTTCAACTTTGTTTGACCCTTTAAGTGCTTCAAGGCCTCGTGGTCCGTATGTATGACAAATTCTTTTGGCCATAGGTAGTGCTGCCATGTCTCCAACGCACGTATCAAGGCATACATCTCCTTGTCATAAGTAGGATAGTTGAGTGTAGACCCGTTGAGTTTCTCGCTGAAGTAGGCAACTGGACGCCCATCTTGCACCAAGACCTCCCCGATTCCTATCCCTGAAGCATCACACTCCACTTTGAAAGTCTTGTTAAAATCAGGTAAACATAACAATGGAGCGTTAGTCAAACTTTCTTTAATTTTATTAAACGCAATTTCTTGTTCATTAGTCCAAAGAAAAGGAGAGTTTTTCTTGATAATACCCGTCAAGGGAGCAGCTAAGGTGCTAAAATTTAGCACAAACCTCCTATAGAAGCTTGCAAGTCCGTGAAAGCTTCTAACTTGACTGATGTTAGTGGGACGCGGCCATTCTTAAATTGCTTTAACCTTCTCTTGATCCATTTCAAGGCCACCCGCACTCACAACAAACCCTAAGAACATAACTTTGTCAGTATAAAAAGAACATTTCTTAAGGTTAGCATAAAGTACTTTCTTTCGTAAAACTTCCAAAACAACTCGCAAATGTTCAGTATGATTAGCCAATGATTTGATATAAATTAAAATATCATCAAAGTATACTTGTAACAGCCCGATTTTAGGGCTAGTCGGAATAGTGGTTTTGGGACCACTAATCTGAGGTTGAGGAAAATTATTTTCATATTATTTTATGTGTTATAGCATAATTATATGGATGTATGAAAATTTTGGTGCATTAATTTTGGCGATTTCATGCTTAATTATGAAAAAGGACTAAACCGCGTTAAGTGCAAAAGTATTGTTTTACAAGTCAAAGGTGTTAAATAACTATAGAATTCTAATGGGAGGTCCCTAATGTGCAATTAGGCCTTGTTTAATTTAGTGGCCGGCCATAGGGACAAGAATTGACATGGTCAATTGGTTAGGTGGGGCTTTGGTGACTTATTTGATAAATTAAAATAAAATAAGAAGAAAGATGATACCACCTATCATCTTCACCATTTTTCCACCGAAAATACCAGCAAAGAGGGGGTTTTGAAAGCTTGAAAATTTTAGCAACTCATCTTCTCTACAAGTAAGTGATTATGATGGTTTTACTTGATAATTTTTGTACTTTTGGAGTCCCCAAAGCTTAAGCTAGCTAATGAGGGGACTAATTTGCCAAAAGGTTGAAAGTTTAGGGACTTTCCATGAGAGTGTTCATGTTGTTTGCTGACTTTTTATGGAAGAAAATGAATGTTAGTGAGTGAAGGAACAACTTTTGTGAAAGGTGTTACCATGAAAACACCTAAACGGGACTTAGTTGTAAAGATTGTAAATGTGTAATAAATGCATGAAATAAATGGTTTTGGGAGTTGTTTTAAGATGAATAAATGTTCAGCTAGGCTTGTTTAATGAGGAAATGTGATGAAAAAATTATATACGAGCCTAGGGGCAAAATTATAATTTTGCCAGAGTATAGGGGCAAAATGGTCATTTTTACCTAAGTAGAAAATTTGATGTATCATGAGTTTTAAATTGATTTAATGAGTGATTTTTTTATTATAGATCAAGAAGAACGCGGGAACAACCTTGACCGGGGAAAAGGCAAGGTTACGGATTAAGCCGTAGATTAACACATTTTGTATCGAGGTAAGTTTATGTGTAAACGGTACATCTTGAATACTTATGTTGTTACTTATTGGTGTATCGTATGAATGAGACCATTTATGATTGGGATGGATTTTATTCGATAGAAAATGAGTAATTCCCGTAAGAACCATGAAATAGATGTGTAAGTGTAGAATATTATTCATAATAATCATTGGTGGGCTGTGTGCGATACCACCGTAAATATTCTTATCGGTGGGCTGTGTGCGATGCCACCTTAATACTTACTCACGGTGGGCTGTGTGCGATACCATCGTTTATATTATCATTTGGTGGGCTAAGTGCGATACCACCATAAATATTCTTGTTGGTGGGCTATGTGCGATACCACCCTATCATAGATTAATGGTGGGCTATGTGCGAAACCACCGAGTGTTTGGTATTATTCTGAATGATTCATTGAGAAATCGTTTAAGTATATATTTCATATGATGTTGTGGTGATGAGTGCAGGGAATATATGCAAATAATTGAGAGCATTATATTTGTTATATGGTTGAAATGAGTAAGCATGATTATGAAATGTGGATTGTTTTTGCTTGGTATGAAAAGCATTGATTGATATATATATATAAATGTGTTATGATGCTATTTGTTTACATGTGAACTTACTAAGCTTAAAGCTTACTCCATTTCCTTTTTCCCTTATTTTATAGTGTCAAAGAGCCGGTTCAAGATACGAAGTTATTTGGAAGATCACCCATACTATCAGCTCATCTCGGTATAGTTAGACTTAGCATTTTTGAATATGGCATGTATAGGGGCTAGGCTTAGTGGAGATGTTTTGTTATTTTGGCCAATTGTGATGGCTCCTTATAGATGAATTCTCTTGTATATGGCCATAGTTAATGGCTCATTATTACTAATTTATGAAAGGATGAGATTATTCATGAAAGTGTATGTTGCACAATTGGGTTGCTTAGTGAATGGTTGAATGGATTTTTGATGTGTAAGTTAGGGTGGCAAAAAGAGCTTGGCAAATAGCCTTGTTCTCGTCCACACGGGTAGGCACACGGGCGTGTGTCTAGGCCGTGTGTGACACACGGTCAGTCCCACAGGTGTGTGGCTCGGCCGTGTGTCCCCTGTATTTTAATGTTGCAAGTCAGTGTCGACCACGGGCTAGACACACGGGCGTGTGCCTAGGCCGTGTGACCCTTATGAGGTTGCTGATGTCACAAACAGAATACCCAAGTTTTTACACACGGGTGAGGACACGGGCGTGTCTAGGCCATGTGAAGCACATGGGCCATTGACACGGGCGTGTGCTCGACCGTGTTAAAACCCCTGTAGGTTTGAAATGAAAAATAAATCCCACACGGGCGTGTCCCATTTCACACGGGCGTGTGGCCCTGTTAAGGCAAAATTTTTCCAAGTTTTTAACAGTTTCCAGTTTGATCCCGAGGTCCTCCGTTTGCATGTTTTAGTCCTTGTATGTCCATAACAAGAACGTTAGACATGTGAATGAAAGGTTTTAAATTAGAATGAAATTTGATAGCTCAAAGTTGTTTGTTCAAGCGAGATAAGTCCGGTAATGTCTTGTTCCCGGTTCCAGTGTTGAATACGGGTAAGGGGTGTTACATTTATTGGTATCAGAGCTATGGTTTATTCGGTTCTCGGACTACGGTAGCGTGTGTAAGGGTCTAGTTATAGATGCCATAGAATACAATGATAGTGTGGTGACTTCTGACTATATTTAACAATGTTTTTGTATAGTAAATTGATCCCGATCGAGCAGCTATTGATGACGCTGCTAGTAACGTGCCAGCTCCCGCGCAAGGGACCACGCCTGTAGAGAGTAGACCCGAGACTTTGGGTCAAGGAGAAGAGGCTCAGGAAGCCTTTCTCCACATGATGAGTAATATGTACACGGAGTATGTACGAGCGAACCCTAATGCTCAACCTCCTCCACCCCCTCCTATACCTCAGCCAGTCCCTGTGGCTCCACAAGGTATAGATTTGGTGAGGATTGCCAAACCTCCGGTAGATAAGCTTCGGAAGCAAGGGGCCGAGGATTTTAGGGCAAACATAGATGATGACCCCGAAAGGGCAGAGTTCTGGCTTGAGAACTCAATGAGGGTGTTTGATGAACTCTCCTGCACACCTGAGGAGAGCTTGAAATGCGCCGTGTCATTGCTGAAGGACTCGGCATATCGTTGGTGGAAAATGTTGACGTCGGTAGTTCCAAGGGAGAGGGTAATGTGGGACTTCTTTTTGGAAGAGTTTCGAAAGAAGTACATAAGTCAGAGATTTGTGGATTAGAAACGGAAGGAGTTCCTTGAGTTGAAGTAAGGTAGAATGACTGTGGCAGAGTATGAGCGCGAGTTTGTTAAGGTCAACAAGTATGCACAAGAGTGTGTGTCCACAAAAGCTATCTTGTGCAAGAGGTTTGAAGATGGGTTAAATGAGGATATCAGATTGCTAGTTGGGATCTTGAAATTGAAAGAATTCGTAGTGTTAGTCGATAGAGCTTGTAAGGCGGAGGAGTTGAATAAGGAAAAGAGAAAAGCCATGAATAAGGCCCAAGATGCGAGGAAGAGGCCAATGAGTAAATCGTATCAAACTCAATCAAAGAGGTCCAAGGAGACGAACCGTTGGATGACTACTTCAGTTGGGTATTCACATTGAGATCGAGGTAATACATATTCGGGCTCGAGAGTACAAGCCACCTCGATGGCAAGTGTGGGCAACCCAAAGTCTAACAAATCAGAGTGTCCAAATTGTGGTAGGCAACAAACTGGGGAGTGTTGGGGTAACAACCGAAGTTATTACAAGTGTGGTTCACCCAATCATTTTATTCGGAATTGTCCTGAGAGGGATGAGAAGGAAAGAAAGCAAGAAGTAAGGGCAAGCAATGTATCCTCGAGGGGTAGATCACAAAAGAACCCGGGAGGTGGAACTAGTAGTAGAGGTGTGCCCAGAGACTCTGCTGTGAGGTCGAAGGGCCGAGCACCTGCAAGGACCTATGCCATTCGTGCTCGCGAAGAGGCGTCCTCTCCAGATGTGATAACTGTTACTTCTTCCCTTCATGATATCTCTGTTGTTGCTTTGATTGATCCGGGGTCTACCCATTCTTATATTTGCATGGAAATTGGCATCTAGCATGAGTATGATTGTTGAGTCTACGGAAATTGTAGTAAAAGTGTCGAACCCGTTAGGCAAACATGTGCTAGTTGACAAGGTGTGTAGGAATTGTCCTTTGACAATTAGAGGTCATTGCTTTCCGGCTAACCTTATGTTGTTGCCGTTTGATGAATTTGATTTGATTCTTGGCATGGATTGGTTGACTGCTCACAATGTTTTAGTGAACTGTGGTAGCAAGTTTATTGAATTAAGATGTGTAAATGAGGATATCATTCGGGTTGAATCAGGTAAATCAGATAGTTTGCCTGTAATGATTTCATCTATGGTAGCCGAGAGATACTTGAGAAAAGGGTACGAGTCCTACCTAGCCTTCGTATTGAATACTCAAGAGTCAGAGGTGAAAATTGAATCAGTGCCTGTGGTGTGCGAGTATCAAGACGTGTTCCTGGAAGAATTACCCGGATTGCCTCCAGTTAGGGAGGTTGAGTTTGGTATAGAGTTAATTCCGGGTACGGCACCTACTTCGATTGCTTCGTATAGGATGGCACCATTGGAGCTAAAAGAGTTGAAGGTTCAGTTGCAAGAGTTAACGGATAAAGGTTTTGCAAGGCCGAGCTTTTCACCGTGGGGTGCTCCGGTACTTTTTGTGAAAAAGAAAGATGGGTCGATGAGATTATGCATAGACTACAGACAGCTCAACAAGGTGACAGTGAAGAATAAGTATCCTTTGCCAAGGATAGATGACTTGTTTGACCAATTGAAGGGAGCTACGGTTTTCTTTAAGATAGACTTAAGGTCTGGCTATTACCAGTTGAGGGTTAAGGAGCAAGATGTGCCAAAAACTGCATTTCGGACAAGGTATGGCCATTATGAGTTCCTTGTCATGCCATTTGGGTTAACGAATGCTCCTGCAATTTTTATGGATCTAATGAACCGTATCTTTCGACCGTATTTGGATAAGTTTGTAGTTGTCTTTATCGATGACATACTGATTTATTCTCGGGATAAGAGTGAGCATGCTGAGCATCTGAGAGTTGTTTTACAGACTTTAAGAGACAAGCAGTTGTATGCTAAATTCAGCAAGAGTGAGTTTTGGCTCCGAGAGGTTGGATTCTTAGGACACATTGTGTCAGGTGATGGCATAAGATTTGACCCAAGTAAGATCTCGGATATTTTGGAGTAGAAACCGCTAAGGGATGTGTCGAAAATTAGAAGCTTTTTAGGTTTAGCGGGGTACTACAGACGGTTCGTAAAAGGGTTCTCCATGATTGCTACCCCGATGAAGAAACTGTTGCACAAGGACGTTAAATTTGAATGGACTGAGAAATGCCAACGAAGTTTCGAGAGATTAAAAGCATTGTTGACTGAGGCACCGGTTTTAGTACAACCTGAGTCGGGGAAAGAGTTTGTGGTCTACAGTGATGCGTCATTAAATGGTCTTGGCTATGTGTTGATGCAAGAGGGTAAGGTAGTAGCTTACGCCTCGAGACAACTAAAACCACACGAGAAGAATTATCTGACTCATGATTTAGAGTTGGCTATGATCGTTTTCACTTTGAAGATTTGGCGTCATTATCTATATGGTGAGAAGTGCTGAATCTTCACCGATCACAAGAGTTTGAAGTACTTAATGGACCAAAAGGATTTGAATTTGCGACAACGACGGTGGCTTGAATTATTAAAGGATTACGAGTTAGTAATCAATTACCATCCGGGGAAGGCGAATGTGGTTGTGGATGCCTTGAGCAGAAAATCCCTTTATGCTTTGAGAGCTATGAGTACGAGATTAGCATTGTTTGATGATGGTGCTATATTAGTCGAGTTGAGGGTTAGACCATTATTTATTCAGCAGATATGTGAAGCTCAAAAGAATAACAGTGAGATGCAAGCTAAGAAAGTTCAGTGCGAATCGGGAGGTGACTCTGATTTTCGGGTTAGCTCAGAGGATTGCTTGATCTTTCATGGTAGAATTTGTGTGCCAAAGGAGGACGAGTTAATTCGGAAAATTTTACATGAAGCACACAATGGTTGTTTGTCAGTACACCCGAGCAGCACAAAAATGTACAATGATTTGAAGAAGTTGTATTGATGGCCGGGTATGAAAAGAGATATCTCCGAGTTTGTTACCAAGTGTTTGGTCTATCAACAAGTGAAAGCCGAGCATCAAGTACCTTCGGGATTGCTTCAGCCAGTGATGGTCCCAGAGTGGAAGTGGGATCGAATCACAATGGATTTCGTAACGGGGTTACCTATGACTCTGAGAAAGAAAGATGTTGTGTGGGTTATTGTTGATAGATTAACAAAGTCAGCTCACTTTATACCAATACGTGTGGATTACTCACTTGATAAGTTAGCCGAGTTGTATATTGCTGAGGTGGTGAGATTTCATGCGGTGCCTATATCTATTATCTCAGATAGAGATCCGAGGTTTACTTCAAGGTTTTGGAAGAAGTTGCAAGAAGCCTTGGGTACAAAGTTGAATTTTAGTACTACTTTCCATCCTCAAACTGATGGCCAATCTGAAAGAGTTATTCAAGTTTTTGAGGATATGCTCCGATGCTGTGTGTTAGAGTTCGAAGGTAGCTGGGAAAAATATCTACCTTTAGTTGAGTTTTCCTATAACAACAGTTACCAGTCGAGTATACGGATGGCACCATACGAAGCTTTGTATGGTCATAAGTGTAGGACTCTCTTGTATTGGACCGAGCTTAGCGAGAAGCAAATTTACGGGGTCGACCTAGTTAAAGAGACTGAAGAGAAAGTGAAAGTAATCTAAGATAGTCTGAAAGCTACTTCGGATCGACAAAAGTCATACGCGGATTTAAAAAGGAAAGAAATCGAGTTTCAAGCGGGTGACAAAGTATTCTTGAAAGTAAATATTAAGATTCGGTCGAAAGGGCAAATTGAGTTAACGATTCATAGGACCGTATGAGGTTATTGAGAGGATTGGGCCAGTAGCATACCAGTTGGCTTTGCCGGTAGAATTAGAGAGAATACACAATGTGTTTCATGTGTCGATGTTGCGGCGATCTCGTTCCGATCCTTTGCATGTGATTCCTCCAACCGAAATTGAGATACGACCAGACATGACGTATGAGGAGGAACCAATTAAGATATTGGCTCGAGAGGTTAAACAGTTGAGGAATAAGAGTATAGCTTTAGTAAAAGTGTTATGGCAAAGACACGGTGTAGAAGAGGCTACGTGGGAACTGGAAGAAGCCATGAGAGAACAATACCCAAACCTTTTTGCCGGTAAGATTTTTGAGACGAAAATCTCTAAAGGAGTGGAGAGTTGTAACAGCCCGATTTTGGGGCTAGTCAGAACAGTGGTTTTGGGACCACTAATTTGAGGTTGAGGAAAATTATTTTTATATTATTTTATGTGTTATAGCATAATTATATGGATGTATGAAAATTTTGGTGCATTAATTTTGGCGATTTCATGCTTAATTGTGAAAAAGGACTAAATCGCGTTAAGTGCGAAACTATTGTTTTACAAGTCAAAGGTGTTAAGTAACTATAGAATTCTAATGGGAGGTCCCTAATGTGTAATTAGGCCTTGTTTAATGTAGTGGCCGGCCATAGGGACAAGAATTGACATGGTAAATTGGTTAGGTGGGGTTTTGGTGACTTATTTGATAAATTAAAATAAAATAAGAAGAAAGATGATAACACCTATCATCTTCACCATTTTTCCACCGAAAATACCAGCAAAGAGGGGGTTTTGAAAGCTTGAAAATTTCAGTAACTTATCTTCTCTATAAGTAAGTGATTATGATGGTTTTACTTGATAATTTTTGTACATTTGGACTCCCCAAAGCTTAAGCTAGCTAATGAGGGGACTAATTTTGTAACAGCCCGATTCAGGGCCTAGTCAGAATAGTGGTGCGAGACCACAAATCTGAGTTAGTAAATTGAGTTCTTAAGGTTTATGACATGTTTGCATGATAGTATTAAAGTTCCATGTAGAAATTTTGTGAAATTAACATGGAAAGATCAAATAGGACTAAATTGCAAAAGTTGCAAAATATGAGTTTCTAGAAGCTTTTTGTATGAAATAGCTTTAGAATATTAATTAGAAGTCCTTAAATAGCAATTTTCCCAAATTATAAGTTTTGGACAAAAATGGACATGAGTTAGTAAATGGTAAATTTTTAAAGAGAAGGGCATTTTGGTCATTTACCAATTAAATGATTAAAATGGGAAAAAGATGATAAAAATTTCATTCATCTTCTTCCTTGTGCCGAAAATTGGGAGACTCCATAGCTAGGGTTCTTCAAATTTTTGAAGCTTGCAAATCAAGAAAAACGAAGTCTGGATCGAAACCGAGGTAAGAATAAAGTCGAGGACTAAATTGCATATCTACATACATTTTGTATATTGAGGTAAGTTTGTGTAATTTCTAAGCTTTATGATTATTATCATTGAATTGCTTAGTACAATGTACATTATTACCATAGTAATGTTTATTGCTATGTTAAATAAAGAAATTAATGAGATTAAGCATGAGAAAGTCCCGATTGAAGATGAATTACTTAGGATACTCGATCTACCACACGAGATAAGAAAGTCCGTATAAGACCAAGCAAAGGCTTGGCATCGGCAATCAAGCAAGTTATCATGTAAGTCCAAGAAAAGTCTTGGCATTGAAGAGTTGTTATGAGATGAAGACCCATGTAAGCCCAAGCCAAGGCATGGCATTGGTGAGTCTCCAAGAAAAGATGTCATGTAAGTCCAAGACAAGTCTTGGCATTGAAAAGCTATCATGAGATAGAGATTCCATGTAAGTCCAAGCCAAGGCATGGCATTGGTGAGTACCAAGAAAGATTTCATGTAAGTCCAAGCCAAGGCTCGGCATTGACCAGTTCATGAGTAAAGATACCAAGTAAGACCATGTCAAGACATGGCAATGGTAAGTTCCCAAGGGAACACACAAGGAAGACTTTGAGTAAGTCAATGTCAAGACATGGCATCAATACCAAGATGAGAGATCCCATGTAAGACCATATCAAGGATATGGCTTTGGCATCGAGTTATGTGGGATGAGATTCAGTATCCTCGGTTATTCATAGAAATTCATCGGGCAAGAGAGTAAAGCTCAAACGATATAGTAAGAAAGTTAAGTAAGTAAAGTTATTATCAAGTTATGCTAGTTAAGAGTATTATTCATGATATGAATGATGAAGTTGAGATTATACTTATCATAGTAAAGTATAATGATCTATGTGATCAAGTGATACAGGTATATTGTTTACCGTACGAGCATGAGAATAGTAAGTACCATGAGATATGTAAGAATCAGTAAGAGTAAGTAAGCTTGAATACTTGAGATTCATAATGCCATTGTTTATGATGAATGGTTAATGTTAAGCAAATATATTACTATGAGAATTACTTGCAAACTTACTAAGCTAAATGCTTACGTCCTTTATTTTTTCTTTCCATGTAGTCCCGCCAAGCTAATCTCGTGGATCATCATCACCGGAGCTCGGATCACACTATCAATCGCTATTTTGATATAGCCATTGTTTATATTAAGTATGGCATGTATAGGAAACATTTCATTTTGAGTTATGTTTTGAAACACCCCACACCCGGCCCACGAGCCTGGACCGGATCTGGTATGCTCCTTAAGTAAACCGGTTTCAAAGTTCTTTGTTACTTAGAGAAAATTTGTGTAATTTTAGAAAATTATCGTTTTGGGTTGGCTTAAGTTGGAAACCCATTTATTTTACTTAGAAATCATTTAATTATGGTGACAAAACAATTTTAGGGTTTATTTTGAAAGGAATAATTTTAATTAAACTTTAATCACAGATAATTCTTAACATAATAAAAAAAATAAACAGAAGTAAAGAAATCCAACTTGGGCCTTATGGCCTTATTACATCAATCAAAACCCAAAAATAAAACTAAAGTACTTAGTAAAAATAAAAGTCCAAATCTTTAAATTTCTCCTTGCGATGCATGGTCACCTTCAGCTCCTGCCGACCCGGTCCATTAATGCTCATCACCTGAAAAATATTCCCACAACGGGGTGAGTCAACAGACTCAATGTGTAACCAACACTAACATTCAATAGATCAGGCATACCTATTCATATCAAACATTTATTCATACAACAGATATCAATGATGATGCAACCCGAACCCAAAACCTAGATGCCATCCGCTACACATCCCCGTACCAACCTGCACACCGTGGGGACTACTAAGTCGACCCTCCATCCGCTACACACCTTCGAAGGCAGTCGCTGCAGTCGACGTGCTCATCGCCCATATAAAATTTGTGGCATAGCCACCAGATATAGTTGTGTCAAAAGACACCAGATTCAGATAATGTAACCGAAGTTACCACATTCAGATAATGTGACCGAAGTCACCACATTCAGATAGTGAGACCGAAGTCATCACATTCACTTCCCCTTTCTCATAAATCCCGAATGACCCATATTTTTTATAACATGCATCTCATACTTAAATTCACTTTCATATATATTTTCACATGTTATAAAATAACATATTTCATAATCCTAATGGGAGTAGGAAACGTACCTGAGTACTTTTGTACCACATTAGGGTACTTAGCCATATTCACATTAAAAAATATATATATATATATACATAGATTAATTATTGCCATGTATCATATTAAATGATAGTGGGGATTACACACTGATTCGCTTAATGAAGTCCTTGAAATCCTCAAGAAACCGATCTACCGATTTAGATCCTTAACTCCTATATTCGGTCAATCATTTAAACATATTAATAAACCTTTTCAACCACAATCCAAATCCTAGTAGGATTTATACACTTACCTTGGTGTCAATTTCCTTTTTGTCCAAATCTGAAACCTTGCCTTATAAGTCCGCCGAAAATCCTTGAGTCTTAGAAATCCCAAGAAAACCTTCCAAATTTCGGCCATGGAATTCTAAAGGAGTTAGATTCCTATATTTCGGATAAAAGAGAGATTGAAAATCAAATAATGGCTGATCTTACCTTTTTGAATGAAATCGGCAACACCCTTCCTGTCATCACAATAAAGATTCGGCTTTAAGTGAAATTTCGGCTTGGTTGGATTGTGTTTTTGGTTTTGAATAAAAGAGAGAGGAGGCTAGGGAATTCGGCTAGACAAAGGAAAAGAGAAAAGAAGAGGAGAGAACCCTAAGAATTTCGGAGGAGAGAAAAAGAAAAGCGATGAGTATCCTCCTTCCTTCCTCCCTTTTATAGACGAAATTATCGGCTAAGGAGTCCCCGACTTGGCCACCACTCTTCAATTTGATAGCTTTATCCTTTAATTATCATAAAATAAAAGAGTTTAATCCAGCCTTTATCTCATGGAAATTATGATAAACAAATTCCTTTTGAAAATACTTAAGATAAATCATCATTTATCTCTCCAATAAAAAAACCTTTATTTATCCTTAATAGCCGAATTTTAAAGAGGATAAGCCTCCCTTTTCTAGAAGCCTTGCCATCCACTCCTTGGCTTATGGAAGAAAAAATAAAACCTCCTTTATTTGCTTCCCAAGTGACTCAACCCAGGCCCAACCCTTGCAGGTGGCGCCATTTCAGAGGCCCTAAGTGACATCTTCAGCCACTTTTCCAAGCTGTTTGTGTGTCAAATTTCACAAACTTTTTCTTTTAAGGCCACCTTGCCTTGATTTCCTATTTTAGAATTTAAAATTTGACATTTTGGGTCATTTCTAAGTTTCCTAAAATTTTCGATCGGCTCAGAAACTGCCCTTTTCTTACATTTCCAAGTTTCAGAAATGTGTACTTTCCATTTTGAATCATTTCCTTACATTTCCAGTTTCCAAAAATGTTCATGTCTATGCATTCCTGTGTTTCCAAAATGTTCATTTCCATTTTCATTTTCATACATTTTGAATTCCCAAAAATATTAAAAATTTATTCATATTACTTAAGACTTGTCATTTCGTACAATTAAACCGAAAATGCATAGGCCCTTTCCAGGATGTTACAGTTCTACCCCCTTAAAATAATTTTGTCCTCGAAATTTCCTAACTAAAATAACTGAGGGTATTGCTGTCGCATTGTCTCCTCGACTCCACTGAAGCTTCTTCCGATCCATGATTGCGCCATAACACTTTGACTAGAGGAACTGACTTCCTTCGTAGTGCTTTCACATCACGTTCCAATATCCGAATCGGCTCTTCCTCGTAGGATAAGTCTGGCCTTAGCTCTACTTCTTCGATAGGTACCACATGAGACGGATCCGATCAGTAACGACGTAGCATGGATACATGGAATACGTCGTGCATCTGCCGCAACTCTAGTGGCAACTCCAATTGGTATGCCACTGGCCCAACTCGCTTCAGTACTCTATAGGGCCCTATAAACCTTGGGCTTAACTTCCCTTTGCGACCGAACCTCATTACCTTTTTCCAAGGCGAGACTTTCAGAAACACTTGGTCTCCCACTTCAAACTCTATTTCCTTCCGCTTAAGGTCCGCGTACGATTTTTGCCTATCAGAGGCTTCCTTCAACCTTGCTCGAATTATCTCAACCTTCTCCTCAGTTTCTGCCACTAACTCCGGACCTAACACTCGCCGTTCTCCTAACTCAGTCCAACAAGTAGGATTTCTACACTTCCGACCATACAATGATTCATATGGTGCCATCCGAATGCTAGCCTGATAGCTGTTGTTGTAGGCGAACTCAGCTAGAGGCAAATAATCTTCCCAACTTCCTCGGAAATCCATCACACAACCTCTCAAAGATATCCTCCAACACTTGTATAACTTCGTTCGATCGCCGTCGATTGTGGATGAAAAGCCGTAGTGAAGTCCAACTTAGAGCCTAAAGCTTGATGAAGTGCCTTCCAAAACCGAGACGTAAACCTTGGGTCTCTATCGGAGATGATTGATACCGGTACTCCATGTAACCTCACGATTTCCGCCACATATAACTTGGCTAACTTTTGAAGAGAATAATCAACTTTTATTGGAATAAAATGCGCGGACTTGGTCAAACGGTCCACTATCACCCATACCGAGTCCTTCTTAGTAGGAGTAAGGGGAAGCCCACTAACGAAGTCCATGGTAATTCTCTCCCACTTCCATTGTGGAATCTCGATTGGTTGAAGCAATCCTGATGGAACTTGGTGTTCAGCCTTAACTTGCTGACACGTCAGACATTTCCCCACAAATTCAGTCACCTCTCGTTTAAGATCAGACCACCAAAATTGTTCCCTTAGATCTCTATATAGCTTAATGCCTCCGGGATGCATAGCATAAGGGCTACCATGCGCTTCCGAGAATCCTTTGTCTCAACTCCTTGTTCCTCGGCATCTGGACCTTCCCTTTGTTGCACAATACTCCTTCATCATTGACACCATAATCCTTTAATTCTCCGTTCTGGACTTGCTGTAACTTAGCACTTAGGTCCTTATCAGCCAACTGTCCCTCTTTCACCTCCTTCAGCCATGTAGGCTTGGCTTGCAACTTTGCCAACAGGCTTCCATCATTATACTGACTTAAGTGAGCGAACAAAGCCCTTAAATCCGACACAACCTTCCTACTTAGGGCATCAGCTACCACATTCGCCTTGCCCGGATGATATTCTATCGAAGCGATCGTAATCCTTTAACAATTCCACCCACCTTCGTTGCCTCAAGTTTAACTCCTTACGAGTCAACAAGTACTTAAGACCTTTGTGGTCTGTGTAGATAACTGACCTTTCTCCATAAAGGTAGTGCCTCCAAACCTTAAGGGCAAAGACCACTGCTGCTAGTTCCAAGTCATGAGTTGGGTAGTTAACCTCATGAGGCCTTAACTACCGAGACGCATAAGCGACCACTTTACCATCTTGCATTAGCACACATCCTAATCCCGTATGCGAAGCGTCACAATACACCACAAAATCCTTGCCTTGCTCTGGCTGAACTAGCACTGGAGCTTCCGTTAACACCTTCTTAAGCTTTTCAAAGCTCTCTTGTTGCTTATCTGTCCATTCAAAGGGTACTTCCTTCCTTAGCAACTTTGTCAAAGGCGCGACTATTGACGAGAACCCTTCCACGAACCTTCTGTAATAGCCTGCCAAACCCAAGAAACTTCGAATTTCAGCCACGGACCTAGGTGGTTTCCAATCCAACACTGCTTCGATCTTCCTAGGGTCCACTCTTATTCCCTCTGCGGATACCACATGTCCTAAAAATGCCACCTCCTTAAGCCAAAATTCACACTTGCTGAATTTGGCATAAAGCTTCTTCTCCCTTAACACTTGTAACACAACTCGGAGATGCTCATCGTGCTCCTCTTCCGACTTGGAATACACCAAAATATCGTCGATGAACACAACGACAAACCTATCCAAGCACGGTTGGAAAACCAGTTCATCATATCCATGAACGCGGTGGAGCGTGCTCGTCAATCCAAAAGCGGCATCACCACAAACTCAAAATGGCCGTATCTTGTCCTAAAAGCGGTCTTATGGATATCCGCCTCCTTCACCTTCAACCAATGGTGATATCCGACCTTAAGTCTATCTTTGAGAATATCGGCCCCTTTTCATTTGATCGAACAAGTCATCGATCCTTGGCAAAGGATACTTGTTCTTGATGGTCAGCTTGTTCAACTGACGGTAATCTATGCACATAAGTAAAGTACTGTCTTTCTTCTTTACAAACAGAACTGGTGCTCCCCATGGAGACACACTGGGTCGTATGAACCCACGATCCAACAACTCTTGGATTTGAGCCTTGAGCTCAACTAACTCCTTTGGCGCCATTCGGTATGGAGCGATTGACACAGGAGCTGTTCCCGGTAGTAAGTCTATTCCAAACTCCACCTCTCTATCTGGGGGTATTCCTGGTAATTCCTCCAGAAATACATCTTCAAAGTCTTTCACCATTCTAACTCCGCTGACACCTTCTTCCTTTCCATCCAACGCACTTACAAAGGCTAAGAACGCCTTGCACCCTTTTTTAACCATTTTCTCAGCCTTTAACGCTGAAACTACATTGGACAAGAAATTTCTCCTTTCTTCGATCATTACTACTACTTCATCCTCTGAAGTCCTTAGTTTCATTCATTTAGCCGCACAATCCAACACGGCTCGATGTTCTATTAGGCAGTCCATTCTGAGTATAAGTTCAAACTCTCCGACGGGTGACTCCATTAAGTCAGCCCGAAAGTTCACTCCCTGAATCTCTAGGGGTACATTCCGAAAGATCTTATCTACCACTACAGTTTGGCCTAATGGGCTTACTACAGTCATCTGCCTATCAAAAGGTTCAGAGTTTAGGCCTAGTGTTTCCACTACACTACATGCAACATAGGAATGGGTCGAGCCTACATCAATTAAGGCATAATAAGGCCTGTCAAAAATAAAGAACGTACCGGTTATAACATCCGGCGCGTCACCATCCTCCCTCCGGTGAACCGCATAAACCAAACTCGGTTGCCTTGCCTCAAAGATTAGCAAAGACCTCGGGCCTTGTGTTCCACGGCCTCTGCCCAAAGACCATTACCTCTGTTGCCCGAACCACGACCCCGTTGAGGCTGGCTGTCCGCCTCTACCGGCGACTAACGATGCGAGTGCGGTCGACTCTCATCTGGTTTCTTGGGACAATCCTTGAGCATATGGTCCTTGGACCCACGAAAACATCCTCCCATTTTTTTCGGCCTCCTTCTAAGTGCTTCTTTCCACAATGCTCACAAGGAGGATATCGCCATCTGTACTCGGCTTAGCGATTTTGCGACCCATCAACTCTAGGCCTCTTATGAACCTTTCCAGATGGTCCAAAACCTCTTTTGGGCTTATTCCTATCCACAGCCTGCTTGGTAGAATCCTTGATTCCCTCAGCCACCTTGGCCTTTTCTACCAAAGAGAGAGAACTCCCGCTCCCGATGTGGGGCTATCAACGCCTCTCGATCGTCTCTTAGTCCGTCCAAAAACGGACACGGCGCTCATGCTCGATTGCCACTACCCCTCGAGCATAGCGGCTCAACCTCGAGAATTGAGCTTCATATTCCGCCACAGACTTGTTCCCTTGAACCAGCCCCAGAAAAGCCTTCCTTTGCTCATCTGTATACCTGGTTCCCACATATTTCTTCTGAAATGCTTCCTTAACATACTCCTGTGTCGATCTCACCGTGGTACCATCCCGAACAGTTAACCACCATTGATACGCTTCATCGCGTAACAATCCCACCATCCCTTTCAACTTCTCCTCAGGGATCAGATCAAGCTCATCCATTATGCGCTCCGTCACTTCCAACGAAGACTCAATTTGCTATCGGGTGCTACTCGAACACTCCACGAAACATTTCCGCTCCATTAGCTCGAAGCCGTTCAGGCACAGACTTTCGATTTCTCGAATTTCCTCCTGCACTCACCATCAACTCCAAAACTCGCAAAGACACTGCAACACAAAGATCATCCCCAAATGCGAGTTTGCTACTCAACACCAACAGCTGGGGGTGGTGGTGGCGGTGGTATCTCATTGTCAGACCCTTGACCCGATCTAACGTGTTCTGACACAGTCATCCTTCCTCTACCTCGTCCATGATGACCATGTCCTCTAGAGCTCATTTCTAACGTCAAAATCTGATTCAGATGTTTTATGAGTTAGTGCTTCTGTTTCACTTGATTACTCGCAAAGGAATTTTATGAAAAGAGTTTTAGGAGTGGTTCTTTCGTATGCACACAATCTTTCTATTCATTCATCCATCAAACAATTATGAACTCTCGTTCATTCAGAGAAAGGTTGTAGTTTTCATTGTTATTATTTTTCCACTACCCAGGGGTATTTTCGTAATTTGTCCTACAGGGGCATTTTCGTAATTTTTCAAAAGGAAAAGTTCCTTGGTGATTTCGTCAAAAAGTATTTTGGTAATTTCAAAGTCCCGGAGTAATTTGGAAAAAAAAATTGAAATCCGGGGGTATTTCGGTAATTTTTGACCTCAGGGGTATTTTGGTAACTTTTCACAAACCGGGGCACAATTGTAAAAGTTAACAAATCAGGGATATTTTAAAAGTTGTAAGACTTTGAGGGTTCTTTTTGTGAATTGTTCTTTTCAAAACGATGATGTTGCAAAAATTTTAGAAATCAGGGTCATTTTGGTAATTTTGTAAGTTAGGGGAAATTTTGTAATTTTCCTCAATTCAAGGTATTTTTGATAGTTTGCAAATTAGGGTTTTTGAACATTTCTAAAATAATGAAATTTTGGCAAAACTGTTGGGTAGTTGGTCATTTTATAAACCAAGGGTATTTTGGTAATTTTACCACTAGGGGCATTTTTGTAATTTCATAAAGCGGAAATTTTTCGGAGAATTTTGTAAAGATGGTTTTCATGAATTTAGAAGAGAGTTTTAAAACTAGGGTTTTGTTGTGTTTATAGAAAACACGGGTAGTTCCCTTTCGGGTTTTAGTTATCATGTTTAGCCTATGACCGAGTCCTCTTGGTCAGGGTGAACCAAAGCTACGCACCAGGCAAGATTCGAGTGGAGAGGAGGTGAGTCACGCGGACTACTTAAATACCAAGCTCCCACTGAAACCATTCCTAGACATGCGCACAGAGGTTGCCACACCTACTGAGCCCTCTGGGTTAGGGTGAAGAAGCTACGCACTGCAGGGATTCTGCGAAGAGGAGGTGAGTCACTAGGATCGCTTAAATACTGTGCTCTTCTCGGATCCAATCCTAGACATGCGCACAGAGGTTACCACACCCTAACTCAGTGACTTAGCCATAGGTTTGTTTAGTGCATTAAGTCTTATGTGTTTGTGTTTGAGTAAACTAGTCCTAGGGTTCAAGTTCCTATCATACTATTCTACGTTCCATGCCTTTTCTACCCTTCCAAAACTCATAAATCAAATAATCATACAGATGGTTAGGGGTACTTACCTGGTGGACTGTGGGTCGGAGACTTAGGTGCCATGCCAGAAAACCTGCTTATTTCTTAAGATACTTTCAAAAAAAACTTACTTGGCTCGATTTGAAAATGTTTTGGGCCTTAGCCCACAGCCGAGAGTTTTAAACTGGCTCGATACTAAATCGAAACACCCCACACACCCGCCCACGAGCCTGGACCGGATCTGGTATGCTCCTTAAGTAAACTGGTTTCAAAGTTCTTTGTTACTTAGAGAAAATTTGTGTAATTTTAGAAAATTATCGTTTTGGGTTGGCTTAAGTTGGAAACCCATTTATTTTACTTAGAAATCATTTAATTATGGTGACAAAACAATTTTAGGGTTTATTTTGAAAGGAATAATTTTAATTAAACTTTAATCACAAATAATTCTTAACATAATAAAAAAAATAAACAGAAGTAAAGAAATCCAACTTGGGCCTTATGGCCTTATTACATCAATCAAAACCCAAAAATAAAACTAAAGTACTTAGTAAAAATAAAAGTCCAAATCTTTAAATTTCTCCTTGCGATGCATGGACACCTTGACTCCCGCCGACCCGGTCCATTAATGCTCATCACCTGAAAAATATTCCCACAACGGGTGAGTCAATGAGACTCAATGTGTAACCAACACTAACATTCAATAGATCAGGCATACCTATTCATATCAAACATTTATTCATACAATGAGATATCAATGATGATGCAACCCGAACCCAAAACCTAGATGCCATCTGCTACACATCCCCGTACCAACCTGCACACCGTGAGGACTACTAAGTCGACCCTCCATCCGCTACACACCTTCGAAGGCAGTCGCTGCAGTCGACGTGCTCATCGCCCATATAAAATTTGTGGCATAGCCACGAGATATAGTTGTGTCAAAAGACACCAGATTCGAGATAATGTAACCGGTTACCACATTCAGATAATGTGACCGAAGTCACCACATTCAGATAGTGAGACCGAAGTCATCACATTCACTTCCCATTTCTCATAAATCCCGAATGACCCATATTTTTTATAACATGCATCTCATACTTAAATTCACTTTCATATATATTTTCACATGTTATAAAATAACATATTTCATAATCCTAATGGGAGTAGGGAACGTACCTGAGTACTTTTGTACCACATTAGGGTACTTAGCCATATTCACATTAAAAAATATATATATATATACATAGATTAATTATTGCCATGTATCATATTAAATGATAGTGGGGATTACACACCTGATTCGCTTAATGAAGTCCTTGAAATCCCGAAGAACTGATCTACTGATTTAGATCCTTAACTCCTATATTCGGTCAATCATTTAAACATATTAATAAACCTTTTCAACCACAATCCAAATCCTAGTAGGATTTATACACTTACCTTGGTGTCAATTTCCTTTTTTTCCAAATCCCGAAACCTTGCCTTATAAGTCTGTCGAAAATCCTTGAGTCTTAGAAATCCCGAAGAAAACCTTCCAAATTTCGGCCATGGAATTCTAAAGGAGTTAGATTCCTATATTTCGTCTAAAAAGAGAGATTGAAAATCAAATAATGGCTGATCTTACCTTTTTGAATGAAATCGGCAACACCCTTCTGTCACAATAAAGATTCGGCTTTAAGTGAGAATTTCTGGCTTAGTTGGATTGTGTTTTTGGTTTTGAATAAAAGAGAGAGGAGGCTAGGGAATTCGGGTAGACAAAGGAAAAGAGAAAAGAAGAGGAGAGAACCTAAGAATTTCTGCAGGCGAGAAAAAGAAAAGCGATGAGTATCCCTCCTTCCTTCCTCCCTTTTATAGACGAAATTATCAGCTAAGGAGTCCCTGACTTGGCCACCACTCTTCAATTTGATAGCTTTATCCTTTAATTATCATAAAATAAAAGAGTTTAATCCAGCCTTTATCTCATGGAAATTATGATAAATAAATTCCTTTTGAAAATACTTAAGATAAATCATCATTTATCTCTCCAATAAAAAAACCTTTATTTATCCTTAATAGCCGAATTTTAAAGAGGATAAACCTCCTTTTTCTAGAAGCCTTGCCATCCACTCCTTGGCTTATGGAAGCAAAAATAAAACCTCCTTTATTTGCTTCCCAAGTGACTCGAACCAGTGCCCAACCCCTTGCAGGTGGCACCATTTCTAGCGGCCCTAAGTGACATCTTCAGGCCACTTTTCCAAGCCTGTTTGTGTGTCAAATTTCACAAACTTTTTCTTTTAAGGCCACCTTACCTTGATTTCCTATTTTAGAATTTAAAATTTGACATTTCTGGGTCATTTCTAAGTTTCCTAAAATTTTCGATCGGCTCTGTAATCCTGCCCTTTTCTTACATTTCCAAGTTTCCAGAAATGTGTACTTTCCATTTTTGAATCATTTCCTTACATTTCCAGGTTTCCAAAAATGTTCATGTCTATGCATTCCCAGGTTTCCAAAAATGTTCATTTCCATTTTCATTTTCATACATTTCCGAATTCCCAAAAATATTAAAAATTTATTCATATTACTTAAGACTTGTCATTTCGTACAATTAAACCGAAAATGCATAGGCCCTTTCCAGGATGTTACATGTTTTAAAACTAGCCAAACTGTTGGCTATCAAGCTTAGTATTCTTTTTGTATATGGCCAAAGAGATGAGTCATGAATGATTAAGTATGTATGTTTTAATCTATCAATGAAGTATGCATCCTTGTTCATGTTAGATGTAATACTTGAGTTGCTGAATTGAGCATGAGTTTGGTCTTGATTTCAGGGTGACAATTGGCTTGGTAAATAGCCTCTAAGTGCCCACACGGATGGACACACGGGTGTGTGTCTAGGCCGTGTGCACCCTGCACCTTTGTATCTTAGGTCAGAATAGACCACGGAATAGTCACAAGGGCGTGTGCCTAGGGCGTGTGGGATTAATCAGTGTTGGCCACGAGCTAGCTACACGGGCGTGTGTCTAAACTCTAGGCCGTGTTAAGGTAGTCAGTGTGCACCACGGGTGGTAAGCACGGGCGTGAGCCTTGGCTGTGGGGCATTGGCAGAATGCTGGGGTTTTAGGCACGGTTTGGGGCCACGGGCGTGTCCAGGCCGCGTGTAATTTGCCAGTATCCACCACGGGTGAAAGACACGGGCATGTTTTAGGGGTGCACGGGTGATACGGGCACGCCCGGGACACCATCAATATTCAAGTTGACGAAGCTCGACGCCAAAGTCCCAAGTGCCGTGGAGCTCATGTGCATCTTCATGCACTTCCAAATTGAGCCGGATTAGCTTATTCTAGCTCATGCGTGCATGATGAGCTAAATATGGTCATTCGGCCTTAGCTCATTATTTAGCTAAAATATATTAAATAAAATTTGGACAACTTAATTAATTGTTTTCAAATTATTTGATGCATTTAAATAAACATAAATATGTCTTAGATATTACATAATTAATGAGTAATAGTTAATATGTCTAGATTAGGACCAATTTAATAGTTGGCTGCTACTTCATTTAATTGGCCGAAATGTGCATTTAAGGTGTCCTAAAACTCCAGCCGAAATTAATATAAGTAATAGCCATCCTTTATTTAATTTGTCCAGCAAAGAAAACATGTTTTAAAGTTGTATTAAATTGCTGGACACTAATGCCGAAATCTTTATGTGCAGGTGCTTTTTGGGGACATCATTTAAAACATGTTCGGCAACCATATTTAAAGGACATTGGGGCTGATGTTTGTGCTCCCCAACATGACTTTTTAAGTCCCCCAAACGTGCATTAAAGAAGGGCCACCAGCAGCATGCACGAGACATATTCAATGCCATGTTGGTTCATGTGTGGGACACATTCAAGCACCTTTAGCTGCTGGTTTCAATTTCCCAAACGACATTAATGTGCTGCTTCCTCTTCTAGGCGTGTTTGAGTTTACCATACACCATCAATATCATGTTTGGACGGCAACAAAGAAGGAGGCTAGACGTTTTAGCTTCCAAGGTGTTTTTTCGTGAGAAACAAAGGAGTAAAGGAGATGTTGCTTCGTGAAAGTAAAAAGAGCAGCAATTAAAGGCTGAACTTTAATGTATTGTTGGGAGTTTGCTTCTTCAAATGTTGGCAGCATTAAAGGGAGTGCATGAAGATTTGTGTTGGCTTTTTCACGTCTCAATACCACCTAGTACCAAGGCATGACTGTTCGGCTTTCCAAGGCTACTCTTGCACGATCCCAAGGCCGAATTTAAGAGCCTTTCAGCCCTCTTTCTTCCTAGTGAATTCGGCTGCACTTAAAGAGTTTCTAGAAGGGAATTTTTTGGGTTCTTCATGGATGAACGTGGACAGCAAACTCAAGGGCCAAATTCTAGAATAATCTAGGATCATTTAAGGCCGAAAATTACTTAGAAATTAAGCTAAGTTTCATGACTTTTCAATTAGTTTCTTAAGAATTATAAATATCCGAAAATGGCCATTTGTAAAGAACTTTTGAACTTTGAATTAAAATATATGAACTTCTGTTCATCGAGTGAGATATTATCCTCTTTGTTTTCGTACGAGTTTCGATCCCGACTTATCAAGCTTTGCTTGTGGCGTCAATCGTACTCTTTCATTATTTTATTCTATCGGTTCTTATATTTTTAGATAACGGGTCGTGGACCACCATATCGATTTCCATATTTCTACCTTGAACCTTATAGAAACCGGGGTAACACTTACTAGTGTTAAATCATTTATTCGTTCAAGTTCAATTATCCATTTCCATAAACTATCTTTACTAAATATATCTCCCTTCAATTTTCCTTGAACCGAAAACCTACATCATCCATATTTCTTCCTATCGCTAAACCCGAACCCATCCTTCCAATTCCTAAAACCGTTGCCTTCATTCTTTCAAACCTCCATTCCTAACTTAATTCCCTTTTCTAAGCCAATTCATTCAATAGCTTCTGCAAATTCAACCTTAATCCCGAATAATTTCCCGAAGGCTTAGAATTCATCCTCGTAGACGATTGGGCAACTCGCATACATTTCGACTCTTTCCAAGGCAGACTGTATCATCTGGTATCAGAGCTACCAAACGAGGATTTTTGACGACATACGTGAAGCCGGAATAGTTCGTAAGAAAAAAATTAAAAAAAGAAATTAAAAAAATTCAAAGTTTTAATTTCGTTCTTATTGTGTTATTTCATGTACTTTGAGTGAAAAAAAAACGAAAATTCAAAAAAAAAAGTAGTAAAAAAAAAGTGAATTTCTTGAAATATATGCAAGTTTTGTGTTTCATCTTTTCTTTTTCGTGTCCCGAACAACGAAACCATTCTTCTACCCGACCCCCAAAATTTTTTTTCTTTGTTTTAGCCTACCGATACCAAAATTTTCTTTGTTCAGCCTCCCCTATACCTAACGTTTATCCCTTGTTACCCACTTTGAAGCCGACCTTCAAGCCGCGATTAGTCTTTCGAAATGAAGTACGAAATTGTGAGAGTGAGAGAGAGCGGTAAAAGGTGTGAGTGTAATCATTAAAAAAAAGCCTTTATACGAGTGAAAACACGAGTGTGAGTGATTCTTCTTTGTGAGTGACTTGTGAGGTTTTTGTGGTAAGGTAGTTTAATTTTTGTCTGTTTATTTCTCTTCTTTATAACCGTTTCTTTTTCAGCAACAAAATGTCACAAGAAGGGTTCTCAGCCGCTGACTTCCAATATTTGTTGAGCGAAATGGAAAGCATGTTCGACCGAAAATGTCATCAAGTCGGAGAACGGAGTCAAGTTCTTCACCGCGATATACATCCAAAAACTATTCGCGAAGAGACTCTTATCAAGACTCATGTTCATCGAGGTTTTCGAGACGGAGAGAAGCAAGATATGATTTCGAATCTTTTCGAGGTGACGAACGAGAAGAAAGCCATAAATACTCGTCTATGAAAGATCGTTCTCGAAGTAATTCCCATCATGATTTGTATTCAAGGCAAATCAAAACAAATAACGAGTTTGAAGCCTTTTACGGTGATGACCAAGAAAGCATGAGTTATACATCTTATGATTCAAAGAAGTCCCGTATGAAGAAATTTTCACGAGGAATTGATCAAGATATCTATGAGAACATTACCTCGATCTTAGAGTCAAATCCTTCTATTTTCAATTCCTTTGAAACATCTCCTTGTTGTAATCCAAGTGAAAAAGAATGTACAAAAGAAAATCAAGAAAAAGAAATTGAAAGGGAAGAAAAAGAATTTGAGAGAGAAAAAGAAGAAAAGGAAAGAAAAATTGAAAAAGAAAAGAAAATTGAAAAGAAAATCGAGATTGAGAAAAAAAAGAGCGTTGAAAAAGAAAAAGATCTTGAAAAAGAAACAAGAGAACAAGATGAGCAAGAAGAAGTGAGTGTTGATTTAACTAACTCATCGGAACTTTGTTCTTCTTACATTTCTTCATTTCAGTTCTTACACGTATCGCACAAAGACTTCCAACTTCAATACCTTCCCAACGAGCGACATTTTTGTTTGATTGAAAAAGGCAAGCCTGAAGATGAAATTTTGCCACATGAGCCGGAAGGTAAGGAAGGTAAAGAAAGCACATGTTTTAAAATGATTACGTCTCCACCAAAATTTTCCAATGATTGTGATCTTGTGAACGATATCGTCATTTGCTATCCCTCCGTCCCTTGTGATAATTTAAATGATGGTAAGACGAATATATTTCATCATTGTGGAGTAATGAATGTTCAAGACTCGATAAGGTATGATGATGACTTTTCTTTTAATCTCCACTTGTTTGATTGTGGATTTTACTAGATTTGTTCATTATCTAATACGAAATCGATAAGTCTTTGTAAATCTGTTCTGAGACATGTTAAGAGTTTTGACTGCTTGATCTTGAATATTCATAATTCATATTGGTCTAATAAGTTTGATTCATCCAGACCATTGGTACCTTTTGACTCAAATAATCAAAATCAAATTTTTAAACCAGGAATATGTTCTGATTTGTTTTGTGGAACATTCAAGTATCATCCGGTATGTTTAAAAGATTTTTATTCTTTTGATACAAGGCTTTTGAGTAAGGTTGCGGAATTTTCCTATTTTGTTTTCAATTTTTATTTGCTATTTAAACAATTTTTGTGGTTGTACTTGAAGTCTACATATCATTTGGTCAAAGCTAATTCAACCCCGAAGTATCGACTACATTATGCTTCCGAGGAGCGAAGGTTTGTGCTTAAGGAAAAAGGTAAAGTCGATCTTTTTCTTTCTGTTTCCAAAGGTAAGACACTTGAAAACTGTGAACCCATTTTGCTTTCTTCTGTTGTTGACAAGAATCACGTTGCTGATTTCATTCTTGTAAAGTCCTTAAAACGTGATGTTCTTAAGTGTTCTATCTTGTGTGATAATGAATTATCTGCTTTGGTTATTGAAAAAAAGATAGTTGTTTTTTATAAGTGTTTTGAAACATTTATTGATACATTTATGCTCTCCTCAGATGGTAGCGAAATTATTGCCAGCAATTTGATCTTTGTAAGACATTTAGATCATGACATGTTATGTAATTCTCATGTGTTTATTGATGTTCTATCTATGTTGTTCATTGACAAAAAGAATCGTTTGTAAAATAAATTTTATAATCCATGTGAGAGTGATTTCATAAATTGTTCAAAGTAAGATTTGGATGTTCAATCTCGAGTGCCAAATACGTTTCCTTCATTACTTGCTTGTGACGACTATATCTATCACTTGATGTGCTATTCGTATGTTGGTTTTGACTTGTAGAATTCATTTGAATCGAATGCATTTCATGAAGCTTATTCAATTCAGTTCCAAATGTTTGATAAGGCATTGTTCATTTTGTACGATAATATGATTATGCCTGTTTGCATGCGAATTATTAGTTTAGTGATGATTACATTTGGGTTGCAAGTAATTTTGAAACAATTCTTGCTAACTCGTGATTATCTCTTTCAGGTGTTGCGATTATCATCCGTTCCGTTTGATCGAGGAAAGTCAAGCAAAAAGAATTTTGTTCCAGTAAACCAACAGGTCGATTCGAGGACGAATCGTCTTGAAGAGGGGAGGGATGATACGGGTACGCCCTGGACACCATCAATATTCAAGTTGACGAAGCTCGACGCCAAAGTCCCAAGTGCCGTGGAGCTCAAGTGCATCTTCATGCACTTCCAAATTGAGTCGGATTAGCTCATTCTAGCTCATGCGTGCATGATGAGCTAAATATGGTCATTCGGCCTTAGCTCATTATTTAGCTAAAATATATTAAATAAAATTCGGACAACTTAATTAATTGTTTTCAAATTATTTGATGCATTTAAATAAACATAAATATGTCTTAGATATTACATAATTAATGAGTAATAGTTAATATGTCTAGATTAGGACCAATTTAATAGTTGGTTGCTACTTCATTTAATTGGCCGAAATGTGCATTTAAGGTGTCCTAAAATTCCAGCCGAAATTAATATAAGTAATAGCCATCCTTTATTTATTTTGTCCAGCCAAGAAAACATGTTTTAAAGTTGTATTAAATTGCTGGACACTAATGCCGAAATCTTTATGTGCAGGTGCTTTTTGGGGACATCATTTAAAACATGTTCGGCAACCATATTTAAGGAACATTGGGGCTGACGTTTGTGCTCCCCAACATGACTTTTTAAGTCCCCCAAACGTGCATTAAAGAAGGGCCACCAGCAGCATGCACGAGACATATTCAATGCCATGTTGGTGCATGTGTGGGACACATTCAAGCACCTTTAGCTGCTGGTTTCAATTTCCGAACGACATTAATGTGCTGCTTCCTCTTCTAGGCGTGTTTGAGTTTACCATACACCATCAATATCATGTTTGGACGGCAACAAAGAAGGAGGCTGGACGTTTCAGCTTCCAAGGTGTTTTTTCGTGAGAAACAAAGGAGTAAAGGAGATGTTGCTTCGTGAAAGTAAAAAGAGCAGCAATTAAAGGCCGAACTTTAATGTATTGTTGGGAGTTTGCTTCTTCAAACGTTGGAAGCATTAAAGGGAGTGCATGAAGATTTGTGTTGTCTTTTTCACGTCCCAATACCACCTAGTACCAAGGCATGACCATTTGGCTTTCCAAGGCTACTCTTGCACTATCCCAAGGCCGAATTTAAGAGCCTTTTAGCCCCCTTTCTTCCTAGTGAATTCGGCTGCACTTAAAGAGTTTCTAGAAGGGAATTTTTTGAGTTCTTCATGGATGAACGTGGACAACAAACTCAAGGGCCAAATTCTAGAATAATCTAGGATCATTTAAGGCCAAAAATTACTTAGAAATTAAGCTAAGTTTCATGACTTTTCAATTAGTTTCTTAAGAATTATAAATATCCGAAAATGGCCATTTGTAAAGAACTTTTGAACTTTGAATTAAAATATATGAACTTCTGTTCATCGAGTGAGATATTCTCCTCTTCATTTTCATACGAGTTTCGATCCCGACTTATCAAGCTTTGCTTGTGGCGTCAATCGTACTCTTTCATTATTTTAGTCCATCGGTTCTTATCTTTTTAGATAACGGGTCGTGGACCACCGTATCGATTTCCATATTTCCACCTTGAACCTTATAGAAACCGGGGTAACACTTACTAGTGTTAAATCATTTCTTCGTTCAAGTTCACTTATCCATTTCCATAAACTATCTTTAATAAATATATCTCCCTTCAATTTTCCTTAAACCGAAAACCTACATCATCCATATTTCTTCCTATCACTAAACCCGAACCCATCCTCCCAATTCCTAAAACTGTTGCCTTCATTCTTTCAAACCTCCATTCCTAACTTAATTCCCTTTTCTAAGCCAATTCATTCAATAGCTTCTGCAAATTCAACCTTAATCCCGAATAATTTCCCGAAGGCTTAGAATTCATCCTCGTAGACGATTGGGCAACTTGCATACATTTCGACTCTTTCCAAGGCGGACTGTATCAATGGGCGTGTCCCAAGTCACACGGACGTGTGACCCCTGTTCGAGATAAAGTTTCCAGATGAGTTTCGAAAGTTTCAGGACGTAAGTCTGAGGCCTCGTAGGCCCATGAAATGTCTGATTTGACTAAGAAAGAGAAGTTTTTAATTCGGAACGAAATTTTATAGCCCGTGAGTACATGTTTAAGTAAGTTCAAGCATGGTAATGTCCCGTATCCAGTCTTAGTCTCGGACTCGGGTATGGGGTGTTACATTTATCAGAGCTACGGTTTAGTCGGTTCTAGGACTAACGTAGCATGAGCACGAGTCTAGCTATACATGCCATACGTAAGAATGT
This sequence comes from Gossypium sturtianum, assembly GCA_025698515.1. Classification (NCBI taxonomy): domain Eukaryota; kingdom Viridiplantae; phylum Streptophyta; class Magnoliopsida; order Malvales; family Malvaceae; genus Gossypium; species Gossypium sturtianum. The sequence goes on along the minus strand of CM046955.1, from coordinate 71,273,649 downwards.
TTTTATAATGATAGTGTGACGACTCCTAACGACTTAAATTATGTTTATACATTTAGTAAATGGATCCCGATAGAGTGTGGTGGATGACGAGAGAAACGTACGGCCCCATTGAAGGGACGGTGCCGAACGAGAATGAGAATAGACCCACTACGGTGAGTAAAGAAGGAGGACAAGAGGCTAGAGATGTAACACCCCTTGCCCGGGTTCTACTCCAGAATAGGGCCCGAGGCATTACCGAACTCAAACCACTTGATCGCCACTTAGGCTCGTCGTAACTACTCTCTGAACTCATCTCAACAACCTTTTTCTCGACTTATGAGGCCTCACTCATACACACGAGGGCTCTCGACTATAAACCAGAACTTTTTCCAATCTTAAAATTTTTCTATTTTATACAGGTCTCACACGCCCGTGCAAGATTAGACACGCCCGTGCATGGACACACATGCCCATGTCCCCCAACCGTGCCTAAAACCCCAGCATTCTGCCAATGCCCCACGGCCAAGGCACACGCCCGTGCTTACCACCCGTGGTGCACACTGACTACCTCAACACGGCCTAGAGTCTAGACACACGCCCGTGTGGCTAGCCCGTGGCCAACACTAGTTAATCCCACACGCCCTAGACACACGCCCGTGTGGCTAGTCCGTGGTCTATTCTGATTTAAAGGACGCACGGCCAAAGCACACGCCCGTGGGCTGACCGTGTGTCACACATGGCCTAGACACATGTTCGTGTGTCTATCCACATGGCCAAGAAAAAAGCTATTTGCTAAGCTCTCCTCACCCTTATATCTTACACAACATGCACTCATACAACGCATCCATAATCAACTCATATTGAATTGCAATCTCACATAGACAACTATAACTTTCTTTCATATAAAGTAATAGCCAACAACCATGGCATTATACAAAATAAGCTATCCATCTAAAGGCCAACACTTCTTAGCCATTTACAAAAAAATTCACTAACTTGTCTAGCCCCTATACATGCCATATACAAAACATTAAGTTTCATGTACCAAAGTGTGCTGATATGTGGGCTGTCTTCTGATGATCCTCGTATCTCGATTCAATGCTTTTAATCTATAAGACAAGGGAAAAGAAAGGGAGTAAGCTTTGAGCTTAGTAAGTTTGCACATAAACAATTAAGCATCATAGTATAACTAACCCACAAATAGCATTATACTAACATATAATATACCATTGTTCTTACTCTTTCTATCCCTTACCACATTTCCAACTCATCATGAGTCACATACTCATAACCATTGAAATGCACCCCTGCATTAAATATCACATTTACAGAACATACAACACCTCATTATTTCTCGTAATACATCCACACAGTTAATCCACATAACTTATCCACACAGCTTATCCACACAGCTAGTTCACATAACTAATCCACACAGCTATTACACACAGATAATACACTCAGTTAATCCACACAACCAATATCTCGGTGGTTTCGCACTTAGCACACCACAATTGATTAATAAGGTGGTATCGCAGTTAGCCTACCACAGAGGTATTCATAGTGGTTCAGCACATAGCCTACTAGACGATATACCTCACGATAGCATCGCACATAGCTAGCTCATCGTCAATATGCATTAGGATGGTATCGCACTTAGCCCACCATCTAGCATTATCACAACACATGCACAAGTGTACTTACTTAATCATTCTACTTCAACCACATAGGTCCTCAATCACTCTCGATCATACATTCATTCACAATTTCTACTACATTCATCCCACATAGGTTCTCAAACATGCTACACACTAGCCAGCATTAACAAATTGTAAGTATGAATGCATTATTTATGCATAGACTTACCTCGATACTCAAAAGTATAGAAATATGCAATTTAGTCCACCACCTTGCTTTTGCCTCGGTTACGATCCGGGCTTCATCTTTCTTGATCTATAATGAATAAATCAGCTTATTCAATACACACATTGACTAAATTGACCCACATTTCAAACTTTAGCAAAATTACTTATTTGCCCCTAACCTTTCTCATATTTACACTTTAGCCCCAAGGCTCGTAAAGTGATTTTTATTCAACTTTCTATCCTTTCATGCTTAATGAACCACTTACTCAACTAAAGCATTCATCAATTCTCACTAAATCACACATGTATGACCAAACTAAAGTTTTTTACAAACTAGTCCCTAAATGCATTTTCATGGAAAATCACTTAGCAAAAGATGTTTCTACTACATCAAGCTTTCATATTCTTCCATAAAACATCAAAATACGTGCATGTCATACATATGTACATTTTTGAACATCCATAATAGCTCACCAAATAGCTAAAAATAGCTTACTCATGCTACTAGGACTTCAAAAATACGAAGAATATCAAAAACCGGGCTTAGGAGCACTTACTAGTAAGCTTGAAAAATTGAAAGAGCCCTAACAATGGCTATTGGAATTTTCGGCAGCCTGGGGGAGAAGATTAGTGAATTTTTGTCATCTTTTCACCTATTTAATCATTTAATAACTAAATGACCAAAATGCCCTTTTTGATAACTTCAAATTTTAACTCATCCATGCCCAATTTTGTTCAAAAGTTAGAATTTGGATAAATTGCTATTTAAGGACCTCTAATTAATAATATAAAGCTATTTCACACATATAGCTTCTAGAAACATACATTTTGCAACTTTTGCAATTTAGTCCTTTTGGACAATTCAACCACAATTTCACAAAATTGCTTCATGAAACTTTCACACTAGCATGCATACAAGGCATAAACATCAATAACTCATTTATAACCCTCGGATTTGTGGTCTCGCACCACTATTCCGACTAGGCCCTAAACCGGGATGTTACAACTCTCCCCCTTTTAGAGATTTTTGTCCCCAAAAATCTTACCAGTAAAGAGGTTTGGATGTTGCTCTCTCATAGCGTCTTCCGTTTCCCACGTAGCCTCTTCCACACCATGTTTCTGCCATAACACTTTCACTAGTGCTATGCTCTTATTTCTCAACTGTTTCACTTCTCGAGCTAAGATCTTAATCGGCTCTTCTTCATAAGACATATCCGGTCTTATCTCAATTTCTGTCGAAGGAATCACATGTGAATGATCGGAGCGATACCGTCGCAACATCGACACATGGAACACATTATCAATCTTTTCCAACTCTACCGGTAAAGCCAACCCGCAGTGCGCTCTGAGCCCAATTGCATGCGTGTTCTCATACGGCCCTATAAACCTTGGACTCAATTTCCCTTTTCGTCCAAATCTCATAATCTTCTTCCACGGGGACTCTTTCAAAAACACTTTGTCGCCCACTTCGAACTCAATTTCTTTTCTTTTCAAATCTGCGTACGACTTCTGTCGGTCCGAAGCAACTCTCAGACTATTACGGATTACTTTCACCTTCTCTTCAGTTTCTTTCACTAGATCGACCCCATGGATCCGCTTCTCACTAAGCTCAGTCCAATACAAAGGAGTCCGACTCTTACGACCATACAAAGCCTCATACGGTGCCATCAGTATACTCGTGATAACTATTGTTGTAGGCGAATTCGACCAAAGGTAGATATCTCTCCCAACTACCTTGAATTCTAACACACAAAGATCGAAGCATATCTTCAAGAACTTGAATCACTCTTTCAGATCGACTATCGGTTTGCGGATGGAACGATCTTTGAAATTCAATCTCGTACCCATGGCCTCTTGCAACTTCTTCCAAAATCTCAAAGTAAACCTCGGATCTCTATCCGATATAATAGACACAGGTACACCATGCATCTCACTAACCCTTGCCACATACAACTCAGCTAACTTATCCAGTGAATAATTAACACGTACTGGAATAAAGTGAGCCGACTTTGTCAATCTATCCACAACAACCCACTCTTTCTCGGAGTCATCGACAACCCCGTTACAAAATCCATGGTAATCCGATCCCACTTCCATTCGGGTACCATTACTGGCTGAAGCAATCTCGAAGGCACTTGATGCTCAGCTTTCACTTGTTGACAAATTAAACACTTGGTCACAAACTCTGAAATATCTCTTTTCATACCCGTCCACCAATACAACTTCCTCAAGTCGTTGTACATTTTTGCATCTTCGCCCGGATGTCTTGACAAACATCCACTGTGGGCCTCATGCAAAACCTTTCGAATCAACTCATCATCTTTAGGAACACAAATTCTGTCATGACACATCAGACAACCATTCAAATCCACTCGAAAATCAGAATCACTTTCTGAGCCGCACTTAGCTATCTTAGCTTGCATCTCACTGTCATTTTTTTGAGCCTCACATATTTGTTGAACAAATAGTGGCTTAGCTCTCAACTCTGCCAAAATAGCACCATCGTCAGACAATGCTAAACTCGTGCTCATAACTCTTAGATCATACAAGGATTTCCTACTCAGGGCATCCGCAACCACATTCGCTTTTCCCGGGTGGTAGTCAATGACTAACTCATAGTCTTTCAACAACTCAAGCCACCGTCTCTGTCTCAGATTCAGATCCTTCTGATCCATCAAATACTTTAAACTCTTGTGATCCGTAAAGATTCGGCAGTTCTCACCATATAAGTAATGTCGCCATATCTTTAAAGCAAAAACAATCGCCGCTAACTCCAAATCATGAGTCGGATAATTCTTCTTGTGCGGTTTTAGCTGCCTCGAGGTGTAAGCGACTACCTTACCCTCTTGCATCAACATGCAATCGAGACCATTAAACGATGCATCACTGTAAACCACGAACTCTTTCCCCGATTCTGGTTGAACCAAAACTGGTGCCTCAGTCAACATTGTTTTCAGTCTCTCGAAGCTCTATTGACATGTCTCAGTCCATTCAAACTTGATATCTTTATGCAATAGTTTCGTCATTGGGGTAGCAATCACAGAGAACCCCTTTACGAAACGTCTGTAATATCCTGCTAATCCCAAGAAACTTCTAATTTTAGACACGTTCCTCGGTGGTTTCCAATCCACAACAGTCGATATCTTACTCGGGTCAACTCTGACACCATCACCTGACACCATGTGTCCTAGGAATCCGACCTCTCGGAGCCAAAACTCACTCTTGCTAAACTTAGCATACAACTGCTTATCTCTCAAAGTTTGCAAGACAATTCTCAAATGCTCTTCATGATCGTTCTCATCCCGAGAATAGATCAATATGTAAATCAATGAAGACAACTACAAACTTGTCCACATACGGTCTGAAAACACGGTTCATCAGATCCATAAAAATCGCAGGTGCATTCGTCAAACCAAACTGCATAACCAAAAACTCATAATGGCCGTACCTTGTCCGAAATGCAGTTTTCAACACATCTTGTTCTTTCACTCTGAGCTGATAATAACCAGACCTCAAGTCTATCTTGGAGAACATTGTAGCTCCCTTTAGTTGATCAAAAGATCATCAATCCTTGGTAAAGGATACTTATTCTTCACCGTCACCATGTTCGATTTGTCTATAGTCTATACACAACATCATAGACCCATCTTTCTTCTTCACGAATAATACCTGGAACACCCCACTAGAGTAGCTCGGTCTTGCAAAACCTTTATCTGTCAACTCTTTGCAATGAACCTTGATTCTTTCAACTCTACAGGTGCCATTCTTTATGAAGCAATTGAAATAGGTGCCGTTCTCGGAACCAACTCAATTCCAAACTCGACCTCTCTCACTGGAGGTAATCCAGGTAACTCTTCCAGAAATACATCTGGATACTCACATACCACTGGCACTGTTTCAAACTCTACTCCAATCTCTCGAGTATTCAACACAAAAGCAAGATAGGACTCACATCCTTTTCTCAAACATTTCTCAGCCACTAGGGAAGAAATCATCACTGGTAGACTATCCGATCCACCTGATTCAACCCGAACCACATCTCCACTCTCACATTTCAATTCAATAAACTTACTACCACAGTTCATTAAGACATTATGGGTAGTCAACCAATCCATGCCTAGGATTAAATAAAACTCATCAAACGAAAACAACATAAGGTTTGCCGGAAAATAATGATTCTCAATCAATAAAGGACAATTCTTACACACTCTGTCCACTAACACATGCTTTCCTAACGGGTTTGACACCTTAACCACTAAGTCCGTAGACTCAACGGTCATACTCAAACTAGATGCTAATCTCTTGCAAATATAAGAATGAGTAGACCTGGATCTATTAAAGCAATAACGAAGGTGTCATAGAGTGAAAAAGTACCAGTTATCACATCAGGGGAGGATGCTTCTTTGTGAGCGCGAATAGCATACGACCTCGCAGGTGCCCGACCCTCCGGTCTTGTAGCAGAGTCTCTGGATGCACCCCTACCACTATTCCCACCTCTAGGGTTTCTTGGTGGTCTACCCCTTGCAGACACATCACTAGGTCTCATCTCTTGTTTCTCTTCCTTATCATCCTTCTCGGGGCAGTTTCGGATAAAGTGGTCACGGGAACCACACTTATAACATTTCCGACTATTTCCCCAACACTCCCCGGTGTGATATCTACCACAACTTGGACACTCTGGTTTGCTATTCGTATTGCCCACACTTTCCATCGAGGGAGCTTGGACTCTCGAACCCGAGCGAGTATTGCCCAAGTCTCGATGCGAATAACCCACTGGTGCTGTCATCCGAGGATTCACTTCCTTGGATCTTTTCGACTGGGCTTGGTATGACTTGCCCATCGGTCTCTTTCTAGCATCTCGGGCTTCACTCACAGCCCTCCTCTTTTCTGAACTCAGCTCTTCGGCCTTACTCGCCCTCTCAACTAATACCACAAATTCTTTCAACTCCAGAATGCCCACTAAGAGTTTGATGTCCTCATTCAGCCCATCTTCGAACCTCTTACACAAGATGGTCTCAGTCGATACACATTCTTGAGCGTATTTGCTAAGCCTAACAAACTCACGCTCATATTCTGCCACTGTCATTCTTCCTTGTTTCAACTCAAAAAATTCCTTCCTTTTTCAATCGGTAAACCTCTGGCTTATATACTTCTTCCGGAACTCTTCCAGAAAGAAGTCCCACGTCATCCGCTCTCTCGGGACCACTAGCGTCAACGTCTTCCACCAATGGTATGCCGAATCTCTCAGCAAGGATACGGCACACTTCAAACTCTCTTCAGGCGTACATGAGAGTTCATCGAACACCCTCATCGAGTTCTCCAACAAGAACTCCGCCCTCTCTGGGTCATCATCTACCTTAGCTCTAAACTCCTCAACCCCGTGTTTCCTAATCTTATCCACTGGGGGTTTCGATATCCTCACTACATCCATACCTTGAGGAGCCACTGGATTTGGCTGAGGTATAGGAGGAGGAGGTGGGGGAGGTTGAGCATTAGGGTTCGCTCAAACATAATCCGAGTACCAATTGCTCATCATCTGGAGAAAGGCTTCTCGTGCCTCTTCCCCTTGACCCCTAACCTCGGGTCCACCTTGAACAGGCACTGTTCCTTGCGCAAGAGCCGACGCATTACTAGCTGCTTCATCAGCAGTCGATGGATCAGAATCCATATACTATATAAAACAAGATTTAAAATCATCAGAAACCACCACACGATCATTGTATACTTATGGCATTTATAGCTAGACTCTTACATCTGCTACGGTAGTCCTAGAAACGGCTAAACCTGGCTCTGATAACACTAAATGTAACACCCCTTGCCCGAGTTCTATGCCAGAATTGGGCCCGAGACATTACCGAACTCAAACCACTTGATCGCCACTTAGGCTCGTCGTAACTACTCTCTGAAGTCATCTCAACAACCTCTTTCTCGACTTATGAGGCCTCACTCATACACACGAGGGCTCTCGAGACTAAACCAAAACTTTTTCCAATCTTAAATTTTTTCTCTTTTATAAAGGTCTCACACGTCCGTGCAAGATTAGACACGCCCTTGCATGGATACACACGCCCATGTCTCCCAACCGTGCCTAAAACCCCAGCATTTTGCCAATGCCCCACGGCCAAGGCACACGCCCGTGCTTACCACCCGTGGTGCACACTGACTACCTTAACACAACCTAGAGTCTAGACACACGCCCGTGTGGCTAGCCCATGGCCAAGACTGGTTAATCCTACACGCCCTAGACACACGCCCGTGTGGCTAGTCCGTGGTCTATTCTGATTTAAAATACTAACATGCAGGGGACGCACGGCCAAAGCACACGCCCGTGGGCTGACCTTGTGTCACACATGGCCTAGACACACGTTCGTGTGTCTATCCACATGGCCAAGAACAAAGCTATTTGCTAAGCTCTCCTCACCCTTATATCTTACACAACATGCACTCATACAACACATCCATAATCAACTCAAATTGAATTGCAATCTCACATAGACAACTATAACTTTCTTTCATATAATGTAATAACCAACAACCATGGCATTATACAAAATAAGCTATCCATCTAAAGGCCAACACTTCTTAGCCATTTACAACAAAATTCACTAACTTGTCTAGCCCATATACATGCCATATACAAAACATTAAGTTTCATGTACCAAAGTGTCTTTGATATGTGGTCTGTCTTCTCGATGATCCTCGTATCTCGATTCAACGCTTTTAATCTATAAGACAAGGGAAAAGAAAGGAATAAGCTTTTAACTTAGTAAGTTTGCACATAAACAATTAAACATCATAGTATAACTAACCCCACAAATAGCATTATACTAACATATAATATACCATTGTGCTTACTCTTTCTATCCCTTACCACATTTCCAACTCATCATGAGTCACATACTCATAACCATTGAAATGCACCCCTGCATTAAATATCACATTTACATAACATACAACACCTCATTATTTCTCGTAATGCATCCACACAGTTAATCCACATAACTTATCCACACACCTTATCCACACAGCTAGTTCACATAACTAATCCACACAGCTATTACACACAGCTAATACACACAGTTAATCTACACAACCAATATCTCGGTGGTTTCGCACTTAGCACACCACAATTGATTAATAAGGTGGTATCGCACTTAGCCTACCACAAAGGTATTCATAGTGGTTCAGCACATAGCCTACTAGACGATATACCTCACGATAGCATCGCACATAGCTAGCTCATCGTCAATATGCATTAGGATGGTATCGCACTTAGCCCACCATCTAGCATTATCACAACACATGCACAAGTGTACTTACTTAATCATTCTACTTCAACCACATAGGTCCTCAATCATTCTCGATCATACATTCATTCATAATTTCTACTACATTCATCCCACATAGGTTCTCAAACATGCTACACACTAGCCAGCATTAACAAATTGTAAGTATGAATGCATTATTTATGCATAGACTTACCTCGATACTCAAAAGTATAGAAATATGCAATTTAGTTCACCACCTTGCTTTTGCCTCGGTTACGATCCGGGCTTCGTCTTTCTTGATCTATAATGAATAAATCAGCTTATTCAATACACACATTGACTAAATTTACCCACATTTCAAACTTTAGCAAAATTACTTATTTGCCCCTAACCTTTCTCATATTTACACTTTAGCCCCAAGGCTCGTAAAGTGATTTTTATTCAACTTTCTATCCTTTCATGCTTAGCCGAACCACTTACTCAACTAAAGCATTCATCAATTCTCACTAAATCACACATGTATGACCAAACTAAAGTTTTTTACAAACTAGTCCCTACATGCATTTTCATGGAAAATCACTTAGCAAAAGATGTTTCTACTACATCAAGCTTTCATATTCTTCCATAAAACATCAAAATACATGCATGTCATACATATGTACATTTTTGAACATCCATAATAGCTCACCAAATAGCTAAAAATAGCTTACTCATGCTACTAAGACTTCAAAAATACGAAGAATATCAAAAACTGGGCTTAGGAGCACTTACTAGTAAGCTTGAAAAATTGAAAGAGCCCTAACAATGGCTATTGGAATTTTCGGCTGCTTGGGGGAGAAGATGAGTGAATTTTTGTCATCTTTTCACCTATTTCATCATTTAATAACTAAATGACCAAAATGCCCTTTTTTGATAACTTCAAATTTTAACTCATCCATGCCCCATTTTGTCCAAAAGTTAGAATTTGGATAAATTGCTATTTAAAGACCTCTAATTAATAATCTAAAGCTATTTCACACATATAGCTTCTAGAAACATACATTTTGCAACTTTTGCAATTTAGTCCTTTTGGAGAATTCAACCACAATTTCAAAAAATTGCTTCATGAAACTTTCACACTAGCATGAATACAAGGCATAAACCTCAATAACTCATTTATAACCCTCAAATTTGTGGTCTCACACCACTATTCTGACTAGGCCCTAAACCGGGATGTTACAACTCTCCCCCCTTTAGAGATTTTTGTCCCCGAAAATCTTACCAGTAAAGAGGTTTGGATGTTGCTCTCTCATAGCTTCTTTCGTTTCCCACGTAGCCTCTTCCACACCATGTTTCTGCCATAACACTTTCACTAGTGCTATGCTCTTATTTCTCAATTGTTTCACTTCTCGAGCTAAGAGCTTAATCGGCTCTTCTTCATAAGACATATCCAGTCTTATCTCAATTTCTATCGAAGGAATCACATGTGAATGATCGGAGCGATACCGTCGCAACATCGACACATGGAACACATTATGAATCTTTTCCAACTCTACCGGTAAAGCCAACCCAGACGTGCATTGTGCCCAATTGCATGTCGTGATCTCATACGGCCCTATAAACCTTGGACTCAATTTCCCTTTTCGTCCAAATCTCATAATCTTCTTCCACGGGGACTCTTTCAAAAACACTTTGTCGCCCACTTCAAACTCAATTTCTTTTCTTTTTAAATCTGCAGACGACTTCGCTTTCATCCGGCAACTCTCGAGACTATTACGGATTACTTTCACCTTCTCTTCGGTTTCTTTCACTAGATCGACCCCATGGATCCGCTTCTCACTAAGCTCGGTCCAATACAAAGGAGTTCGACTCTTACGACCATACAAAGCCTCATACGGTGCCATCTGTATACTCGACTGATAACTATTTTTGTAGGCGAATTCGACCAAAGGTAGACATCTCTCCCAACTACCTTCGAATTCTAACACACAGCATCGAAGCATATCTTCAAGAACTTGAATCACTCTTTCAGACTGACTATCGGTTTGCGGATGGAACGCAGTGCTGAAATTCAATCTCGTACCCATGGCCTCTTGCAACTTCTTCCACAATATCAAAGTAAATCTCGGATCTCTATCTGATATAATAAACACAGGTACACCATGCAATCTCACTATCTCTGCCACATATAACTCAGCTAACTTATCCAGTGAATAATCAACACGTACTGGAATAAAGTGAGCCGACTTGGTCAATCTATCCACAACAACCCACACAGCATCTTTCTTTCTCGGAGTCATCGGCAACCCCGTTACAAAATCCATGGTAATCCGATCCCACTTCCATTCGGGTACCATTACTGGCTGAAGCAATCCCGAAGGCACTTGATGCTCAGCATTCACTTGTTGACAAATTAAACACTTGGTCACAAACTCTGAAATATCTCTTTTCATACCCGTCCACCAATAAAACTTCCTCAAGTCATTGTACATTTTCGTACTGCCCGGATGTACTGACAAACATCCATTGTGGGCCTCATGTAAAACCTTTCGAATCAACTCATCATCTTTAGGAACACAAATTATGTCACGATACATCAGACAACCATTCAAATCCACTCAAAAATCAGAACCACTTTCTGATCCGCACTTAGCTATCTTAGCTATCTGAGATGAGCAAAGTAAATCACCGGCAATGATTTTTCACATGATGGCACAGAGATACGTAAGAAAGGGGTATGAGGCATATTTGGCCTTTGTGATGAATGATAAAGAAACAAAGTTAAAGATTGAATCAGTACCAATAGTATGTGAGTACGTGGATGTTTTTCCCAAAGAATTACCAGGAATACCACCAGTTAGAGAGGTTGAGTTTAGCATTGAGCTAGCTCCCGGTACTGTACCAATATCTATTACTCCTTACAGAATGGCTCCAACGGAGTTGAAGGAGCTGAATTCACAGTTGCAAGAGTTGACAGATAAAGGCTTTTCTTGGTCAAGTTGTTCTCCCTGGGGTGCTCCCATTTTATTTGTGAAAAAGAAAGATGGCACCATGAGATTGTGCATAGATTATCGTCAATTTAATAAAGTGACAGTAAAGAACAAGTACCCATTGCGAGGATCGATGATTTGTTCGATCAATTGAAGGGAGCCACCGTGTTCTCTAAGATAGACTTGAGATCGGGGTACTACCAACTCAGAGTAAAGGATTTAATGTATCCAAGATCGCTTTTCGAACGAGGTATGGGCATTATGAATTTTTAGTCATGCCTTTTGGTTTGACCAATGCTCCTGCAGTATTCATGGACTTAATGAACCGTATTTTTAGACCATACCTCGACAAGTTTGTAGTCGTTTTCATTGACGACATACTGATTTATTCCGAGATGAGAATGAGCATGCCGAGCACCTACGGACGCTTTTACAGGACTCTTGAGAAAATCAATTATATGCCAAGTTCAAGAAAAGTGAATTTTGGCTCAAGGAAGTAGGATTTCAGGACATATTGTCTCGGAGATGGAGTCCAAGTAGATCCAAGTAAGATTTGGCCATAATGGACTAGAATTCACCGAGAAATGTCTCTCGAGGTTAGAAGTTTCCTAGGCTTAGTGGCTATTATACACGATTCGTCAAGGGGTTTTCTATGATTGCAACCCGATGACTAAATTGTTACTGAAAAAATGTGAAGTTTGAGTGGATGAGAAAGATGCCAACAAAGTTTCGAGAAACCGAAAGCGATGTTGATGAAGCTCCAGCTTTAGTACAACTGAGATGGGGAAAGAATTTGTGATTTACAAGTGATGCATCCTTAAATGGATTAGGGTTTGTGTACTTATGCAAGAAGGCAAAGTGATTTCTTACGCCACAAGACAGTTGAAGCCACATGAGAAGAATTATTTGACCCACGATCTAGAGTTGGCTGCCATAGTCTTCGCATTGAAGATATGAAGACACCACCTATATGGTGAGAGATGTCGGATCTTCACCGATCACAAAAGTTTGAAGTACTTGATGATGCAGAAAGAGTTGAACTTAAGGCAGCGAAGATGGTTAGAGTTGATAAAAGACTATGAATTGGTCATTGACTACCATCCTGGGAAGGCGAATGTGGTCACCGACGCTTTAAGTAGAAAGTCCATATTTGCATTAAGGGCAATGAATTCACGGATGACTTTATCCGACGATGGTTCTATTCTAGCTGAGTTGAGAGCTAGACCAATTTTCCTCCAAGAGATCATTGAAGCTCAAAAAGAAGATAGTGGATTGCAAGTCAAGAGAGCTCGGTGCGGGACAGATGTTGAGTCTGATTTCTAGATTAGTCCCAATGGAAGTCTGATGTTCAAAGATAGAGTTTGTGTACCGAGAAAGGAAGAGCTTATTCAGGGAATTTTGCGTGAGGCCCATAACGGATGTTTATCTGTACATCTGAGTGGTACCAAGATGTTTAATGACTTGAAGCAACATTATTGGTGGCCGAGAATGAAGAAAGATATTTCAGAGTTCGTTTCCAAATGCTTGATTTGTCAGCAAGTAAAGGCTGAACACCAAGTACCTTCGGGTTTGCTTCAACCCATTTTGGTTCCGGAGTGGAAATGGGACCGTATTACTATGGATTTTATAACGGGTTTACCATTGCCTCCGAGCAAGAAAGATGTTGTGTGGGTCGTGGTTGATAGACTTACGAAGTCAGCCCATTTTATACCTGTACGAGTTGATTACTCACTAGACAAGTTGGCAAACTTGTACATTTCAAAAATAGTAAGGCTTCACGGTGTTCCGTTGTCAATCATCTCGGATAGAGATCCGAGGTTTACATCCAGATTTTGGAAGAAGTTACAAGAGGCCTTGGGTACAAAGTTGAACTTTAGTACCGCTTTTCATCCTCAAACTGACGGCCAATCAGAGAGGTTAATTCAAGTACTCGAGGATATGCTCAGATGTTGTATTCTCGAATTCTGAGGCAGTTGGGAAAAGTTTCTCCCATTGGTAAAATTTGCCTACAATAATAATTTTCAGTCGAGTTTAAAGATGGCACCTTATGAGGCTTTATATGGGCGTAAGTGTCGAACGCCTCTATATTGGACTGAACTCAAGGAAACCAAATTCACGGGGTTGATTTGGTTAGAGAAACTGAGGGGAAAGTGAAAGTGATACGAGAAAGTTTAAAAGTCGCTTCTGCATGACAAAAATCCTATTCAGATTTAAGAAGGAAAGAGATAGAGTACCAAGTCGGGGATAAAGTTTTCTTGAAAGTGTCACCATGGAGAAAGGTTCTCAGATTTGGCCGTAAAGGCAAGTTGATTCCACGTTTTATCGGACCATACGAGATTACTGAAAGAGTTGGGTCGGTAGCTTATCGATTGGCTTTGCCATCAGAGTTAGAAAAGATTCATGATGTGTTTCACGTGTCAATGTTGAGACACTACCGATCAGATCCTTCACATGTAATTACCCCGTCAGAGATAGAGATTCATCCCGACATGACTTATGGTGAAGAACCAGTTAAGATTTTAGCTCGAGAAGTCAAGCAGCTAAGGAATAAAAGTATCGCCCTGGTAAAATTATTGTGGCAAAGACATGGAATAGAAGAAGCTACGTGGGAACCAGAAGAAATCATGAGAAACCAGTATCCAAACACATTGCTTTGGTAAGATTTTCGAGGACGGAAATTCCTAAGAGGGGAGAATTGTAATAAAGACGATTCAGGGCCTAGTCGAATAGTGGTGTGAGACCACAAACTGAAAGTTAGTAAATTGATTTCTTAAGGTTTATGACATGTTTGCATGATAGTATTAAAGTTCCATGTAGAAATTTTGTGAAATTGACATGGAAAGATCAAATAGGACTAAATTGCAAAAGTTGCAAAATATGAGTTTCTAAAAGCTTTTTGTATGAAATAGCTTTAGAATATTAATTAGAAGTCCTTAAATAGCAATTTTCTCAAATTATAAGTTTTGGACAAAAATGGACAAGAGTTAGTAAATGGTAAATTTTTAAAGAGAAGGGCATTTTAGTCATTGACCAATTAAATGATTAAAATGGGAAAAAGATGATAAAAATTTCATTCATCTTCTTCCTTGTGCCGAAAATTGGGAGACTCCATAGCTAGGGTTCATCAAATTTTTGAAGCTTGCAAATCAAGAAAAATGAAGCCCGGATCGAAACCGAGGCAAGAACAAAGTCGAGGACTAAATTGCATATCTACATACATTTTGTATATTGAGGTAAGTTTGTGTGATTTCTAAGCTTTATGATTATTATCATTGAATTGCTTAGTACAATGTACATTATTACCATAGTAATGCTTATTGCTATGTTAAATAAAGAAATTAATGAGATTAAGCATGAGAAAGTCCCGATTGAAGTTGAATTACTTAGGATACTCGATCTACCACACGAGATAAGAAAGTCCGTATAAGACCAAGCCAAGGCATGGCATCGACAATCAAGCAAGTTATCATGTAAGTCCAAGACAAGTCTTGGCATTGAAGAGTTATTATGAGATGAAGACCCATGTAAGCCCAAGCCAAGGCATGGCATTGGTGAGTCTCCAAGCAAAGATGTCATGTAAGTCCAAGAAAAGTCTTGGCATTGAAAACCTATCATGAGATAGAGATTCCATGTAAGTCCAAGCCAAGGCATGGCATTGGCGAGTAACAAGAAAGATTTCATGTAAGTCCAAGCCAAGGCTCGGCATTGACCAGTTCATGAGTAAAGATACCAAGTAAGACCATGTCAAGACATGGCAATGGTAAGTTCCCAAGAGAACACACAAGGAAGACTTTGAGTAAGTCCATGTCAAGACATGGCATCAATACCAAGATGAGAGATCCCATGTAAGACCATATCGAGGATATGGCTTTGGCATCGAGTTATGTGGGATGAGATTCAGTATCCTCGGTTATTCATTGAAATTCATCGGGCAAGAGAGTAAAGCTCAAATGATATGGTAAAAAAGTTAAGTAAGTAAAGTTATTATCAAGTTATGCTAGTTAAGAGTATTATTCATGATATGAATGATGAAGTTGAGATTATACTTATCATAGTAAAGTATCTTGATCTATGTGATCAAGTGATACAGTATATTGTTTACATCATTTGAGCATGAGAATAGTAAGTACCATGAGATATGTAAGAATCGGGTAAGAGTAAGTAAGCTTGAATACTTGAGATTCATAATGCCATTGTTTATGATGAATGGTTAATGTTAAGCAAATATATTGCTATGAGAATTACTTGCAAACTTACTAAGCTAAATGCTTACATCCTTTATTCTTTCTTTCCATGTAGTCCCGCTTAAGCTAATCTCGTGGATCATCGTCACTTGGAGCTCTGAGCACACTATCAATCGCCATTTTGGTATAGCCAAGTTGTTTATATTAAGTATGGCATGTATATGAAACATTTCATTTTGAGTTATGTTTTAAAACTAGCCAAAGTGTTGGCTATCAAGCTTAGTATTCTTTTTGTATATGGCCAAAGAGATGAGTCATGAATGATTAAGTATGTATGTTTTAATCTATCAATGAAGTATGCATCCTTGTTCATGTTAGATGTAATACTTGAGTTGCTAAATTGAGCATGAGTTTGGTCTTGATTTTAGGGTGACAATTGGCTTGGTAAATAGCCTCTAAGTGCCCACACGGATGGACACACGGGCGTGTGTCTAGGTCGTGTGCACCCTGCACCTTTGTATCTTAAGTCAGAATAGACCACGGACTAGTCACACGGGCGTGTGCCTAGGGCATGTGGGATTAATCAGTGTTGGCCACGGGCTAGCTACACGGGCGTGTGTATAGACTCTAGGCCGTATTAAGGTAGTCAGTGTGCACCACGGGTGGTAAGCACGGGCGTGAGCCTTGGCCATAGGGCATTGGCAGAATGCTGGGGTTTTAGGCACGGTTTGGGGCCACGGGCGTGTCCAGGCCATGTGTAATTTGCCAGTATCCACCACGGGTGAAATACACGGGCATGTTTTAGAGGTGCACGGGCGTGTCCCAAGTCACACGGACGTGTGACCCCTGTTCGAGAGAAAGTTTCCAGATGAGTTCTGAAAGTTTCGGGACGTAAGTATGAGGCCTTGTAGGCCCATGAAATGTCTGATTTGACTAAGAAAGAGAAGTTTTTAATTCGGAACAAACTTTTATAGCCCGTGAGTACATGTTTAAGTGAGTTTAAGCATGGTAATGTCTCGTATCCAGTCTTAGTCTCAGACTCAAGTATGGGGTGTTACAAATTTGCCAAAAGGTTGAAAGTTTAGGGACTTGCCATGAGAGTGTTCATGTTGTTTGCTGAGTTTTTATGGAAGAAAATGAATGTTAGTGAGTGAAGGAACAACTTTTGTGAAAGGTGTTACCATGAAAACACCTAAATGGGACTTAGTTGTAAATATTGTAAATGTGTAATAAATGCATGAAATAAATGGTTTTGTGAGTTGTTGTAAGATGAATAAATGTTCAGCTAGGCTTGTTTAATGAGGAAATGTGATGAAAAAATGATATACGAGCCTAGGGGAAAAATCATAATTTTGCCAGAGTATAGGGGCAAAATGGTCATTTTTGCCTAAGTAGAAAATTTGATGTATCATGAGTTTTAAATTGATTGAATGAGTGAATTTTGTTATTATAGATCAAGAAGAACACGGGAACAACCTTGATCGGGGAAAAGGCAAGGTTACGGATTAAGCCGTAGATTAACACATTTTGTATCGAGGTAAGTTTATGTGTAAACGGTACATCTTGAATACTTATGTTGTTACCTATTGGTGTATCGTATGAATGAGATCATTTATGATTGAGATGGATTGAATTCGATAGAAAATGAGTAATTCTCGTAAGAACCTTGAAATAGATATGTAAGTGTAGAATATTATTCGTAATAATCATTGGTGGGCTGTGTGCGATACGACCGTAAATATTCTTATTGGTGGGCTGTGTGCGATGCAACCTTAATACTTACTCATAATGGGCTGTGTGCGATACCATCATTTATATTGTCATTTGGTGGGCTAAGTGCGATACCACCGTAAATATTCTTGTTGGTGGGCTATGTGCGATACCACCCTATCATAGATTAATGGTGGGCTGTGTGCGAAACCACCAAGTGTTTGGTATTATTCTGAATGATTCATTGAGAAATTGTTTAAGTATATATTTCATATGACGTTGTTGTGATGAGTGCAGGGAATATATGCAAATAATTGAGAGCGTTATATTTGTTATATGGTTGAAATGAGTAAGCATGATTATGAAATGTGGATTGTTTTTGCTTGGTATGAAAAGCATTGATTGATATATATATATATATATATATAAATGTGTTATGATGCTATTTGTTTACATGTAAACTTACTAAGCTTAAAGCTTACTCCCTTTCCTTTTTCCCTTATTTTAAAGTGTCAAAGAGCCGGTTCAAGATACGAAGTTATTTGGAAGATCATCCACACTATCAGCTCATCTCGGTATAGTTAGAGTTAGCATTTTTGAATATGGCATGTATAGGGGCTAGGCTTAGTGGAGATTTTTGTTATTTTGGCCAATTATGATGGCTCCTTATAGACGAATTCTCTTGTATATGGCCATAGTTAATGGCTCATTATTACTAATTTATGAAAGGATGAGGTTATTCATGAAAGTGTATGTTGCACAATTAGGTTGCTTAGTGAATGGTTGATTGGATTTTTGATGTGTGAGTTAGGGTGGCAAAAAGAGCTTGGCAAATAGCCTTGTTCTTGTCCATACGGGTAGGCACAGGGGTGTGTGTCTAGGCCGTGTGTGACACACATTCAGTCCCACGGGTGTGTGGCTAGGCCGTGTGTCCCCCGTATTTTAATGTTGCAAGTTAGTTTCGACCACGATCTAGACACACGGGCGTGTGCCTAGGCCGTGTGACCCTTATGAGGTTGCTGACGTCACAAACAGAATACCCAGGTTTTTACACACGGGCGAGGACACGGGTGTGTCTAGGCCGTGTGAAGCACACGGGCCATTGACACGGGCGTGTGCTCGACCGTGTGAAAACCCCTGTAGGTTTGAATTGAAAAATAAATCCCACACGGGCTAGGGACATGGGCGTGTGTAACCACACGGCCTGCCCACACGGGTGTGTCCCATTTCACACGGGCGTGTGGCCCTGTTAAGGCAAAATTTTTCCAAGTTTATAACAGTTTCCAGTTTGATCCCGAGGTCCTCTGTTTGCATGATTTAGGCCTCGTATGTCCATAACAAGAACGATAGACATGTGAATGAAAGGTGTTAAATTGGAATGAAATTTGATAGCTCAAAGTTGTATGTTCAAGCGAGATAAGTCCGGTAATGCCTCGTACCCGGTTCTAGCATTGAATACGGGTAAGGGGTGTTACAATACTACAAAAAACCGGCCAATGAAAAAACGCAAAACGTGATTCATCAAGCGCATAAATGTGCTCGGGGCATTTGTGAGGCCGAATGGCATCACTAGCCACTCATACAAACTGTATTTTGTTTTGAACACCGTCGTCCACTCGTCCCCCTCTCGCATGCGTATTTGATGATATCCGCTCTTCAAGTCTATCTTGGAGAAGAGTTTGGCACCCCTAAGTTCATCTAACATGTCATCAAGCCTAGGTATAGGGTGCCTATACTTGACAGTGATTTTGTTAATGGCTCGGCAATCCACGCACATTCTCCACGAGCCATCCTTTTTGGGCACTAATAGAACGGGCACCGCACATGGACTTAGACTTTCCCGTATATAGCCCTTCTCCATCAAATCAGCCACTTGGCGTTGCAGCTCCTTAGTCTCCTCGGGGTTACTTCGATAGGCTGGACGATTTGGAATTGTAGCTCCGGGCACAAAATCTATTTGGTGTTCTATGCCTCGAAGGGGAGGCAATCCGCTCGGCACTTCCTCTGGAATTACGTCCTCGAATTCCTGAAGCAAAGAAACAACAGAAGAAGGAAAAGTTTTGTCAAGAGCGTTAGATTCAAAAAGACATTCTTTGTACATAAGTACAACAATGGGCTGGCGCATCAACAATAACTTCCTCACTTCTCTTTTTATTGCAAAAACACTCATTTTACCACTCTCGTTTTCTTTTTGCTTTTCTTTTTCCACTCGTGTTTTTGCCTCATTTTTCTCACTCTTTCCTTTCTTTTTCTCGACTTTCTTTTCTTTTTCTTTTTCATTCTTTTTTTCTTGTTCTTGTTCTTTTGCTTTTTCTACATACTCTTTCAATTTGAGTTGGTCTTGGTACACTTGTTTCGGGGTGAGGGGTGCTAGAGTTACATTCTTGCCTAAGTGTTTGAATGTGTAACGATTCGTATATCCGTCATGGATTACACGTCTGTCAAACTACCATGGACGCCTCAAAAGGAGATGTCCTGCATGCATTGGCACCACGTCGCACACCACCTCATCTTGATACTTCCCGATGGAAAATGCTACAATGGCTTGTTTTGACACTTTGAGCTCGCCTCCGTCATTTAGCCATTGTAACTTGTACAGATTCGGATGCTTCGTCGTGGCTAAACCAAGCTTTTCCACCAGCATGCTACTTGCGATGTTGGTACAACTCCCTCTGTCGATGATCATGCTACACACCTTGCCTTGGATGTGGCATCGGGTGTGGAAAATGTTCTCCCTTTGTTGCTCGATTTCAGCACTTTGGATGTTGAGACTTCTTTCCACCATAAGGATTTCTCCTTCAACCGGGTACTCCAAATCTTCTTCTTCATTAGTTGGAATTTTGGGCTTGTTTTCATTTTCCTCCTCGGATTCGATCTCGCCGTTGGCCCTTACCACCATGACTCGTCGGTTGGGACATTGGCTTGATAAGTGTCCCCATCCTTGACACTTGAAACATTTGATATCTCTTGTATGATCTGGAGTAGGTTCATTTTTGTTCTTACTCGTCTCACCAACGGTTTGATTGGACTTGGTCAATACAACAAGCTCCTTGTTTCTAATGGGGGTTTGTTGGCTCCTTGGCACCATTTAGTGGTTGAAGGAGTAGAGTAGGATCAGCTGAATCCCTTCCGCTTTAGTTACTTTTCGACTTTGATGGCCATGTGAACCATGTCCATCACTTCAACATAGTGTTGCAATTCCACTATGTTAGTGATGTCACAGTTTAAACCCGCAAGAAACCTGGCCATGGTTACCTCACGATCCTCCTCGATATCAGCTCGGATCATCGTGATTTCCATCTCCTTGTAATAATCTTCGACACTTCTATTGCCTTGGGTAAGATTTTGCAAACGCTGATAAAGGTCTCGGTGGTAGTAGGAAGGAATGAATCGCTTCCTCATGATAGCCTTCATTTCAGCCCAAGTTGAGATGGGTCTTTCACCGTTTCTTCTTCGGCTTGTCACGAGTTGATCCCACCACACTATGGCATAGTCCGAGAATTCTATGGCCGTGAGCTTCACTTTCTTGCTCTTCGAGTAATTATGACACTCGAAGACAAGTTCTATCTTTTTCTCCCACTCCAAGTACGCCTCAGGATCGTTTTTCCCTTGAAAGGGGGAATTGCCATTTTGATGTTCTTAAGGTCGTCATCAACCCGATTTTTTTTCTCGAAGGCCGATTTCGTTGGCCTTGTTGCCTTGCACTTCGAACCAAAGCTTGGTCACTTTCATTGTCACTAGGCTCATAAAAGTCATTTTGGTTTTGCCTAGGACGTCCGCGATTTCGCCTTGGACCTTGTGGTGATCTTCCACGCTGAACTTGTTCGTCCAATTCCTCTAAATGCTTATGTATAGGCTCTAATTCATTGCGAAGCAATCGTTGGAATTCACGCATCATTGCTTGTTGAGCCAAATCTGGCACTCCACCTCCAGTAGCAATGTTTCTAACCGGATGTATACCACCACCGTCCATTCCTTTTCGGACTTCTTGACATAGTGTTTAATCACACGACAAATCTCACAAATTCTCTCACAAAGAAATTCACTCACTTTGGCTTTTTCTTACACTCTACTAGTCTCACCTCACTCTTGCCTTTTTCCCCTCAATTCTCCTCTCTAAGTTCTCAATGGACTACTTAGACTTAGCAGCAGTCGATGTGGAGTCGGTTTGCAAAAGTGATGATCAGGGTTTAGGTAGGAGGAGATGTAAAACAAGGGTAGGCTAGAAAAAAAATGGAGTTTTCAAGTGTGGCTGAAGGGTATATGAAGAAGAGAGTGATTTCGGGCAAAAATATACTTTGTATAACTTTTTTTTATATTTTCGTAACTTGTTTTTGAATAATTTGGAAATTTTGTACTTCAAATATATATATTCCTCTCTCTCTCTTTTTTTCACGAATTTTTTTCAAATTTTTTTTCAGCTAAATACAATCTCGGGAATACCTAAAACGTCGATACTTACTTCAATTTCACTAGATCTGATACTAAATGATACGAACTCAATTTTTGTTGTTTCAAATCGTAATAGTTTGCCCGATCGAGAAATTGAGTAAGACTTGGCTCGTTTCAAGAAGGTTACGAAAGATAGAAAATAGGCTCAAACAAAGGCTCAAAAGGGATTGAGATGGATGATGGGGCAGATTCGGCTAAGGGCTAAGATAGAACCAACAATAAAGGAAATTGTTGACCCGTGTCTTACACAACTTTTAGGTGATTTCGGTTTAGGGAATTATCAAAGGAAACCTTGACCCACTATCTAGCAAGATAGGAACCAAAGGTATAAATGAACGGCACACTTAGACAAGTGATAAGTTCGAAGCAAAGGAAGGAATGACGCCACAAGACAAAGCTTGATAAGTCAATTCAGTCCCAAAGAGAACAAGGAGAATTGAATTCTCAAAAGAACAAAATAGTTCATAAAATTAGCAAAAAAGTCCTTACATCCAGCAATGAACAAAGTATTTATAGTTCACTACATAAGCTAGCCGAATGGACACTAAGTGAGCTGAATGGACAGCTTGTGTTCAGCTTAATGGAGCTGAAATTACTTGGAAGCTTCCTTGAACGTCCCTTGTAGTTTCCTAGGTCACTTAGCTTAGCTTGGAAGGAATGATGAGCTGAATGGACACTTTAGGTTCGGCCAAGAGGGAAGAACCAGCTTTAATGTGCTGCTTTGATTACCTGAACAGTCTTGGGTTATTAAAAGTCAGCTTGGACACCTCAATAGTCAAGCAATGGTTCAGCCGAATGTGGTAAAAATAATTGTGGCTGATGGTGTACACGATGGGTCAGCTTACGAAGAGGAATCAACAACACTCTTGGCTCTTAATGTTTCACGAAAAGACACCTAAAGAAGATCAAAACAACAACTGGTCTTTAATTCGGCTCAATGCACTTGCCAAATACATGCCCTTTCTTAAATGCCGTCCATGAACATGCAAGTGCATGTTTCTTCATTAACTGCAGTCCATTGCACTTGTTTGCTGATCAGCTGGTGTAAACTTCCTATAGACATATTAAAATTCAGATTAAATTCAATAATAAAACACCATTTAGACATCATTTAATTTGTCTAAACTTTAGACACATTATTTGATGTCTGAACAAAGACATATTAAGATGTTGCACTAAATAAGACACATTTAATAACTTGAAACTTATTTAAAATGTCCAAATTAATGCATTAAAACTCAATTTAATCATGCCTAACTTATGAGAAATTAAAGACTCAAACTATAAAAACTAACATAACTAAATCAACTAATTAACTTATTCCAGCAATTAAAAAAAATAACTTAAATACCAAACTAGAAATTAAAGTTTAGCTCGTAATAAGTTGCATGGGACGCTTGTTGAGCTGGTCCATGTTTGATCAATAAGTCCGACCACTTCCTCTCCCCATGCCCGATCAATGTAACTTGCAAGGGCTTCTTGGAACTTCTTAGAACGTGACCGAGTCATAGGTCCTTGGGGCAGCTCTATGGGATCGGAAACAGCTTCCCTAGCTAGGATTGCATCACATTACCTTATCTCTCCAAACATGTCCCAGGGCCTCAACGCCCAAATCACATATACATATAGGTGAGTACTAACAATCCTATGGCATGCCAACTACATCCAATGGTCTCAAGTATTACAAGGCCAAAATATATGTATTCAAACACACATATTACTTACCAATTTTTTATTACTTTCACATTTGTATCATTTGCACAATGCTATCACTGTCACTTAGCATGTATGACATGCCTACACATATACTCTTTCACAACAATAATCATGAACATATAACAAAAATATAACATCTCATTTTAGTTCACAATTTCACAATAACACAAGCACATATCTCACAAGATAACATGAGTACAAGAAAGCTTACACTCAGAATTTAGAGTAGGGGTTTACGCTACCACTAAATTTCAAAATAACGCATTGAATTGTGTCCACAAGCAGTTAATCTAAACACTCACCACTACGCTTTCGTTGAAATGTCGAAAGCTCAAACTAGTCGTTCCTAGCTCGTAGATGGTCCTAACGAATCTAAAACTTCAACACAACAATTCACAGAATAATACATTAAAAAATTAGCTAAGGACTCATTACAAGCATACAGAAACATAAGCCTAAGATATGTTCCCATGTAACCGAAACCTTAAACATAGTAAACTTTAAATTCAAATATCTTGGTCTATACTTATTCTTTTTGCCTAAAACCAATTCCATTCATCTTATAATTCACCTATGACTTCTTCCCAACCCTTAAACTATACAAAAAAACTCAATTTATGGTATCGACTTTTTCAACATGTTTTATGGTTATTTTTGAAAATTCATTAAAACTCAAGAAGTCCTTAACGATACTTCAAAACAAGTTTAGAAACCTCTTAATCATATCAAAACCTATTGATTAACACTTTCAAATCACATTTTTACTGGAAAATAAAAAATTCACCATTAACACCTCTATTTTCGGCTTTCAATCAAAACATGCGATTTAACGATTAAAAATTCAGTTTCAAAGTCCTAATAACATTAAAAACTAATGGGTAGATAATTGGTTACCTTTGATGGAAGAAAATTAGACTTTTGTCGAAAACCCAGAAAACCCACATGCGAAGAAGATGATGAAATTGATGGAATTTTGAATAGTTTCTTGAAGATTTATGAAGGTTTAATGCTTGAGGAATGATGGAAATTAGATGATTGAAGATTTAACAAAGAAAATTGATTGGGAGATTCGGGAGAGCAAAGGGACGACAAGAACAAGCTTTGGAGAGAAAACTATCGTGAAATAAAACTGGGAAAGAGGGTTTTTTGGTTGGTTTTTAAAATTTGGTAAAACTACAACATAAATACTCACAATTTTGACCATTTTACAAATCAGTCCTTTTTCTAAAATTAAAGGTTTCCAAAACACTATAAAAAATTGATTTGACTTTTTAAAAACCATATTCGAAAACATTATCAATATACCATGTTGCAAAATTTCAAACACTCTAATGCTAAAATTCCTAAAATACCCCAAAACTCCTAGGCCCTATTTTGGGGTGTTACAAAAACAACTAACACGTGAGCTTAAAAAGCTCAATAAGTAGTCAAGGATAAACTTACTTATCCTAGTCCTTATTAGTGTTGGGCCCTCCTATAGATATCATGTTAGTTCAATTAAGTCACATTTTAGTATTACTAATTGATTCATTTCAATTTACCGAAGAGAAAAAGCTCAACTTACTCATTGATGGTTTGTTAACTAATTCATTTAATTAAATTCCTATTCAAGAACTATGTAAAGTCCATGGTTATTTGACATGTTTTATTTTCATAATCTCAATTTGTGACATTTGTTACTTGTATAAATCACATTTTCATTTATTTAACTAGGCATGTTTAAATCCTCAATTTTCTCAATATCACTTATGTCACACCCCAAAATTGGGCCTAGAAGTTTCGAGGGTATTATAGAAATTTTAGCCTATATGTGCTCAGAATTCCGTAAGTTTGGTAACCCATAATGTTTTCGACAATAGTTATTAGGAAATTAAATCAATTTTTGAAAATAAGTTTTAAATACCTTCAATTTTGGAAATAGGACTAATTCATAAAATAGTCAAAACTGAGAGTTTTTATGAAGCAATTTACCCAGAATTTTAAAATCAACCTAAAACCCCCAACCTACAGCATGTTTCATGTTATTTCTTTCGTCCTTGCTAGTTGTGTCATCCCTTTGCTCTCCCTACTCTCCCAATTGCTTTTGATCTCCAATTCCTAATCCCCCATTGATTTCCAACATTCCTTAAACTATAAATCTCCATTGAAACCAAGAAAATACCCAAAAACGTCATTAATTTCATCATTTTCTTCAAGAATGGATTTTTCAAAATTTTGCCAAAATTCATTTTTCTTGCATTCAAGGTAACCAAATCATCTTCCTATTAGTGTTAAATGCTATCTAGACTTTTAAATTGAATTTATAGCCATTAAAACACATGTTTTAGATAAAAATCCAAAATTTTGGTCATTAATGGTGGATTTCAGGTTTGTGGATTAAAACTTGGTTTTAAACTACTTTTCAACTTGTTTTAACATAGTTAGAAGGTTTCAAAAGTTACTTTGAAGTTTTGTTAAGGAATTCTCGAGTTTTAATGAATTTTTGTTATTATGGTCAAAATTTGTCGACAAAAGTCGATACCTTGAAACATGTAGTTTTGTGTGGTTTAAAGGTTGGGGTTTAGTTGTAGATGAATATGGGGATGAATGGAACTCGTTTATGAGAAAAGGCTAAGTGTAGATCGAGATATTTGCATTTTAAGTCCGTCATGCTAAAGGGTTTGGTTACATGAAAAGGTAGCTTAGGCTTGTTTTTTGGTTAGTTTAAGTGGATCATTGGCTGTAATTTGACTGTGTGTATTGTGTGATTGTTATGTGTGAAGTCTCGGATTCATTAGAGCCTTCTACTAGTTAGATGAAGAGCTAGTTTGAGCTCTCGATTTTTTACGAAAGTTGATACTTGGTGAGAGTTTTGGAATCACTGCTAGTAGATGATTCATTGTGTAATTGGGAATTTAGAGGTAGCCTAAACCCCTACTCTAAATTTCGAGAGTAAGTGTTCTCGTGCCTATGATTAAATGTGATATATGTATGCTTGTGAAATTGTGAAATTATGAACTTATAAGAGATTGTTATGACATATGTTATAAGCTTATGATGACTGATGTGAAAGTGAGTATGTGGGTATGTTATTCATGCCATGTGACAGTGTTTATAATGTGCTAATGATGTGAATATACAATGAATATGTGTGGAAAATTGGTAAGTAAATATGTGATAATAATGTGGATATTTTGGCCTTGTGTTATTATGAGACCGTTGGATATAGTTGGCACGCCATAAGATTGTGAGTACTCACCTTTGTGATGTGATTTTGGGGTGTTGGGGCCCAGGGACAGTTTTTAGAGAGATAAGGGAATGTGAGCTAAGCTCCATTTACCGGGATATCGATGCCATATCCTGGATACGGTCTTATACGATTCTCATATTCAATACCGAAGCCATATCCCGGATATGGTCTTATACGAAATTTCAATTTGGCGCCGAAGCCATGTCCCTGACATGGTCTTACACGGGACCTTATCTATCTCATGTCTCGATAATAATATACTCACATTCATTATAGTCCAACCGGGACTTCAACATTTCAATTTCTTTGAATATCGTACATCAATATGATGTCAACCCTTCACAAACAATACGCGCATAAATGTTGAATTTATCACATACAAACTTACCTCGATTTCAAACTAAGCTAGACCGTCGATCTAGTCCGAGACTTTATTCTTGCCCCAATCAAGGTTGATTCTTGGTTCTTCTTGCTCTAGAATAGCAAATTAGCTCATTTCAATCATCACATTAATAAGAGCATTTTAATAACCATGCTTTAGCAAAATTACTATTTTGCCCTTACACTTTGGCAAAATGACCATTTTACCCCTAGGCTCGGAAATCAATTCTAATCAAATTTATACCTTTAAAAAGCCTAGGTGAACATTTATTTCTCTTATGGATATCATCAAAACCCAACATTTCACACATTTACTACAAACTTTACAACCTTTACAAAAAGGTTCATTTAGGTGTTTTCATGACAACACATTTCACAAAAGTTGTTCATCTAACAACTAAGACTCATTTTCTTCCATAAAATGCAGAAAATAACAATGAAAGCTCTCATGGCAAAACTCTAAACTTTTCACCATATTGCAAATTAGTCCCCTCTTTAGAAAGCTTAAGCTCTAGGGGTTCTAAAAGTACAACTATCATCAAGAAAAACCATTAAAGTCACTTACTTGAATGGAGAAGAGTTTTCTGAAATTTTGAGCGTTCAAAACCCCTATTTTTCTTGCTATTTTTGGTGGAATAAGATGGAGAGAAAAGATGATATCTTTTCTTTCTATATTTTATTAATACAAGTCAATTTTTATCACCAACTTTTACCAACTTTGACCAATTTGTCAATTATTGTCTCCTATGGCCGACCACCCTTTCCTTAGGGATCTAATTGCCCTTTAAAGACCTAAAATTAATATTCTATGGCTATTAGGTACCTTTAGCTTATAAAATAGAACTTTCGCACTTTATGCGATTTAGTCCATTTTCGCGATTAAGCAAGAAATCGCTAAAATTAAGGCACCAAAATTTTCATGCACACATATAAACATGCTCTAGCTCATAAAATATCATAAAATTAATTTTCTCTAACCTGGGATTAGTGGTTCCGAATCACTATTCAGACTAGCCCCTAAATCGGGCCGTTACAACTGTGTACGAGGCATTAATGAACTTAACTTGCTTGAACGTACAACTTTGAGCTATAAAATTTCGTTTCAACTTAATACTTCCCATTCACATTCAAAGCATCCTCATTATGGGCCTATGAGACCTTAGGCATGCAAACAGAGGGTCTCGGAATCAAACCGGGAACTTTTGTATACTTAGAAAAATTTTGCCTTAACAGGGCCACACGCTTGTGTGAAATGGGACACGCCCGTGTGGGCAGGCCGTGTTGTAACAGCCTGATTTAGGGCCTAGTTGGAATAGTGGTGTGAGACCACGAACCCGAGGTGAATTTATGAGTCTTTAAAGGTTTATGCCATGTTTGCATGTTAGTATGAAAGTTTCATGAAGCAATTTGGCTAAATTAAGGTTGAATGGTCAAAAAGGACTAAATTGCAAAAGTTGCAATTTATGGGTTTCTAGAAGCATTTTGTATGAAATAGCTTTAGAATAGCAATTATGAGTCCTTAAATAGAAATTTGCCCAAATTATAATTTTTGGACAAAATTGGACATGAGTTAGTAAGTTAAGTAATTTTTATGATAAGGGCATTTTGGTCATTTGTCTAATAAGTGATTAAAATAGGAAAAAGATGATAAAAATCATTCATCTTCTTCCTTCTCTGTTTCGAAATTTTGAAGAACCCATAGCTAGGGTTTGTTCATCTCTCAAGCTTGCTAGTAAGTTCATCTTAGCCCCGTTTTTGATATTCTTCGTATTTTTGAAGTCCCGGTAGCATGAGTAAGCTATTTTTAGCTATAAAGTGAGCTAAAGTGCATGTTCAAAAATCTACCCATGATTGATATGCATGTTAAATGATGTTTTATGGAAGTTTATGAGAGTTTGATGTTAGATAAACATCTTTTTCTAAGTAAATTTCATGAAAGATGATAGTATGGACCATTTTGTAATAGTTATGAAAATTGGTCATACATGTTAAAAATAGCAAGAATTGATGATTGTTATAGTAGAGAAAATGATTCAGCTAAGCATGAAGTTTAAGAAAGTTGAATGAAAATTTTTTTACGAGCCTTGGGGCAAAAGTACAAATATGAGAAAGTATAAGGGAAAAATAGTAATTTTGCCAAAGTATGAGTAAAGAGTCAATTTAGTCAATGTGATTATTAAATGATCTATTTATGACTATAGATCTAGAAAAATGAAGCCCGGATCGAAATTGAGGTAAGAACAAGGTCGAGGACTAAATTTCATATCTAGCTACATTTTGTATATCGAGGTAAGTTTGTATGATTTCTAAGCTTTATGATTTATATCATTGAATTGCTTAGTATAATGTGCAATGTTATTATGAAATTGTTTAATGTTAAGTTAAACAATGAAATTAATGAGATCAAGTATGAGAAAGTCCGTATAAGACCAAGCCGAGGCATGGCATCGGCAATAAAGCAAGTTATCATGTAAGTCCAAGGACCCAAGCTTGGCATTGACAAGTTTATCATGTAAGTCCAAGGACACAAGCTTGGCATTGACAAGTTTATCATGTAATTCCAAGGACCCAAGCTTGGCATTGACAAGTTTATCATGTAAGTCCAAGGACCCAAGCTTGGCATTGACAAGTTTATCATGTAAGTCCAAGGACCCAAGCTTGGCATTGAACAAGTTATCGTGTAAGTCCAAGGATCCAAGCTTGGCATTGAACAAGTTACCAAGAGGAAGATTTCATATAAGTCCATGTCAAGACAAGGCCTTGAAACCAAGATGAGATGTCCCATGTAAGACCATATCCAAAATATGGCTTTAGTATCAAGTTCATGGTAAGAGATTTGGTATTCTCGGTTATTCATAGGAATTCATCGGGCAAATGAGATAAGCTCACAAGAGATAACAAGAAAGTTTAGTAAGCAAAATCATTATCAAGTGGGGACAAATATTAGTCATATTATGAATGATAAAATAGAGATTATGATTACTATGTTAAAGTATGCTGATTAATGTGATCAAGTGATACAAGTATCTTGTTTACTTCACAATTATGAGACTAGTAAGTATTACAAGGCATGTAAGAACCAAGTATGAGCAAATAAGCTTTATAGTTGAAATTATGATACCATTGATTATGTCAAATGGTTTATTTAAGCAAGTATGTTGATATGTGTTTCATATGCAAACTTACTAAGCTAAATGCTTACGTCTTTAATTCTTTCTTTTCATGTAGTCCCGCCAAGCTAAACTGTGGATCATTGAAGTCAGAGCTCGTAGCACACAATCGATCGCCGTTTTGGTATAGCCAAGTTGATTTTAAATATGGCATGTATAGGAAACATTTCATTTTGAGTATATGTCTTAGAAAGGGGCAAAAGTATGGACTGTCAAGTTTATTATTCTTTTGTAAATGGCTAAGTGATTGGGCAAGTTTGACTAAGAATGTATGTTATTAATATCAATGAAGCATGTTATATTGTTCATGAAAGATGTAATAATTGAGTTGCTGAATTGAGCTTGAGTTTGGTCTTAATTTTAGGATGGCAATTGGCTTGGTAAATAGCCCCTAAGTGCCTACACGGTTAGACACACAGGCGTGTGTCTAGGCCGTGCATAAACTGCACCTTAGTCTTATAAGTAAGAATAGGCCACGGACTAATCCCACGGCCGTGTGTTAAGGCCGTGCATGTGACACGGTTAGAACATGGGCGTGTGCCCGGTCGTGTGAAATAAGTCAGTATATCAAGATGTAGTACACGGTCTGAGTCCACGGGCGTGCCATGGCCGTGTGTTATAAGTCAGAATGCTAAGGTTTTTCACACGGGCTAGGACCACGGGCGTGTGAAATTTGGTAGTAAACTCGAGTTTTAAGCACGGTTGGGAGACATGGGCGTGTCTCAGAGTTACACGGGCGTGTCCCAACTCACATGGGCGTGTGACCCCTGTTTCCATGAAAAGTTTTTGATTGAGTTCCGAAAGTTTACGGACAGGAGTTTAAGGCCTCGTAGGCCCATAAAAAGTACAAGTTGATTAAGAAAGAGAAGTTATTAATTCAGAATGAAATTTTATAGCCCGTAAGTACATGATTAAGCAAGTTCAAGCATAGTAATGTCTCGTATCCGGTCTAAGCCTCGGGCTCGGGTATGGGGTGTTACATTTAGTGGTATCAGAGCTACGATTTAGTCGGTTCTAGGACTAACGTAGCATGAGCACGAGTCTAGCTATACATGCCATATGTAATAATGTTTTTATAATGATAGTGTGACGACTCCTGACGACTTAAATTGTGTTTATACATATAGTAATGGATCCCGACAGAGATGTGGCGGATGATGTGGAAAGTAATGCACCAGCTCCCATGAATGGGATGGTTCCAAATGAGAATGAGAATAGACCCACTCACGGTGAGTCAAGGAGGAGAAGAGGATAGAGAAGCCTTCCTCCATATGATGAACACATGGTATACGGAGTTCGTTAGCATTTAATCCAAATGTACAACCCCATCCACCCCTATTCCGCAACATATTCCCCGCAGCCCCTCAAGTGATAGAGGTGGCAAGAGGAGTTAAACCTCCAGTTGATAGGATTAGGAAACATGAGGCTGAAGAATTCAGGCTAGAAAAGATGACGATCTGGAAGAGAGTGAGTTCGGTTAGAAAATACCATCAGGGTATTTAATGAGTTGTCATACACATCTGAGGAATGCATGAAGTGCGTAGTCTCTCTTCTAAGAGATTCTGCTTACCAATGGTGGAACATCCTTGTGTCGGTAGTACCGAGGGAAAAGATCACATGGGAGTTTTTCCAAGAAGAGTTCAAGAAAAAGTATATTAGTCAAAGGTTTGTGGACCAGAAAAGAAAAGACTTCCTAGAACTGAAGCAAGGCAAGATGTTAGTGACTGACTATGAGCGTGAGTTTGTAAGACTTAGCAAATACACTCGAGAATGTGTGTCCATTGAGGCCATCATGAGCAAGAGGTTTGAAGATGGACTAAATGAGGACATCAAATTGTTTGTTGCTGTCCTAGAATTGAAGGATTTCGTGGTGCTAGTCAAGAGGGCTTGCAAAGCCGAAGAACTAGTAAAAGAGAAGAGAAAATCTGAAGCAGAGTCTCGTGACTCCAAAAAGAGACAATGGAATAAGTCATTCCAATCCTCATCCAAGAAGTCAAAAGAATTCCCTACCCGATCGACTACTTCCACTAGATCTTCATGGAAGGACAACAGTAAGCAGTATTCGGGAAATAAGGCACAGACTACTTCAGTCGCTAGTGTGGGGAATGTTCGATTTGATAGACCCGAATGCCCACAGTGTGGCAGACACCATTTTGGAGAATACCGAGCGCATGAAAATGTATGCTTCAGATGTGGTTCGCAAGACCACTACATAAAAGATTGTCTAGAGATGACGAAAGAAGAGAGAGCTCAGAATCCAAGATCCGGGAGTATGGTCAGAGAAAGACCGCAGAGAAACCCAGAAAGTGGGGTAAGAGGAAGGGGTAACCCTAGAGAGCAGGCTGCGAGACCCGAGGGTAGAGCACCTGCGAGGACTTATGCCATTCGCACTCGCGAAGAGGCATCTTCCCATGAAGTTGTTACGGGTACCTTTTCTCTTCATGATATTAAAGTTATTGCTTTAATAGATCCCAGATCCACACACTCCTATATTTGCATGAGATTAGCATTTGATTTGAGTATGCCTATAGACTCTACAGAATTTATGATTAAAGTGTCTAATGCCTTAGGCAAGAGTGTGTTAGTTGATGAAATATGTAAAGATTGTCCATTAATGATTAGAGGTCATTGTTTTAAAGTGAACCTTATGTTGTTACCATTTGATGAGTTTGATCTCATTCTCGGTATGGACTGGTTGACTGCCCATAATGTAATAGTTAATTGTGGGAAGAAATACATTGAGATGAGATGTGAGAATGGGGACACCCTTCACATAGAATCAGAGAATCAAAGTAGATTGCCGGTATTGATTTCTCATATGACGGCACAGAGATACATGAGAAAGGGGTATGAGGCATATCTGGCTTTTGTGATGAATGATAAAGAAACAGGGTCAAAGATTGAGTCAGTACCGATAATATGTGAGTACTTGGATGTCTTTCCTGTGGAATTACCAGGATTACCTCCAATCAGAGAGGTTGAGTTCAATATTGAGTTAGTTCCGTCTCGCATCGATATCTATTACTCCTTACGAGAATGGCTCCGAAATTAAAAGAGTTGAAGTTCTGATTGCAAGAGTTGTGAGATAAAGGCTTTGCAAGATCTAGTTGTTCACCATGGGGTGCTCGGTTTTATTCGTGAAAAGAAAGATGGCACCATGAGATTGTGCATAGATTACCGTCACTTAATAAAGTGTGATAAAGAACAAGTACCCTTTGCCAAGGATCGATGATTTGTTCGATCAATTGAAGGGAGCCAATGTGTTCTCCAAGATAGACTTGAGATTGGGGTACTACCAGTTGAGAGTAAAGGACTCAGACGTGTCCAAGACAGCTTTTCGAACAAGGTATGGGCATTATGAATTTTTAGTCATGCCCTCTGGTTTGACCAATGCTCCTGCAGTATCCATGGACTTAATGAACTGCATTTTTAGACCATACCTCGACAAGTTTGTAGTCGTTTTTATTGACGACATACTGGTTTATTCCCAAGATGAGAATGAGCATGCTGAGCACCTACGGACAGTTTTACAGACTCTTCGAGAAAATCAGTTATATGCCAAGTTCAGTAAAAGTGAATTTTGGCTCAGGGAGGTAGGGTTTTTTGGGACACATTGTCTCGGGAGAAGGAGTCCGAGTAGACCCAAGTAAGATTTCGGCCATAATGGACTGGAATCCTCCGAGGAATGTCTCTGAGGTTAGAAGTTTCCTAGGCCTAGCCGGCTATTACCGAAGATTTGTCAAAGGATTTTCCATGATTGCAACCTCGATGACGAAATTGTTACAGAAAAATGTGAAGTTTGAGTGGACAGAAAAATGTCAACAAAGTTTTGAGAGATTGAAAGCATTATTGACGGAAGCTCCAGTATTAGTACAACCTGAGACAGTGAAAGAATTCATAATTTACAGCGATGCGTCATTAAATGGATTACGCTGTGTACTTATGCAAGAAGGCAAGGTGATTGCATATGCCTCTAGACAGTTGAAGCCTCAGGAGAAGAATTATCAGACACACGATCTAGAGTTGGCTGCCATAGTCTTCCCATTGAAGATATGGAGACACCACTTATATGGTGAGAGATGTCGTATTTTTACAGATCACAAGAGTTTGAAGTATTTGATGATGCAAAGAGAGTTGAACTTAAGGCAAAGAAGATGGTTAGAGTTGATAAAAGACTATGAGTTGGTTATTGACTACCATCCTGGCAAGGCGAATGTAGTCGCCGATGCTTTGAGCAGAAAGTCCCTTTTTGCATTAAGGGCAATGAATTCATAGATAACTTTATCCAACGGTAGTTCTATACTAGCTGAGTTGAAAGCTAGACCAGTATTCCTTCAAGAGATTTTTGAGGCTCGGAGAGAAGATAACGAGTTGCAAGTCAAAAGAGCTCAATGTGAGTCAGATGTTGAATCCGATTTTCGGATTAATCCCAATGGAAGTTTGATGTTCAAAGATAGAGTTTGTGTACCAAGAAAGGAAGAGCTTATACAAAAATTTTTGCATGAGGCCCATAATGGATGTTTAGCTGTGCATCCGGGTAGTACCAAGATGTTTAATGATTTGAACCAATAGTATTGGTGGCCAAGAATGAAGAAAGACATTTCAGAGTTCGTTTCCAAGTGCATGATTTGTCGCCAAGTAAAAATTTGAACACCAAGTACCTTCGGGTTTGCTTCAACCAATTGTGGTACCCGAGTGGAAATGGGACCGTATCACGATGGATTTTGTGACAGGTTTACCGTTATCACCGAGTAAGAATGATGATGTATGGGTTATAATTGATAGACTCACTAAGTCAGCCCATTTTATACCTGTTCGAGTAGACTTCTCACTCGACAAGTTGGCAAACTTGTATGTTTCAGAAATAGTAAGACTTCACGGAGTTCCCTTGTCAATTATATCGGATAGAGATCCGAGATTCACATCCAGATTTTGGAAGAAGTTACAAGAGGCCCTGGGTACAAAGTTGAACTTTAGTACGGCCTTTCATCCTCAAACTGACGGTCAGTCGTAGAGGTTAATTCAAGTACTCGAAGATATGCTTCGATGTTGTATTCTTGAATTTTGAGGCAGTTGGGAAAAGTTCCTCCCATTAGCAGAATTTGCCTATAACAATAGTTTCCAGACGAGTTTAAAGATGGCACCTTATGAGGCTCTTTATGGGCGTAAGTGCAGAACACCATTGTTTTGGACTGAACTCAAAGAAAACCAAATTCACGGGGTTGATTTGGTTAGAGATGCTGAAGAGAAAGTGAAAGTGATACGAGAATGTTTAAAAGGCGCCTCATGCATGACAATCCTATTTGAATTTAAAGAGAAAAGAGATAGAGTACCAGGTCGGGGATAAAGTTTTCTTGAAAGTGTCACCGTGGAGAAAAGTTCTCAGATTTGGCCGGAAAGGCAAGTTAAGCCCACGTTTTATTGAACCATATGAGATTACCAGAAAAGTTGGGCCGGTAGCTTACCGATTGGCTTTGCCATCAGAGTTAGAAAAGATACATGATGTGTTTCACGTGTCTATGTTGCGACGCTACAGATCAGACCCTTCACATGTAATTACCCCGTCAGTGGTAGAAATCTATCCCGACATGACTTATGGTGAGGAACTAGTCAAGATTTTGGCTTGAGAAGTCAAGCAGCTAAGAAATAAAAGCATTGCCCTAGTGAAAGTATTGTGGCAAAGACATGGGATAGAAGATGCTACGTGGGAACCAGAAGAGAGTATGAGAAACCAGTATCCAAATCTGTTTGCTGGTAAGATTTCTGAGGACGAAAATCCCTAAGGGGGGAGAATTATAATAGCCCGATTTAGGGCTCAGTCAGAATAGTGGTGCGAGACCACTAACCCGAGGTGAATTTATGAGTCTTTAAAGGTTTATGCCATGTTTGCATGTTAGTGTGAAAGTTTCGTGAAGTAATTTGGCTAAATTAAGGTTGAATGGTCAAAAAGGACTAAATTGCAAAAGTTGCAATTTATGAGTTTCTAGAAGCATTTTGTATGAAATAGCTTTAGAATAGCAATTATGAGTCCTTAAATAGCAATTTGCCCAAATTATAATTTTGGACAAAATTGGACATGAGTTAGTAAGTTAAGAAATTTTTATGATAAGGGCATTTTGGTCATTTGTCTAATAAGTGATTAAAATAGGAAAAAGATGATAAAAATCATTCATCTTCTTCCTTGTGTGTGCCGAAATTTTGAAGAACCCATAGCTAGGGTTTGTTCATCTCTCAAGCTTGCTAGTAAGTTCGTCTTAGCCCCATTTTTTATATTCTTCGTATTTTTGAAGTCCCGATAGCATGAGTAAGCTATTTTTAGCTATAAAGTGAGCTAAAGTGCATGTTAAAAAATCTACCCATGATTGATATGCATGTTAAATGATGTTTTATGGAAGTTTATGAGAGTTTGGTGTTAGTTAAACATCTTTTTCTAAGTAAATTTCATGAAAGATAATAGTATGGACCATTTTATAATAGTTATGAAAATTGGTCATACATTGTTTAAAATAGCAAGAATTGATGATGATTGTTATAGTAGAGAAAATGATTCAGCTAAGCATGAAGTTTAAGAAATTTGAATGAAATTTTTTTTACAAGCCTTGGGGCAAAAGTGCAAATATGAGAAAGTATAAGGGCAAAATAGTAATGTAACACCCCAAATTTGGGCCTAGGAGAATTGGGCCCAATAAGCCTTGGGAATGGGAGCGTTTAAATTATTTTTGGGATATATGTAGCACTTAGAATATTAATATTAAGGTATTATCGGGATTATTTGAAGCCTGAGAGATAAGGGAGACCATAGGGAAAATTTTATTTTTCTTTCTCAGCGGACCCTAGTCTCAGGCATGAGGCCTCTTAAGTAGATTGAGAGAAAATAGGACACAAATGGGCTTGTGGTCCAGTGGAAAGTGGCGTCACTTGGGAGTTATGAGGTGGCGTGTGTGAAAGCTGAGGAGGTCCAAGGTTCGAGTAGGAGGAGTGCATTTTGGAGTGTTTTATTTTGCATAGGTGGACGGCAAGAGTTGTGTGGATTTTGAACTCTTGCCGTGGAGAGTTTGAAGGAAGCAGGACTGATGGATGTGGAGGAGATTTCGGATAAGATGAAGGTATCCATCTTTCTTTCTCTTCTTTTTTCCCCTCATCCTTATTTTCTTCCATTGCCGAATACCACCATCCCTGTTTGCCAAAATCCCTGTTTGCCGAAATCTCTATTTGCTGAAATCTCTGTTTACCGAAATCCCTGTTTGCCGAAATCTCTATTTGCTGAAATCTCTGTTTACCAAAATCCCTGTTTGCCAAAATCTCATTTTGCCGAAATCTCTTTTTACCGAAATCCCTGTTTGCCAAAATCCTTATTTGCTGAAACCCTTGTTTATGCCGATTCTTTGTTGTTTGTTCCTCCACCTCAATCGATTATTATCTACTCTTAGTCACGTTTGGAAGCCGAATCTTGTTCAAGTAGATATTTAAGCCGCAGGATCAAAGGAAAATTTTGGTAAGAGCTTAGTTGAATTTTTAGTATGTTTTATTAAAAGCCGAAGGACTATCTAACCCTTCTTTGCCGTTAACTTTGTATTAACAAGGGAAAGAATCAAAGATCGCAAGCGTGGTAGGTAAGGGTTGCTAACAAGGTGGTAAGTGTTCTCGACCTAGTCATGGATTTGTAAGTGGCCGAATCTAATTAGGCTCATAGGGGTGACTAATGTACGATATGGGTCACTTGGTTTTGACGATATAGGTGTTTGAGTGCAGATCTAGAGGTTAATCGCCAATAGTAGCAAAGGAAGGGCTACTAGCACATAAGGCACACGTAAAGAAGGGCGGTGAGGTTTCGCTTTTTGGTTGGTATGTGTTAACGCTTTGGTTAATCGCTAGTAATGTCAATTGTAGGTTTGTGACTAAGGAGTTCGCAGCACGCAAGGTTACCAGGTGTGTACAAACACGCCGAAAAGCCGAAAAGCCGAAAGTGGCTAAATGGGCCCGGTGGGCCCTGAGGCTAAGTTTGATTAAATGGTTTGGCTTGTTAAACATATTGAGTTTGTCACGCATGATACACGATTTGGACTTGTTTTGGGCCTAATAGGCCATATGATAAGCTTTGGGCCTAATGGGCCGTAAGGTTGGAATTTGGGTTTGATGGGCTTTATGGGAACGTAGACAAATATGCTAGGGTTTATGGACTTAGGCCTAGTTTGAACAACTCTTCAATTTCATAAGACTTAATCTAATTAAACATGTCTGTGAACAAGCCGATTAGTTAGAGTGTGGTAACCGACATATGCATGTCTAGGATTGGATCTAGTGAGAGCTTGGTATTTAAGCGGTCCGAGTGACCCACCTCCTCTTTTCTGAGATCCTACCTGGTGCATAGTGTTTGTTCACTTTAACCGCAAGGACTTGTTTATGGGCCAAAGTTTATAACTAAAACCCGAGAGGGACTAAAATACCCTTATATTGGAAAATTACTAAAATACCCTTATGTTGGAAAATTACTAAAATACCCTTATATTGTAAAATTACTAAAATACCATTATATTGTAAAATTACTAAAATACCCTTATATTGTAAAATTACTAAAATACCCCTGTTTGTAAAATTACCAAGATACTCCTAATTTGCCAAATTACAAAAATACACCTGTAGGATAGAATTACGAAAATACCCCTGGGTAGTGAAATGACGAAATTACCCCTATGTGATGAATATGGGTTTGTGGATGTTACTTTTGTGTCTGATGCATTCATATGATATTCTGCTTAGGATGCATATGGGTGGGAATTATGGTACGGAGGAAGATTTGAGGATCGCATAGACGTATGGTATGGATCCAGGATCGCATGGCCGTAT
The DNA here is from genome assembly GCA_025698515.1 of Gossypium sturtianum. Lineage (NCBI taxonomy): Eukaryota > Viridiplantae > Streptophyta > Magnoliopsida > Malvales > Malvaceae > Gossypium > Gossypium sturtianum. The sequence continues at coordinate 71,233,879 of CM046955.1, read as the reverse complement.
GGTATGGATCCACCGCAGGCTTTTTAGCCACCGAGCAGCCATGCTGCACCGATAATGTTATCGAGGGCTGTGTGCCATTAATATGGGCTTCGTCCCGTAATTATGGGCTTTGTGCCAATATCGAAGGCTTTGTGCTGTTATTATGGCTTTGTGCCAATCATATTTACCGTGGCTATGTGCCTAACATATATATATTGATGACTCTGTGTCAATATTTGAGGATCGCATGGCCGTATGGTATGGATCCAGGATCGCATGACCGTATGGTATGGATCCACAGAAGGCTTTAAGCCCAACATATGATTAGCAGCTTTGCTGCAACGTTCGGTAGTATCGCAACCAGGCTACCCTTGGTGTGTAGCGGACGGGTGGGTCGAGCTAGAATTCCCCACAGGAGTCATAAGGTTGGAAGGGAAATGGTGTGTTTAGCGAATGGATTTTTGGGGTGGGTTTTGCATTATCTATTTATAAATGATACGATATGATATGATATGAGGTCATTGTGGGCTAAGGCCCAAGACCACCGATTTTGTTAGGGCTTAGGCCCAATGTGAATATTTGTATGTGATTTGATTGCCAAGGGTTGTACACACTGAGTTTCGAAACTCACACCCTTAATTTTAATTGTTTGAGTAATCTGAATAGGTGGCTCGACGAGGGAGAGGACTCGGAGATGGCCACACTACAAGTTGTTCAAATGTTTTAATTTATTCAAATGATTCTGTTTAAATACTTTGCTTTTTTCATTGGATTGTAATAACGCCATGTAACTCCTATTTGACTTTGAATTTTGGGTTTATTATTATTGTTTCAACTGCCCACTTAAGAAATTTCATAAAATTATTAAAGTGTTAATATTGTTTTCGAAATAATCTTTTATTTTGGGCTTTTGGGCCTTAAATGGTTAACTAGTAAATTGTTTTGAAGTGCACCTTTAATGTGACATTCCAGATTCGGGCCTAACTTCTAGGACGGGTTTGGGGTGTTACATTTAGTGGTATCAGAGCCAAGTTGTAAAGCTCGGCTGTGAAATGGGCCTTATGTTTTGGGTTTTTAAAACAAGTAGATTAAGAAGTTTTTGCAGGATTCTTGAAGTGTGGTTCACTAAGCCCTCGACGTCGAGCCATGTAAGTTTTTCTGTTATTTTACTTGTTTAAATTTACTGAACTATAATTAGATATTGGGCTACTTTAAACAATAGGTTTCTAGAGGCTAAAGCCCGTAGGAAACTTAAGCCTGTAATGGATATACGACCGCGAAACAACTTTTAAATTGTCACTCACATAAGACATGTTTTTTAAACAGTGGAACTATGAACTAAATTCAAAAAAATTCTAATCCAAAAATACGCACGCAACGATGAGCGCTAGAAGAGGTGCAAAAGGTCGCAGCAGAGGCCGTGGAAGTGTTAGTGTTATCAAATCAGAGTGCGCAGCGAAAGCATAGTGGTGTGACTTGAGCGGTGCATTTTATAGATAGTTGGAAATTTCGAGGACGAAATTTCTTTAAGGATGGTAGAATTGTAACACCCCAAATTTGGGCCTAGGAGAATTGGGCCCAATATGCCTTGGGAATGAGAGCGTTTAAATTATTTTTGGGATATATGTAGCACTTAGAATATTCATATTAAGGTATTATAGGGATTATTTGAAGCCTGAGAGATAAGGGAGACCATATGGAAAAAATTATTTTTCTTTCTCAGCGGACCCTAGTCTCAGGCATGAGGCCTCTTAAGTAGATTAAGAGAAAATAGGACACAAATGGGCTTGTGGTCCAGTGGAAAGTGGCGTCACTTGGGAGTTATGAGGTGGCGTGTGTGAAAGCTGAGGAGGTCCAAGGTTCGAGTAGGAGGAGTGCATTTTGGAGTGTTTTATTTTGCATAGGTGGACGGCAAGAGTTGTGTGGATTTTGAACTCTTGCCGTGGAGAGTTTGAAGGAAGCAGGACTGATGGATGTGGAGGAGATTTCGGATAAGATGAAGGTATTATCAGAGAGAAAAGGTAGGAGATGAGGATGGTGAAGTGTTGGGGCCGAATAGGACTGTGGGGGGAAGGCAGTTCGGCTTTGGCTATAAAAGGGGGATGCCGAAATCCTTAGAAGGGGTTCTTAGAGTATCCATCTTTCTTTCTCTTCTTTTTTCCCCTCATAATTATTTTCTTCCATTGCCGAATACCACCATCCCTGTTTGCCAAAATCCCTGTTTGCCGAAATCTCTATTTGCTGAAATCTCTGTTTACCGAAATCCCTGTTTGCCGAAATCTCTATTTGCTGAAATCTCTGTTTACCAAAATCCCTGTTTGCCAAAATCTCATTTTGCCGAAATCTCTTTTTACCGAAATCCCTGTTTGCCAAAATCCTTATTTGCTGAAACCCCTGTTTATGCCGATTCTTTGTTGTTTGTTCCTCCACCTCAATCGATTATTATCTACTCTTAGTCACGTTTGGAAGCCGAATCTTGTTCAAGTAGATATTTAAGCCGCAGGATCAAAGGAAAATTTCGGTAAGAGCTTAGTTGAATTTTTAGTATGTTTTATTAAAAGCCGAAGGACTATCTAACCCTTCTTTGCCGTTAACTTTGTATTAACAAGGGAAAGAATCAAAGATCGCAAGCGTGGTAGGTAAGGGTTGCTAACAAGGTGGTAAGTGTTCTCGACCTAGTCATGGATTTGTAAGTGGCCGAATCTAATTAGGCTCATAGGGGTGACTAATGTACGATATGGGTCACTTGGTTTTGACGATATAGGTGTTTGAGTGCAGATCTAGAGGTTAATCGCCAATAGTAGCAAAGGAAGGGCTACTAGCACATAAGGCACACGGTAAGGGTACGGTGAGGTTTCAGTTTTTGGTTGGTATGTGTTAACGCTTTGGTTAATCGCTAGTAATGTCAATTGTAGGTTTGTGACTAAGGAGTTCGCAGCACGCAAGGTTACCAGGTGTGTACAAACACGCCGAAAAGCCGAAAAGCCGAAAGTGGCTAAATGGGCCCGGTGGGCCCTGAGGCTAAGTTTGATTAAATGGTTTGGCTTGTTAAACATATTGAGTTTGTCACGCATGATACACGATTTGGACTTGTTTTGGGCCTAATAGGCCATATGATAAGCTTTGGGCCTAATGGGCCGTAAGGTTGGAATTTGGGTTTTATGGGCTTTATGGGAACGTAGACAAATATGCTGGGTTTATGGACTTAGGCCTAGTTTGAACAACTCTTCAATTTCATAAGACTTAATCTAATTAAACATGTGCGTGAACAAGCCGATTAGTTAGAGTGTGGTAACAGACATATGCATGTCTAGGATTGGATCTAGTGAGAGCTTGGTATTTAAGCGGTCCGAGTGACCCACCTCCTCTTTTCTCGAGATCCTACGGTGCATAGTGTTTGTTCACTTTAACCGCAAGGACTTGTTTATGGGCCAAAGTTTATAACTAAAACCCGAGAGGGACTAAAATACCCTTATATTGGAAAATTACTAAAAAATACCCTTATGTTGGAAAATTACTAAAATACCCTTATATTGTAAAATTACTAAAATACCATTATATTGTAAAATTACTAAAATACCCTTATATTGTAAAATTACTAAAATACCCCCTGTTTGTAAAATTACCAAGATACTCCTAATTTGCCAAATTACAAAAATACACCGTTGGATAGAATTACGAAAATACCACCGGGTAGTGAAATGACGAAATTACCTATGTGATGAATATGGGTTTGTGGATGTTACTTTTGTGTCGATGCATTCATATGATATTCTGCTTAGGATGCATATGGGTGGGAATTATGGTACGGAGGAAGATTTGAGGATCGCATAGACGTATGGTATGGATCCAGGATCGCATGGCCGTATGGTATGGATCCACCGCAGGCTTTTTAGCCACCGAGCAGCCATGCTGCACCGATAATGTTATCGAGGGCTGTGTGCCATTAATATGGGCTTCGTCCCGTAATTATGGGCTTTGTGCCAATATCGAAGGCTTTGTGCTGTTATTATGGCTTTGTGCCAATCATATTTACCGTGGCTATGTGCCTAACATATATATATTGATGACTCTGTGTCAATATTTGAGGATCGCATGGCCGTATGGTATGGATCCAGGATCGCATGACCGTATGGTATGGATCCACAGAAGGCTTTAAGCCCAACATATGATTAGCGACTTTCTTTGCAACGTTGATAGTATCACAACCCGGGCTACCCTTGGTGTGTAGCGGACGGGTGGGTCGAGCTAGAATTCCCCACAGGAGTCATAAGGTTGGAAGGGAAATGGTGTGTTTAGCGAATGGATTTTTGGGGTGGGTTTTGCATTATCTATTTATAAATGATACGATATGATATGATATGAGGTCATTGTGGGCTAAGGCCCAAGACCACCGATTTTGTTAGGGCTTAGGCCCAATGTGAATATTTGTATGTGATTTGATTGCCAAGGGTTGTACACACTGAGTTTCGAAACTCACACCCTTAATTTTAATTGTTTCAGGTAATCCTGAATAGGTGGCTCGACGAGGGAGAGGACTCGGAGATGGCCACACTACAAGTTGTTCAAATGTTTTAATTTATTCAAATGATTCTGTTTAAATACTTTGCTTTTTTCATTGGATTGTAATAACGCCATGTAACTCCTATTTGACTTTGAATTTTGGGTTTATTATTATTGTTTCAACTGCCCACTTAAGAAATTTCATAAAATTATTAAAGTGTTAATATTGTTTTCGAAATAATCTTTTATTTTGGGCTTTTGGGCCTTAAATGGTTAACTAGTAAATTGTTTTGAAGTGCACCTTTAATGTGACATTCCAGATTCGGGCCTAACTTCTAGGACGGGTTTGGGGTGTTACATTTAGTGGTATCAGAGCCAAGTTGTAAAGCTCGGCTGTGAAATGGGCCTTATGTTTTGGGTTTTTAAAACAAGTAGATTAAGAAGTTTTTGCAGGATTCTTGAAGTGTGGTTCACTAAGCCCTCGACGTCGAGCCATGTAAGTTTTTCTGTTATTTTACTTGTTTAAATTTACTGAACTATAATTAGATATTGGGCTACTTTAAACAATAGGTTTTAAGAGGCTAAAGCCCGTAGGAAACTTAAGCCTGTAATGGATATACGACCGCGAAATAACTTTTAAATTGTCACTCACATAAGACATGTTTTTTAAACAGTGGAACTATGAACTAAATTCATAAAAATTCTAATCCAAAAATACGCACGCAACGATGAGCGCTAGAAGAGGTGCAAAAGGTCGCAGCAGAGGCCGTGGAAGTGTTAGTGTTATCAAATCGAGTCTTGCAATGTAAAGCATAGTGGTGTGACTTGAGCGGTGCATTTTATAGATAGTTGGAAATTTCGAGGACGAAATTTCTTTAAGGATGGTAGAATTGTAACACCCCAAATTTGGGCCTAGGAGAATTGGGCCCAATATGCCTTGGGAATGAGAGCGTTTAAATTATTTTTGGGATATATGTAGCACTTAGAATATTCATATTAAGGTATTATAGGGATTATTTGAAGCCTGAGAGATAAGGGAGACCATATGGAAAAAATTATTTTTCTTTCTCAGCGGACCCTAGTCTCAGGCATGAGGCCTCTTAAGTAGATTAAGAGAAAATAGGACACAAATGGGCTTGTGGTCCAGTGGAAAGTGGCGTCACTTGGGAGTTATGAGGTGGCGTGTGTGAAAGCTGAGGAGGTCCAAGGTTTGAGTAGGAGGAGTGCATTTTGGAGTGTTTTATTTTGCATAGGTGGACGGCAAGAGTTGTGTGGATTTTGAACTCTTGTCGTGGAGAGTTTGAAGGAAGCAGGACTGATGGATGTGGAGGAGATTTCGGATAAGATGAAGGTATTATCAGAGAGAAAAGGTAGGAGATGAGGATGGTGAAGTGTTGGGGCCGAATAGGACTGTGGGGGGAAGGCAGTTCGGCTTTGGCTATAAAAGGGGGATGCCGAAATCCTTAGAAGGGGTTCTTAGAGTATCCATCTTTCTTTCTCTTCTTTTTTCCCCTCATCCTTATTTTCTTCCATTGCCGAATACCACCATCCCTGTTTGCCGAAATCCTGAAATCTTTGCTTTGAAATCATTTCTAAATTTGCAGAAATCTCTATTTGAAATCTCTATTGTAAATCTCTGTTTACCAAAATCTCTTTTTACCGAAATCCCTGTTTGCTGAAATCCCTATTTGTCAAAACCCCTGTTTATGCCGATTCTTTGTTGTTTGTTCCTCCACCTCAATCGATTATTATCTACTCTTAGTCACGTTTGGAAGCCGAATCTTGTTCAAGTAGATATTTAAGCCGCAGGATCAAAGGAGTTTTTCGGTATGAGCTTAGTTGAATTTTTAGTATGTTTTATTAAAAGCCGAAGGGCTATCTAACCCTTCTTTGTCGTTAACTTTTTATTAACAAGGGAAAGAATCAAAGATCGCAAGCGTGCTAGGTAAGGGTTGCTAACAAGGTGGTAAGTGTTCTCGACCTAGTCATGGATTTGTAAGTGGCCGAATCTAATGAGGCTCATAGGGGTGACTTATGTACGATATGGGTCACTTGGTTTTGACGATATAGGTGTTTGAGTGAAGATCTAGAGGTTAATCGCCAATAGTAGCAAAGGAAGGGCTACTAGCACGTAAGGCACACGGTAAGGGTACGGTGAGGTTTCAGTTTTTGGTTGGTATGTGTTAACGCTTTGGTTAATCGCTAGTAATGTCAATTGTAGGTTTGTGACTAAGGAGTTCGTAGCACGCAAGGTTACCAGGTGTGTACAAACACTACACACACGATATCGGCAATGTTAGAAAAGCGAAAAGCCGAGAAAGTGGCTAAATGGGCGGTGGGCCTTGAGGCTAAGTTTGATTAAATGGTTTGGCTTGTTAAACATATTGAGTTAGTCACGCATGATACACGATTTGGACTTGTTTTGGGCCTAATAGGCCATATGATAATCTTTGGGCCTAATGGGCCGTAAGGTTGGAATTTGGGTTTGATGGGCTTTATGGGAACGTAGACAAATATGCTAGGGTTTATGGACTTAGTCCTAGTTTGAACAACTCTTCAATTTCATAAGACTTAATCTAATTAAACATGTCTGTGAACAAGCCTATTAGTTAGAGTGTGGTAACCGACATATGCATGTCTAGGATTGGATCTAGTGAGAGCTTGGTATTTAAGCGGTCCGAGTGACCCACCTCCTCTTTTCTGAGATCCTACCTGGTGGATAGTATTTGTTCACTTTAACCGCGAGGACTTGTTTATGGGCCAAAGTTTATAACTAAAACCCGAGAGGGACTAAAATACCCTTATATTGGAAAATTACTAAAATACCCTTATATTGGAAAATTACTAAAATACCCTTATGTTGGAAAATTACTAAAAAAATACTAAAATACCCTTATATTGTAAAATTACTAAAATACCCTTATATTGTAAAATTACTAAAATACCCCTATTTGTAAAATTACCAAGATACTCCTAATTTGCCAAATTACCAAAATACCCCTGTAGGGTAGAATTACGAAAATACCCCTGGGTAGTAAAATGACGAAATTACCCCTATATGATGAATATGGGTTTGTGGATGTTACTTTTGTGTTTGATGCATTCATATGATATTCTGCTTAGGATGCATATGGGTGGGAATTATGGTATGGAGGAAGATTTGAGGACCGCATAGCTGTATGGTATGGATCCAGGATCACATGGCCGTATGGTATGGATCCACCGCAGGCTTTTTAGCAACCGAGCAGCCATGTTGCACTGATATGGGCTTCGTACCGTAATTATGGGCTTTGTGCCAATACCGAAGGCTTTGTGCTGTTATTATGGCTTTGTGCCAATCATATTTACCGTGGCTATGTGCCTAACATATATATATTGATGACTCTGTGTCAATATTTGAGGATCGCATGGCTGTATGGTATGGATCCAGGATCACATGACCATATGGTATGGATCCACAGAAGGCTTTAAGCCCAACATATGATTAGCGCTTTCTTTGCAACATTGATAGTATCGCATCGGGCTACCCTTGGTGTGTAGCGGAGGGGTGGGTCGAGCTAGAATTACCCACAGGAGTCATAAGGTTGGAAGGGAAATGGTGTGTTTAGCGGATGGATTTTTCGGGTGGGTTTTGCATTATCTGTTTATAAATGATACGATATGATATGATATGAGGTCATTGTGGGCTAAGGCCCAAGACCACCGATTTTGTTAGGGCTTAGGCCTAATGTGAATATTTGTATGTGATTTGATTGCCAGGGTTGTACACACTTTGAGTTTGAAACTCACACCCTTAATTTTAAATGTTTGAGTAATCCTGAATAGGCGGCTCGACGAGGGAGAGGACTCGGAGATGGCCACACTATAAGTTGTTTAAATGTTTTAATTTATTCAAATGATTCTGTTTAAATACTTTGTTTTTTTTCATTGGATTGTAATAACGCCATGTAACTCCTATTTGACTTTGAATTTTGGGTTTATTATTATTATTGTTTCAACTGCCCACTTAAGAAATTTCATAAAATTATTAAAGTGTTAATATGGTTTTCGAAATAATCTTTTGTATTGGGCTTTTGGGCCTTAAATGGTTAACTAGTAAATTGTTTTGAAGTGCACCTTTAATGTGACATTCCAGATTCGGGCCTAACTTCTAGGCCGGGTTTGGGGTGTTACAAGTAATTTTGCCAAAGTATAAGTAAAGAGTCAATTTAGTCAATGTGATTATTAAATGATCTATTTATGACTATAGATCAAGAAAAACGAAGCCCGGATCGAAACCGAGGCAAGAACAAGGTCGAGGACTAAATTGCATATCTAGCTACATTTTGTATATCGAGGTAAGTTTGTATGATTTCTAAGCTTTATGATTTATATCATTGAATTGCTTAGTATAATGTACAATGCTATTATGAAATTTTTTAACGTTAAGTTAAACAATGAAATTAATGAGATCAAGTATGAGAAAGTCCGTATAAGACCAATCCGAGGCATGGCATCGGCAATCAACCAAGTTATCATGTAAGTCCAAGGACCCAAGCTTGGCATTGACAAGTTTATCATGTAAGTCCAAGGACCCAAGCTTGGCATTGACAAGTTTATCATGTAAGTCCAAGGACCCAAGCTTGGCATTGAACAAGTTATCATGTAAGTCCAAGAATCCAAGCTTGGCATTGAACAAGTTATCAAGAGGAAGATTTCATATAAGTCCATGTCAAGACAAGGCCTTGAAACCAAGATGAGATATCCCATGTAAGACCATATCCAAAATATGGCTTTAGTATCAAGTTCATGGTAAGAGATTTGGTATTCTCGGTTATTCATAGGAATTCATCGGGCAAATGAGATAAGCTCACAAGAGATAACAAGAAAGTATAGTAAGCAAAATCATTATCAAGTGGGGAAAAATATTAGTCATATTATGAATGATAAAATAGAGATTATGATTACTATGTTAAAGTATGCTGATTAATGTGATCAAGTGATACAAGTATCTTGTTTACTTCACAAGTATGAGACTAGTAAGTATCACAAGGCATGTAAGAACCAAGTATGAGCAAATAAGCTTTATAGTTGAAATTATGATACCATTGATTATGTCAAATGGTTTATTTAAGCAAGTATGTTGATATGTGTTTCATATGCAAACTTACTAAGCCAAATACTTACGTCTTTAATTCTTTCTTTTCATGTAGTCCCGCCAAGCTAAACTGTGGATCATTGAAGTCAGAGCTCGTAGCACACTATCGATCGCCATTTTGGTATAGCCAAGTTGATTTTAAATATGGCATGTATAGGAAACATTTCATTTTGAGTATATTTCTTAGAAAGGGGCAAAAGTATGGGATGTCAAGTTTATTATTCTTTTGTAAATGGCTAAGTGATTGGCCAAGTTTGACTAAGAATGTATGTTATTAATATCAATGAAGCATGTTATATTGTTCATGAAAGATGTAATAATTAAGTTGCTGAATTGAGCTTGAGTTTGGTCTTAATTTTAGGATGGCAATTGGCTTGGTAAATAGCCCCTAAGTGCCTACACGGTTAGACACACGGGCGTGTGTCTAGGCCGTGCATAAACTGCACCTTAGTCTTATAAGTAAGAATAGGCCACGGACTAATCCCACGGCCGTGTGTTAAGGCTGTGCATGTCACACGGTTAGAACATGGGCGTGTGCCCGGTTGTGTGAAATAAGTTAGTATATCAAGATGTAGTACACGGTCTGAGTCCATGGGCGTGCAATGGCCGTGTGTTATAAGTTAGAATGCTAAGGTTTTTCACACGGGCTAGGACCACAGGCGTGCCATGGCCGTGTGAAATTTGGCAGTAAACTCGAGTTTTAAGCACAGTTGGGAGACATGGGCGTGTCTCAGAGTTACACGGGCGTGTCCCAACTCACATGGGCGTGTGACCCCTGTTTCCATGAAAAGTTTTTGATTAAGTTCCGAAAGTTTACGGACAGGAGTTTAAGGCCTCGTAGGCCCATGAAAAGTACAAGTTGATTAAGAAAGAGAAGTTCTTAATTCAGAACGAAATTTTATAGCCCGTAAGTACATGATTAAGCAAGTTCAAGCATAGTAATGTCTCGTATCCGGTCTAAGCCTCGGGCTCGAGTTTGGGGTGTTACACGTTTGGTCACACACGCCCATGTCCCTAGCCCGTGGGAAATTTATTTTTCACTTCGAACCTACAGGGGTTTTCACACGGCCAGACACATGCCCATGTCTTTGGCCCGTGTCCTTCATATGGCCCAGACACGCCCGTGTCCTTTACACGGCCTAGCATGTGTCCTCACCTGTGTGTGAAAACCTGGGTATTCAGTTTATGACGTCAGCAACCTCATAAGGGGCACCCGGACTAGGCACATGCCCGTGTGTCTAGCCCGTGGTCGACAATGACTTGAAACACTAACATAAAGGGGACACACAGCCCAGCCACACTCCCATGGAACTGACCATGTGTCACACACGGCCTAGACACACGCCCGTGTGCCTACCCGTGTGGACAAGAACAGGGCTATTTGCCAAGCTCTTTTATTCACCCAAACTCCTACAACATAAACCACATTCAACCATTAGTTTAACAACCCAATCATGCATCATACACATTCATGAATAACCTCATCGTTTCATATATTGATAATAAAGAGCCATCAACTATGACTATTTACAAAAAGTTCATCTTTAAAAGAGCCAACACCCTTGGCCAAAACAACAAAACATTTCACTAAGTCTAGCCCCTATACATGCCATACTCAAAATGCTAAGTCTGAATATATCGAGATGAGCTGATAGTGTGGGTGATCTTCCGATTATCTTCGAATCCCGAACTGGCTCTTTGACACTATAAAACAAGGAAAAGAAAGGGAGTAAGCTTTAAGCTTAGTAAGTTTACATGTAAACAATAAGCATCATAACATATGCTAATCAATCAATAACATTACTTACTAAGCAAGAACAATTCACATTTCCATATCATGCATACTCAATTCATCTCTTACCACATTCCAACCATATAACAAATATAATGATCACATTTACTTGTACACATCCCCTGCACTCATCACCACAAAGTCACGTGAAACATTTACTAAAACAAATTCTCGATGAACCATTCGGAATAATACTAAACACTCGGTGGTTTCGTACACAGCCCACCATTAATCTATATTAGGGTGGTATCGCACATAGCCCACCAAATGATAATATAAAGGATGGTATCACACACAGCCCATTGTGAATAAGTAATAAGGTGGTATCGCACACAGCCCACCGAAAGAATAATTACGGTGGTATCGTACACAGCCCACCAAATGATTATTACTGATATTTTCCCGCGCTTACATATCTATTCTCAGATTCTTACAGTTTTTACTCACTACCTATCCATTTCAATCAATATTAATCATAAATGATCTCATTCATACAATGCACCAAGAAGTACCAACATATGTATTAAAGATGTATCGTTTACACATAAACTTACCTCGGTGCAAAATATATTAGTCGACGACGTAGTCCGTAACCTTGCCTTTTCCTCGGTCAAGGTTGTTTCCGCGCTCTTCTTGATCTATAATAATAAAATTCACTTTATAATTCACGATACATTAAAATTTCCACTTAGGCAAAAATGACCATTTTGCCCTTACACTTTGGCAAAATTACGTTTTTGCCCCTAGGCTCGTAAATCGTTTTTCATCACATTTTCTCATTAAACAAGCCTAGCTGAACATTTATTTCTCTTATATCAACTCACAAAACCAATTATTTCATGCATTTATTACTAAATTACAACATTTACAACTAAGTCCCATTTAGGTGTTTTCATGGTAACACCTTTCACAAAAGTTGTTCCTTAACTCACTAACATTCATTTTCTTCCATAAAAACTCAGTAAACAACATAAACACTATCATGGCAAGTCCCTAAACTTTCAACCATTTTGCAAATTAGTCCCCTTATTAGCTAGCTTAAGCTTTGGGGGTTCCAAAAGTACAAAAATTATCAAGAAAGACCCCGAAAATCACTTACTTGCAAGAGAATGGCTTGGCTGAAAGTTTGAACTCCAAAAACCTCTAATTTCCCTTCAATTTTTAGTGGAGAAGAAGCATGAATAGTGAAAGATGATATCTCTTCTATTTATCTTATTTTATTCATTTTTTATCACCTAATTTCACCAAAATTTGGCCAAACCCTTGTCTCCTTGTCTCTATGGCCGGCCAACACACTCTTAATTGCCTAATTTCACTTTAGGGACCTCCAATTTAACATTCTATGGCTATTAGACACCTCTACCTTGCAAAATAGAACTTTCCACTTGTAACGACTCGATACCCGAGTCTGAAACTAAGACTGGATACGAGACATTACTATACTTGAACTTACTAAAACATGTACTTTCGGGCTGTACAATTTTGTTTCGAATTAGAACTTCTCTTTCTTAGTAAAATCATACATTTCATGTGCCTACGAGGGCTTAAACTCACGTCTAGAAACTTTCGGAGCTCAACCGGAAACTTTTACTCACTTTGTAAACTTTTCCTCAAAACAGGGGTCACACGCCCGTGTGACTTGGGACACGCCCGTGTACCCCTAAGACATGCCCGTGTCTTCCACCCGTGGTCGACACTGACTAAATTCACATGGCCTTGACACGCCCGTGGCCCCGGCCCGTGTGCCAAACCTTGGCATTCTGACTTATCCATACGGTCCATACACACACCCGTGTGCTTCAGCCGTGTGGCGGTTCAAATTCCAGGTGCAAGGTGCAGACTTCACACGGCCTGGGCACACGCCCATGTTCTAGCCGTGCCTCCCACACGGTCTAGATACACGCCCGTGTCTCTACTCCTGTGGGAGATTAGAAGGCTATCTACCAAGCCTTTTTTCCACTCTGAAATCAAGATCAATTTAATACCCTATTCAACAACTCAAGTACTACATGAAAACATGAACAATGATGTATAATCATCAACATTGGTATAAATAAACTTGGCAAATATTGGCCAATCTCTTTAGCCATATACAAAAGAATACTAAACTTGATAGTCAACACTTTGGCTCTTCTTAAAACATAACTCAAAATGAAATGCTTCCTATACATGTCATACTTAATAAAAACAACTTGGCTATACCAAAATAGCAATTGATAATGTGCTCCGAGCTCCGACGTTAATGATCCACGAGTTAGCTTGGCGGGACTACATGGAAAGAAAGAATTAAAGACGTAAGCATTTAGCTTAGTAAGTTTTCATGTAGTGCATATAGCAACATATTTGCTGAACATAACTCATTCATCGTAAATAAAGGCATTGTCGAACTCATATTCTTGAGCTCACTTATTCTTAATAATTCTTACATATCTCATGGTACTTACTAGTCTCATGCTTGTAAGGTAAACAAGGTACCTGTATCACTTAATCATATAGATTAGCATATTTTGATATGGTAAGCATGATCTTAACTTCATCATTCATAACATGAATAATACTTTTAGTTAACTTTAACTAGCATATTTTGATGATAGCTTTACTTGCTTAACTTTCTTGCTTTCTCATTTATTCTTTACTCTTTTGCCCGATGAATTACTATGAATAACCGAGGATACTGAATCTCATCTCACATATATCTCGATGCCAACGCCATATCCTAGATATGGTCTTACATGGGATCTCTCACTTGGTATCGATGCCATGTCTTGACATGGACTTACACGAAGTCTTCCTTGTGTGTTCCCTTGGGAACTTACCATTGCCATGTCTTGACATGGTCTTACTTGGTATCTTTACTCATGAACTGGTCAATGCCGAGTCTTGGCTTGGACTTACATGAAATCTTCCTTGTTACTCACCAATGCCATGCCTTGGCTTGGACTTACATGGGATCTCTATCTCATGATAGCTTTTCAATGCCAAGACTTGTCTTGGACTTACATGACATCTTTGCTTGGAGACTCACCAATGCCATGCCTTGGCTTGGGCTTATATGGGTCTTCATCTCATAATAACTCTTCAATGCTAAGACTTGTCTTGGTCTTACATGATAACTTGCTTGGTTGCCGATGCCTTGCCTTGGCTTGGTCTTAAACGGGCTTTCTTGTCTCATGTGATAGATCAAGTATCCTAAGTAATTCAACCTCAATCGGGACTTTCTCATGCTTAATCTCATTGATTTCTTTGTTTAACATTGCATTAAAAAAAATCTCATGGAATTAAGGTATATTCAACATCATACTAAGCAATTCAATGATATTAATCATAAAGCTTAGAAATCATACAAACTTACCTTAATATACAAAATGTATGTAGATATGCAATTTAGTCCTCGACTTTGTTCTTGCCTCGGTTTCGATCTGGGCTTCATTTTTCTTGATCTATAATAATAATTTAGCTCATTTAATACTCATATTGACTAAATTGACTCATAACTCATACTTTGGCAAAATTACCATTTTGCCTCTAAACTTTCTCATAATTACACTTTTGCCCCTAGTCTCGTAAAGTGATTTTTATTCAACTTTCATGAGCTTCATGCTTAGCTGATTCATTCTCTCAACTATAGCAACAATCAATTCCCACTATTTCTATTATGTATGACCAATTTCATAACTATTACAAATTAGTCCATACTAACATTTTTCATGAAATTCACTTAGGAAAAGATGTTTATCTAACATCAAACTCTCATAACCTTCCATAAAACATCATTTTACATGCATGTAATACATGGGTATATTTATGGACATGAATTCTAGCTCAACTTATAGCTAAAAATAGCTAATTCATGCTACGAGGACTCTAAAAATACGAAGAATATTAAAAATAGGGCTAGGATGCACTTACTAGCAAGCTTCAAAAATTGAAGAACCCTAGCTATGGAGTCTCTCTAATTTTCGACACAAGGGGAAGAAGATGAATAAGATTTTTGTCATCTTTTTCCCTTTTTAATCATTTAATTGATAAATGACCAAAATGCCCTTCTCACTAAACTTTCAAAATTTCTAACTCATGTCAATTTTTGTCCAAAAATTGTAATTTGGGAAAATTGCTATTTAAGGAATTCTAATTAATATTCCAAAGCTATTTCATACTAAAAGCTTCTAGAATATCATATTTTGCAACTTTTGCAATTTAGTCCTAATGGATCATTCAATGACAATTTCATAAAATTTCTACATGAAACTTTCATACTATCATGCAAACATATCTTAAACCTCAAAAATCATTTTACTACTTCGGATTTGTGGTCTCGCACCACTGTTTCGACTAGGCCCTAAATCGGGATGTTACCCCACTTTATGCGATTTAGTCCTTTTTTCACAATTAAGCATGCAATCGCTAAAATTAATGCACCAAAATTTTCATACATCCATATAATTATGCCATAATACATAAAATGATATCAAAATAATTTCTTCAATCTCAGATTAGTGGTTCCGAAACCACTGTTTCGACTAGCCCCAAAATCAGGCTGTTACAACTCTCCCCCCTTTAGAGATTTTTGTCCCCGAAAATCTTACCGGTAAAGAGATTTGGGTATTGTTCCCTCATGGCTTCTTCCGGTTCCTATGTAGCCTCTTCGACACCGTGTTTTTTCCATAACACTTTCACTAAGGCTATACTCTTATTCCTCAAGTGTTTAACCTCTCGAGCCATTATCTTAATTGGTTCCTCTTCATAAGTCATGTCCAGTCGTATTTCAATTTCTGTTGGAGGGATCACATGTGAAGGATCGGAACGATATCGCCGCAACATCGACACATGAAACACGTTGTGTATTCTCTCTAACTCTGCCAGCAAGGCCAACTGGTATGCTACTGGCCCAATCTTCTCAATAACCTCATAAGGTCCTATGAATCGTGGACTCAATTTGCCCTTTCGACCAAATCTCAATATTTTCTTCCACGGGGATACTTTTAGAAATACTTTGTCACCCACTTGAAACTCGATTTCTTTCCTTTTTAAATCCGCGTATGACTTTTGTCGATCCGAAGCAGCTTTCAAACTATCATAGATTGCTTTCACTTTCTCCTCGATCTCTTTAACTAGATCGACCCTGTGAATTTGCTTCTCACTAAGCTCGGTCCAAAACAAGGGAGTCCGACACTTGTGACCATATAAAGCTTCGCACGGTGCCATCCGTACACTCAACTGATAACTGTTGTTATAGGCAAACTCAACCAAAGGTAGATATTTTTCCCAACTACCTTTGAACTCTAACACACAGCATCGGAGCATATCCTCAAGAACTTGAATCACTCTTTTGGATTGGCCATCAGTTTGAGGATGGAACGCAGTACTAAAATTCAATCTTGTACCCAAGGCTTCTTGCAACTTCTTCCGAAACCTCGAGGTAAATCTCGGATCTCTATCCGAGATAATAGATATAGGCACTCCATGTAATCTCACCACCTCAACAATATATAGTTCGGCTAACTTATCAAGTGAATAATCCATACGCACCGGTATAAAGTGAGCCGACTTCGTTAATCTATCAACAATAACCCACACAGCATCTTTCTTTTTTGGAGTCATAGGTAACCCCGTTATGAAGTCCATCGTCATTCGATCCCACTTCCACTCGAGAACCATCACCGGTTGAAGTAACCCTGAGGGCATTTGATGCTCGGCTTTCACTTGTTGACAAACTAAACATTTCGTGACAAACTCAGAGATGTCTCTTTTCATACCCGGCCACCAATACAACTTCTTCAAATCATTGTAAATTTTCGTACTGCCCGGATGTATTGACAAGCAACCACTGTGTGCTTCATGTAAAGTTTTCCGGATCAACTCATCATCGTTAGGTACACAAACTCTATCATGAAACATCAAACAACCATCTAAACTAACCCAAAAATCAGAGTCATTTCCTGATTCGCACTGAGCTCTCTTAGCTTTCATCTCATTATCACTCTTTTGAGCTTCACATATCTACTGAATAAATAACGATCTAGCCCTCAACTCGGCCAATATAGCACCATCATCAGACAACGCTAAGCTCGTACTCATAGCTCTCATAGCATACAGGTATTTTCTGCTCAAGGCATCCGCAACCACATTCGCTTTCCCCGGTTGGTAATCGATTACTAACTCATAATCCTTCAATAATTCGAGCCACCGCCGTTGCCGCAAATTCAAATCCTTTTGGTCCAACAAATACTTCAAACTCTTGTGATCGGTGAAGATTTGACACTTCTCACCATATAAATAATGACGCCAAATCTTCAAAGCAAAGACGATCGCAACCAACTCCAAATCATGAGTCGGATAATTCTTCTCATGCAGTTTTAGTTGTCTCGAGGCGTAAGCTACTACCTTACCCTCTTTCATCAACACACAGTTGAGACCATTTAATGATGCATCACTGTAGACCACAAACTCTTTTCCCGACTCAGGTTGTACTAAAACCGGCGTCTCAGTCAACAATGCTTTCAATCTCTTGAAACTTTGTTGGCATTTCCCAGTCCATTAAAATTTAACATCTTTGTGCAACAATTTCATCATCGAGGTAGCAATCATGGAGAACCCCTTTACGAAACGTCTGTAGTACCCCGCTAAACCCAAAAAGCTTCTAACCTCTGACATATTCCTCGGAGGTTTCCACTCTACAATAGTCAAGATCTTATTCGGATCAACTCTTATTCTATCACCCGACACAATGTGTCCTAAGAATCTGACATCTCGGAGCCAAAACTCACTCTTGCTAAATTTAGCATACAACTGCTTGTCTCTTAAAGTCTGAAAAACAATTCTCAGATGCTCTGCATTCTCACTCTCATCCCGGGAATAAATTAATATGTCATCGATAAAAATAACCACAAATTTATCCAAATACGGTCGGAATATACGGTTCATTAAATCCATAAAAATCGCAGGAGCATTCGTTAAGCCAAATGGCATGACAAGAAACTCATAATGGTTGTACCTCGTCCGAAATGCAGTTTTCGGCACATCTTGCTCCTTAACTCTCAACTGGTAATAGCCAGACCTTAGGTCTATCTTAGAGAACACCGTAGCTCCCTTTAGTTGGTCAAATAAATCATCTATCCTTGGCAAAGAATACTTATTCTTCACTGTCACCTTGTTGAGTTGTCTGTAGTCTATGCACAATCTCATCGACACATCTTTCTTCTTTACGAAAAGTAAGGGAGAACCCCACGACGAATAGCTCGGTCTTGCAAAACCCTTGTCCGTTAACTCTTGCAACTGAATCTTCAACTCTTTTAACTCCAATGGTGCCATCCTATGCGGAGCAACCGAAATAGGTGCCGTACCCGGAACTAACTCTATCCCAAACTCGACCTCTCTAACTGGAGGCAATCCGGGTAACTCTTCCGGGAAACGTCCGGATACTCGCATACCACTGGAACTGATTCAATCTTTCCCTCGGACTCTTGAGTATTCAATACAAAGGCGAGATAGGACTCATACCCTTTTCTCAAGTATTTCTCAGCTACCATAGACGAGATCACTACTGGCATATTATCCGATTTACCTGATTCAACCCGAATGACATCTCCATTTACACATCTCAATTCAATAAAATTACTACCATAGTTTACTAAAACATTATGAGCAGTCAACCAATCTATACCAAGAATCAGGTCAAATTCACCAAACAGAAACAACATGAGATTTACCGGAAAATAATGACCTCTAATTGTCAAAGGACAATTCCTACACACCTTGTCAACTAGCACATGTTTACCTAACGGGTTTGACACTTTTACTACATATCCCGTAGACTCAACAATCATACTCATGCTAGATGCCAATTTCATGCAAATGTAAGAATGGGTAGACCCCGGATCAATCAAAGCAATAACAGAGATATCATGAAGATAAAAAGTACCTATTATCACATCTGGAGATGATGCCTCTTCGCGAGCGCGAATGGCATAAGTCCTTGACGGTGCTCGACCCTCCGGTCTCACAGCAGAGTCTCTGGGCACACCTCTACTACTAATCCCACCTCCCGGGTTCTTTTGTGATCTACCCTTCGAAGATACATTGCTTGATCTTATTTCTTGCTTTCTTACCTTCCCATCCCTCTCAGGACAATTCCAAATAAAATGATCGGGTGAACCACACTTGTAACAATTTTGGTTGTTTCCCCAACACTCCCAAGTGTGTTGCCTACCACAATTTGGACACTCCAGTTTATTAGACTTTGGATTGCCCACGCTTGCCATCGAGGTGGATTGAACTCTCAAGCCCGAGTATGTAATACCCGATCTTGGTGTGAATATCCAACTATGCAGTCGTCTAAGGGTTCATTTCCTTGGACCTCTTTGATTGAGTTTGGTACGATTTACTCATTGGCCTCTTTCTTGCATCTCGGGCCTCACTCATGGCTTTTCTCTTTTCCTTATTGAGTTCCTCGGCCTTGCATGCCCTATCAACCAACACCACAAATTCTTTCAATTCCAAGATCCCAACTAAAAGTCTTATATCCTCATTCAGCCCATCTTCAAACCTCTTGCACAAGATAGCTTCTGTGGACACACACTCTTGTGTATACTTGCTGAGTCTAACAAACTCACGCTCATATTCTGCCACAGTCATTTTGCCTTGCTTTAGTTCAAGGAAATCCTTCCGTTTCTAATCCACAAATCTCTGACTTATATACTTCTTTTGGAACTCTTCCAAAAAGAAGTCCCACGTCACTCTCTCCCTTAGAACCATCGATGTCAACGTTTTCCACCATTGATATTCTGAGTCCTTCAGCAATGACACGGCGCATTTCAAGCTCTCCTCAAGTGTGCAGGAGAGTTCATCAAATACCCTCATCGAGTTCTCAAGCCAGAACTCCGCCCTTTCGGGGTCATCGTCTATATTAGCTCTGAATTCCTCAGCCCCTTGCTTCCGAATATTATCTACTGAGGGTTTGGTCATTCTCACCAAATCTATACCTTGCGGAGCCACAATAACTGGCTGAGGTATAGGAGGGGGTGGAGGAGGTTGAGCATTAGGGTTCGCTCGTACATACTCTATATACCAATTACTCATCATTTGGAGAAAGGCTTCTCGGGCCTCTTCTCCTTGACCCATAGTCTCGGGTCTACTCTCTATAGGCGCGGTCCCTTGCGCGAGAGCCGGCGCGTTACTAGCTGCGTCATCAGCAGCTGTTCGGTCGAGATCCATTTACTATATAAAATAAAGTTTAAAATTGTCAGAAGTCACCACACTATCATTATACGTTTATGGCATGTATAGCTAGACTCTTACACACGTTACGGTAGTCCGAGAACTGACTAAACCATAGCTCTGATACCATTAAATGTAACACCCCTTACCCGTATTCAACGCCGTATCCGTGTACGAGGCATTACTAAACTTAACTTGCTTGAACGTACAACTTTGAGCTATAAAATTTCGTTTCAACTTAATACTTCCCATTCACATTCAAAGCATCCTCATTATGGGCCTACGAGACCTTAGGCATACAAACAGAGGGTCTCAGAATCAAACCGGGAACTTTTGTATACTTAGAAAAATTTTGCCTTAACAGGGCCACACGCCCGTGTGAAATGGGACACGCCCGTGTGGGCAGGCTGTGTGGTCACACACGCCCATGTCCCTAGCCCGTGGGGGATTTATTTTTCACTTCGAACCTACAGGGGTTTTCACACGGCCAGACACACACTCGTGTCTTTGGCCCGTGTCCTTCACACGGCCTAGACACGCCCGTGTTGTAACAGTCCGAATTTGACCCTAATCAGAACGGTGGTTTCGAGACCACGAATCTGAGTCCGAAAATTTTTTGAATATTATTTTTGGTGTTTATTATATGTGAATTATTATTTGTGAAAGTTTTGTATGAAAATTTGATCGTTTGTGTGCTCAATTAAGTAAAAAAGACTAAATCGCGTAAGTGGTAAAAGTGGCCTTTTATTTGATTTATGGCTAAATTGATGTGGCTTTATTTTAGTGAAGTCCTTAAAGGGCAATATGCCTATTTTAAGTTATAGTGGACGGCAACATGGTGATATAACATGTTTTTATGTATTATTTTATATGTTAAAGGTTATATTATATTTATTTTATAATTTATAACTATATTATAATAAAACCAACATGAAAGTGGAATTTTATTCATGCTTTCTTCCACTGAATAACAAAGAAAAGAAAAAGTTTTTGGAGCTTTGTACATTCGGCTATTTACAAGCTAAATTAAAGGTTAGTTTTTAATCGGTTTTCGATAATTTCTACGTTTTTGTAATCGTTGCTTCGAATACTTCAAGACCCATGCTTGAATTTTTTATTTTGATGAATATTTTGAAATGTTCCATTGATGAGTTCATGAGTTTTATGATGATAGTTGATGAATTATGAAAAATATATGTTAGATTAATATGTTTTGTATTGAGGTTTTTGGTGATTTTGAGTAATTAGGGCTAAATTACAAAAATAAATTTTTGAGGGGCTAAAATGAAAAATAAATGAAATAAATGGACTTGTATAGTCCCTATGAACATTCTTCCATTAGGTGGTGTAGTGAAATTTTGTGTATTTTGTGTTTTGTGCAAATAGGACTAAATTGTAAAAATGTGAAACATTAGGGGTAAAATGGTAATTTGCCCATTTATGTATTTTGGGACTAAATTGAGATGAAATGTGCTTGAATGAGATAAATTTTAATGTGTTTAGATCAAGGACAAAGAAAAACGGATTTGGATCGGGGAAAGGCAAAGGTTATCGAATACAGCTTGCCGTTGTCCGTCGAAAGTCGAGGTAAGTCTTTAAGCGATTATATGTCGGAAACTATTTATGTAGTATAACAAATGTTGAAATTGGTAATTTTGGGAATATAAATGTGGAATGGCCGAATGTTAGTATTATAACCATGAGTTGAATTTTTATTTGATGTAAGTGATTAAGTTTATCCAAGTGTGATATGTGATAGTATTATGAAAAATATGTATATGTGTTATATGTCATTTTGGTATTAATAAATGTGCATGGAATGGTTAATGATGTTGATATTCGCGCTTCGAGCCTAGCAGGCCTAGTGCCGGTGATCTATATCGGGCTAAATGCCTAGCAGGCCTTGTGCTGGTGATTTATATCGGGCTTATTGCCTAGCAAGATAAATGCCGGTGTTTAAATCACGGACCTCTGGTCTAGCAGGCTTAATGCCGACGTGTATTTTTGGGCTTTGATGCCTAGCAGGCTTAACGCCGGTGATACGTTATAGACAAGGAATTTGCGAATCAGACAATGTGAGACATCTCTAATGCATTGAGCAAAAAGCTCGGGTAAGTATAAACCTTTTATATTATTAAGGAATGAGGTAAGTTGATATACCATCATTTGAGTTAAGTATGAACATTATATATATATGAAATTGAGTTTAAATACATCATTTTGAAGAATTGGCTATAAGTGGAAAGGTTAATGGTGGAATAGTTTTGGATGTGTTTGTAGGTGTGTTCAAATGAGTATATGTAAGCATTATGTGTGATGTATTCATTTGACTTGGATTATGCGAACACATGTGATAATTATGTGTTGTGAAGATGTATGTGTTTTATGGTAATAAAATACTAATGCTTAGGTTAAGGGCAATGATAGCATTCGGCTATGATTAAATTACACATTGAAATATTTATACCTAATGCCATAAACCTAGTGATTAAAATGTTTAATTGTTGCATAGAACTTGCTTAAGACTTACTAAGCTAGTAAGCTTACTCTGTGGGTGTTCAATGTTCTGTTTTTTTTAGATTTTGGTCAAGCTACGGGCTCGGGAAATCGTCAGCAAAGTCAACCACACTATCATCTATTTGGTACACCTTTAGTTTGGTTTATTTTGGATAAAGGCATGTATAGGATGGATAATGTCCATGTTTTGGGTTGGAAACTTTGTCCTATATGTATTATAGCCATACGAATATGGCTTTTATCTTGTGTTTAGTTTGATGTTGAGATATATGTTTTTTTTTAATGTTCAAGTGGTATATATATATTTATGTCATTATGATGCAAGGATGATATGGATTTTATTTAGCTTATATTCGGTTATGGTCTAGGTGCATATAGTAGGTATACATTGGTCTTGTGAGTAATGGCATTAAAGGCTATGATAATGTTTTAATAATATGGGATTAATCATGGAACATATGAGTGATGTGTTGTTATGTTTATGTTTTGTATTCAATTATGTTTGATAAGGACTTATAATCATTTTGGCAAATGTAAAAATGAGATCATAGTGACATGCGATGTATATACTGTATAGTTATTCTCGGTTCAACTATGTGCATGCAAACGAACTCGTGTGAATATTAATTTGATCGATTATTTGGATCTATCTGAACTTTGGTATGAGCTAGGTATATCTATATATCTATATATATATATAATTACATATTTGTAACTTTGTATTTTTGATCAAGTTGATATATACTCATATGATGTTTATTGAATCATGTTATTCAATCATACGAATACTGGTTGGGTTTATTGCTTGAGTATCTCATAAGTAAATAAGGGTGTGATTTGAATTTAGTAAAATAGGTATGTTTTATGCATATGTAATTGTTGCTTATGTGCGTACCATTATATAAGTTTGTTTAATTATAATTTAATTGATCGAGTAAAGTTATGATTTGTTTGGTAATGCCCGTAACCCTAATTCGACGACGTATACGGGTTAGGGGTGTTACACGTGTCCTCACCCGTGTGTAAAAACCTGGGTATTTTGTTTATGACGTCAGCAACCTTATAAGGGGCACACGGCTTAGGCACACGCCCGTGTGTCTAGCCCGTGGTTGACACTGACTTGAAACACTAACATGCAGGGGACACACGGCCCTCTCACACACCCATGGAACTGACCGTGTGTCACACACGGCCTAGACACACGCCCGTGTACCTACCCGTATGGACAAGAACAGGGCTATTTTCCAAGCTCTTTTATTCACCCAAACTCCTACAACATAAACCACATTCAACCATTAGTTTAACAACCCAATCATGCATCATACACATTCATGAATAACCTCATCTTTTCATATATTGATAATAAAGAGCCGTCAACTTTTACTATTTACAAAAAGTTCATCTTTAAAAGAGCCAACACCCTTGGCCAAAACAACAAAACATTTCACTAAGTCTAGCCCCTATACATGCCATACTCAAAATGCTAAGTCTGAATATACCGAGATGAGCTGATAGTGATGGTGATCTTTCGATTATCTTCGAATCTTGAACAGGCTCTTTGACACTATAAAACAAGGGAAAAGAAAGGGAGTAAGCTTTAAGCTTAGTAAGTTTACATGTAAACAATAAGCATCATAACATATGCTAATCAATCAATAACATTACATACTAAGCAAGAACAATTCACATTTCCATATCATGCATACTCAATTCATCTCTTACCACATTCCAACCATATAACAAATATAATGCTCACATTTACTTGCACACATCCCCTACACTTATCACCACAAAGTCATGTGAAACACTTACTTAAACAATTTCTCGATGAACCATTCGGAATAATACTAAACACTCGGTGGTTTTGCACACAGCCCACCATTAATCTATATTGGGGTGGTATCGCACATAGCCCACCAAATGATAATATAAAGGATGGTATCGCACACAGCCCATCGTGAATAAGTAATAAGGTGGTATCGCACATAGCCCACCGAAAGAATAATTACGATGGTATCGCACATAGCTCACCAAATGATTATTACTGATATTTTCCAGCACTTACATATCTATTCTGAGATTCTTACGGGAATTACTCACTACCTATCAATTTCAATCAATATTAATCATAAATGATCTCATTCATACAATGCACCAAGAAGTACCAACATATGTATTAAAGATGTATCGTTTACACATAAACTTACCTCGGTGCAAAATATATTAGTCGACAACTTAGTCCGTAACCTTGCCTTTTCCTCGGTCAAGGTTGTTTCCGCGCTCTTCTTGATCTATAATAATAAAATTCACTTTATAATTCACGATACATTAAAATTTCCACTTAGGTAAAAATGACCATTTTGCCCTTACACTTTGGCAAAATTACATTTTTGCCCCTAGACTCGTAAATCATTCTTCATCACATTTTCTCATTAAAAAAGCCTAGTTGAAGATTTATTTCTCTTACATCAACTCATAAAACCAATTATTTCATGCATTTATTACTAAATTATAACATTTACAACTAAGTCCCATTTAGGTGTTTTCATGGTAACACCTTTTACAAAAGTTGTGCCTTAACTCACTAACATTCATTTTCTTCCATAAAAACTCAGTAAACAACATAAACACTATCATGGCAAGTCCCTAAACTTTCAACCATTTTGCAAATTAGTCCCCTCATTAGCTAGCTTAAGCTTTGGGGGTTCCAAAAGTACAAAAATTATCAAGAAAGACCCCTAAAATCACTTACTTGCAAGAGAATGGCTTGGCTGAAAGTTTGAACTCCAAAAACCTCTAATTTCCCTTCAATTTTTGGTTCAGAAGAAGCATGAATAGTGAAAGATGATATCTCTTCTATTTATCTTATTTTATTTATTTTTTTATCACCTAATTTCACCAAAATTTTGACCAAAATTTAATGCCCTTGTCTCCTTGTCTCTATGGCCAACCAACACACTCTTAATGGCCTAATTTCACTTTAGAGACCTCCAATTTAATATTCTATGGCTATTAGGCACCTCTACCTTGCAAAATAGAACTTTCAAACTTTATGCGATTTAGTCATTTTTCACAATTAAGCATGCAGTCGCTAAAATTAATGCACCAAAATTTTCATACATCCATATAATTATGCTATAATACATAAAATGATATCAAAATAATTTTCTTCAATATCGGATTAGTGGTTCCAAAACCACTGTTCTGACTAGCCCCAAAATCGGCCTGTTACAATATAAGTTTGTATAATGCAAATAGTATGAGTTCACACAAGATTACAAGTTTGCAAATCAGCGTAGGTTCACAAATAACAACTTAGACTATGTTTTCCCATACAAGTTCACAACACAAGTTAAATCATTCATTTATAGCTTAAGTTCACAATACAACAGTTCACATAATTTTATGAAATTTGCACCCAAACACACATCAAAGGTTCGCATACTAACAAGTATCACAAACAAAGGATTATACACGCCAAGGGGTTTCATACTCTAACAGTGTTTGTCTGTATGCATGGGTTCACTAAATTAGGGGTACACTTGTAATTTTGGAATAAAAAACATACAGGGATCGTAGAAAACAATGCTTAGTAATAAATTTGACTCGCATATTTTAATAGCGACTCAACGTAACATTCTTGCATGAAAACATCGACTTTGTTCGTAACATAAAATAATCAATATTCTAAGTCATGGTTCACAAAACAAAATAGCTAAAACTTGAAAGGACCTATTTGGATAATAGAATCAAAATATAATAAGTCTAAAGCCCTCATAAAATAAACCTCATCGCCTATTTTCTCAGGTTCGCCAATATCCAGTCAGAAGTGAGCCTCGCCAAGTCATCTACCTCGCCACTACTATCCGCGACCTACTTACCTGCGAAGTAAGAGAGGAGTGGGTGAATTCATTGAAAACTCAACGATTAAATAGGAATCAACAAAGTATGCTTTTAGAATAGAACTTTTAAAACATAAAGAAAACTTAATCTTAAAATCATTTCACGTGTTGGTTAGCTGGTGAGGTTGTGAGACCCAGTTTACAGATCCTGTCAGAAAACATAAGTTTGAAAAACAATTTCGTATGTGTTACTGAAAATTCATACTTAAAAACTTAACTTGTGCATTCTTGAAAACAAAACGTATACAACATGAAAACATGC
Source organism: Gossypium sturtianum (assembly GCA_025698515.1). Taxonomy (NCBI): domain Eukaryota; kingdom Viridiplantae; phylum Streptophyta; class Magnoliopsida; order Malvales; family Malvaceae; genus Gossypium; species Gossypium sturtianum. The sequence goes on along the minus strand of CM046955.1, from coordinate 71,206,571 downwards.
TCACATACTTATCTTGCTGAGAAACATAAAATATGTTCTCACACTTAACACGCTTATCAAAATGGCTGAGGACACTTATCTTAGTCTCGTTGGATATGTGGATCTCCTTATAATGCCTCAGAATGACTCAAAGAGTCCTTATAATATGTCCCATAAGTGTAGCACGAGGCAATACACTCTCCTGTACACCAACATGTGCCAGTGAATGGAGTATAGTTCCACATTCCTTTATCACTCTACATGTTCCAAGGCCTCAACGCCTAAAGTCACAGGAACAAAGAGGTGAGTACTCATGATCCTTTGGTATGTCAATATATCCAACATGGCTTGTAAAGGAGCACGCATAGAGACATATCACAAAGAACTCGCATGGGGAGCTTACTTGAAAACACTTGTAAAAGGCTCGCACAAAATCTCGTAAAAACACAGTTTATAAAACTGTTTTGTAAAACATACTTAAAAAAGTCGGCTTGCTTAGGAGCTCACATAAAACGTATTTTAAAAAAAAAGCAGACTTAAAAACGCGTTTCGAAGTAGATTCTCAAAACTTGGAAACAGGGTTTCATTGAGAACTACTTTTGAAACTTAGTTTGAAAACGAAGTTCTTAAAAACCATCATAGTTTACACACAAAATACGAACCTTAAGCATTCAGACTGAAAATCATAATAATGAACATGCTTATGATGTATCTTAGATCACTTACTAAAAATCTGAGAAACTAAACAAGCTTGGCTTTGCCTTATACTTGCTGGTGGATGGTCCGGCTGGTTCGCAATATGAACATACACACAGATTACTTAAACAGACCATACTTACAAAATTCACACATGCAAATGAACCTAGCTTTCTAAAGAATTACCTAACATGATAGAGACTTACCTTGATTGCTACGAACTTGGTTCAGAAACAGAGACTTGACAACAGAATATTTAATGAGAGAACTCTCATGAATTAAGGGTCACATTTATAGACTTAAGTGTCCTGAAAATCTTAAGATACCCTACTTGACTTAGGAAAGGTGTTACTTGCACGTAAAGTATTCATAAATACACCATATCTTTATTTCCTAATTCGAGTCTGACTCAATCTATGATTGGCGAATCCCACTTCCCTAAAAAGACTGGCGAACCCCCAGTTCGTAACTTACATGAGAAACCCTAGCTCGCCAAATACGCTGACGAATACACTTACTGTAAATCTGGCGAACCCCTTACTGCACCTTTTGACAAATATATTACACTGAAACACTTGACATGCCAATTATATCAAAATAATTTGCCCAAAGATAACAAAACTCTAAACATGACAATTATATCCTAACATTTCACTAAATCTACTAAAAAATTCTGCCTATATTTAATTTTTTAAATCTGTCAAATTCAAATTCTACCGTAAACAAAAATTTAATAATTTAATTTTTTTTTGAAATAAGTATCACATCACAGACAACGTACTGCATCATTGTAAGATAAAAGCGTGTTAAAATAAATTATTCGAATGTTAAAAAAAAATCTGAAGTCACAAATTGACAGTTTCTAAATTCAATTTATTTTCTTATTCACAATTTTTTAGAAGTGATATTTAAATTATTTTTTCTTGGTTAATCAAATCATTAAATCTATTTCAAAAAAAATTCTAACTATTTTTTTTAACTTAGTATAAAAAAATTTTAATCACAAATAGTTAAATTATTTTAGTTTAATAGATTATTACGAACTTTTAAAATATAAAAAAAATTAATTGTTTTATTTTATCTTATTTTTCTTCATCCTCTTAAGGCCGAGAATTTTGTTTTTCAACTTCAGACAAGATAAAAAGTTCTTTCATCAGTCTAAAACCAAAACAAATTTGAGATGCTGAGAAGATAGAGTTTGACCTGTAACCAACTTTGAGATATTCGAAGATAGAGTTTGACTTGTATCGGTTAAACCGGACTAATAAACTTTGATTAGATCGATTCTTTTAAAAATATATTTTATTTTTTATTTTCATAAGTTTTTTAATAATGTATTTCACCGAATCAAACGAATTAAATTGAAAAACTAACGATATGAAATACATAATTTAGATAGGATACCAAGTTAATTTTTTTTAAAATAAAGTCAACTTTTAGTGATACTTGAACAAAAAATTAGTCTAAGCATGACCAAAAAAGTAAAAAAAAAAAAAAAAAAAAAAAGCTGGAGTTACCGCAAGGAAAAGGCCTCCAGAGTTCTCACTCCAAGACACAACACAGAATTCATTCAATATCCTGCACTCCAAGCTTCTCTACTCTTAAATCTAATGTCTCTAACGTCACAAACTATAAAACTAAATAAGTAAAGTTCGACCAAGTACCTAAAAGCAAGTCCATAATGAACCACATTCCTATTTAACTCCAACTACAGATTTGAGAAACCCAAGCTTCGCATCGACTTCTGCAGGATCACACGTGTCCTTCAAGGATGCAGGGGGATCAATTCCAGTGAACACATACAGAGCTTTCAATTCATCTATGCATGTCTCTCTTCGGGCGGCTTTATACCCCACTATTGTTCTCAGAGCATTCATTTGTTCCCAAATCTTCTCCTCACAGTGTATTGCCTGCAGTCAGATGACAGTTAAATGTGTGATCAATGTGATGAACTACTCTTCATGAGAAACCTACATATCCACGTTCATAATTCTTTGTGGTAAGCACATTTATAGGAAACAAATGGTTCTAGTAGGGATTTACCAGCACGAGGGACGGACATGCCTTGACATGGTAATTCATTAAAAACTACGCTTTAAAAATGCTCAAGATAAGGGAACATCATTTAAATTGAAATTGAACATGTGTACATGACTATTCTAGCAGGTAATAAGACCAGTTTGATCAATAAAAAAATTCTGACCTTATACTTCAACTATTTGGAGCATGGCTCCCGATCTTAATGAGACTGACAGACATATATATTAAGTAATAGTTTCGTGACATGCGACATAAATTATCTTAGGCCTAACCTCATTGGATGGGGCATCCCTGGCATTTTCTACAGGAATTTTAGTGTTATCTGCTTCCTGTGCTTTTGTAGAAACAGGAAGATCTGAAGAATCAGAAGCGTCTTGGCGAAGTGAGTAACTAGATGAAGGCCAACTTTCTGCATATGTAGCATTGGAGTATAATCATTAGAATCACAATTAACCTTATAAACAAAAGCAAAACATGAAACTAATTAAGCTGAAAAGCAACTATTGCAGATGCTACCTTCAGTGTTCACTTCTGGAGGAGACCCCTGCAGACTAACTGTACTTAAATTTTCTGACAGGTCAAGCCCTTGTTCGTCATTGATCTCTCTTTCATCTTCATTGGAAAAAACCACATCTTTCTTCTCCTTATTCAGTCGATAGCTTGGATCTACAATGTTTTCATCTTTTGCTTGTCCTACTATCGGTGTAGCAATTTCAACTGTAAGCCCCTTTGTAATGCTATCATCATTCGCAGTTTCACTCACTGGCCCTACTGGTTGCTCCCTTTTCTGAATATCCATTTCCACAGATCCCTTCATTTGCTCTTTGCTATCAGCTTTATTTTTTTCTACTTCGGTTTCAGATTCACTAGCTGGCATTTCCATCCCATAATCAGCGACGGCATTTGCAGAAATTTGCAAAATTTGCTTATCATCTTTCTCGGAACCAACATGCACTTTTTCTGTACTCGGCTTATCATCCATATAACCTCTTTCCCCCTGGTCCTGGATTTTTTCTAATAATCCCCTAGTCTCCCTTACTAACTCTTCATCCTCTTCAATATCAGAAGACTGGGTGAAATGCACATCTACCTTTTCCATCAGAAATTGTGTTTCGTTCTCCTTATTGTTGCCATTCTTCTCATCTTCCACAAACTCAATCACAACGTTACAGGCCTCCTCTATTGGCTGTTTATCTCTCACATATTCCTCCTCTTTAACTTCATTTATTCCCTGAACCTCCTTTTCTTTTTGTTGTTCTCCACTTGTCCCTCTTAATTCCTCATTCACTAAAGCATCAACGGCCCGAATTAACTGAACGTATTCATCTTTCTCTTTCACATTTCCGGATCCCAATGGCGTTTCATTCACAAGATTGCTGCTGCACTTTTCGTCTCTTTGGACAACAGCTTCAATACCCTGGCCCTTTTCTGCTGGCGGTTTGTTTCGACATTCCCCTATTATTGGCTGCTCTGTTTGCATTCCTGTTATTTCCTTAACTTCTTCGAAACTTAGGGATGGCCTTTCATTCATAAATTCACTATCATCTCCAGCTGATCCCTCTACATCATTTTGGACCCCATCTTTCTGATATGCACCCTTTTGCAAAATATCCCCTTTATCTGGTTCCTCATTTCTCTTGTCAACCAATTCAATTCTAGCCTCAATTTCTTCAATAATGTCCTCTTTTAACTCTTCTTCCTCCCTCTCTATGCTAATATCTCCTTTAATAACTTCATTTTGTACTCCATTAGTTTCTTCTTCTACTTCTTCTTCGCCATTACATGCTTTTCCATATTCCAACAATAATGGGGCAGATCGCGAAGGCATTGGAAGTAACCTACTCATTAAAGTCTTAGTGCAAACATAGCTTACTAATAAGACTCCATAAGGGACCGAACAGACGAACCCAATAGCAGAAATAGCCATAATTGGAGGAAAGAGAAGTGGTGCAGATGATATAACAATTCCAGTGACAAATATTTTCCTTCCCAATCTCATCAACCAACTTAGTTTGCCATTCTCACTATCCCCTGTTGATGATTCTTGGATTTCCCATTCTAATTCTGGATCATCCATCCTAGAACCACTTAAACAAAGCCTTGAAATTAGTTTCTTACTTATCTAAACAACAAAAACTAGTATCACCAACAAAATCTAAATTGTATGCAGCTAACCTTTAGTATGGTTAATTTGTAACTTGGCTTCAGACTTTGATGGATGCTGCAAAACAGAAAAGTTTTTGAAACAGGAACCTAATTAATCTATCGTGAAGATGACTTCAAATTCTGAAACATGATCATCGAACTAAGTATATAACGAGGATTTAAAGGGGAGAGAAAAAGCAATGAAGAACAACAGAAAGAAAAAGGAATGAGAAAAGAACAGATTCGATTTGTGTAAGCCTTTAATTTTAGAAACTATACCTGAGAGTGGTAGATGAATGGTTAGTTTGAAAGTGGATGAGGCCATGACGAATCTTCTGAGAGAGCAGATGATGTTTCGATTGAAAACCTGGGAGGAAAAATGCAAAGTGTAAGATGCAAGACAACTAAAAGGAGAGTGGAGAGTGTTGACAATGACACGTGTTGGAAGAGGAGACAGGCAGATGTCGATCTGCATGCAGAGATTAGTTTCCGCAGTTCAACGTGTTTGCTCTACACTGGCAAGTGGCAACCTTAATAGCCCTGTTCTTTTTGCCTCTGCATGTGCAGCATTTCGATACAAATCAGTGGCTGTGTGAATACATCTACCTATATTTACAAGAAAATGCTCTCACTACGTTTCAGTAAATTTAACTTAAAAATTAATATCTATATAATCTTATATTATACTTACTAAATTATAAACAAAAATAATAGTAGACAAAAGATGATATGAAAATATGAGCATTTCTATTGCATTCTATATTTTCATTATCTTTTCAAGTAGCATATTTCTCTTTGTATTTAGGGAGTTTAGACTTTTTATATTTTAAACATAAATAAGAAAGAGAGATGAAAGGTGAAAGGTTGAACATCCACTTAATAGCATTCATAACACTCCTTCCTTGTATGTTCATTATATAAAGGATATGCCTCATTAAAAATTTTGTGGGACAAAAATCTAGTGAAGGAAAAAAATAGTACATAATCCTTTAATACATAGTATATCACAAAAAAAAAAATGTATTGTGAAATTACTCCCCCTCATGTAAGCATCACTTAAGATCTTTGAGACAACGCAATCCAATGTTGAAAATTAACTTCTTAAATGTAGCAATAGGGAGCACCTTAGTTAAAAGATTTGTCAAATTCTCATTTGAACGAATCTGTTGAACATTTATATCTCTATTCTTTTATAGATAATGAGTGAAGAAAAATTTTGGTGATATATGTTTTGTTCTATCGCCCGTAATATATCCTTCCTTAAGTTGTGCAATGCAATCTGTATTATCTTCATATAAGACTGTTGGAGCTTCTTTTTCCAGAACATAAACCACAATGTTTTCATATGTGATGAATTACAGACATTAGCCACACACATTCACGACTAGTCTCATGGATTACCAAAATCTCAGCATGATTAAAAGAAGTAGCAGTAATTGTTTGTTTCATAGAGCGCCAAGAAATTGCAGTACCACTATATGGGGAAACATAACCAGTTTGTGATCAAGCATTTTAAAGATCAGATAAGTACCCTGCATCTGCAAAACCAACCAATTCTGTTTTGGGTAGGTTAGGGAAATATAAACCTATATCTCTTGTACCTTGAAAATAACGAAAAACATGCTTAACCCAATTCCAATGTCTTTGGGTTGGATAAGAGCTAAATATTTCTAATCAGTTGACAACAAATGATATATCAGGTCGCGTATGACTAGCAAGATACATTAATGCACCAATAGCACTTAAATATAGTACTTCAGGACCAAGAAAATCTTCATCATTTTCCCGAGGACGGAAAGGGTCTTTATTTACATAAAGTGACCTAACAACCATTGGGGTGCTCAACGAATGTGCGTTATGCATGTAAAATATTCTTAGCACTTTTTCTATATATGTTGTTTGATGCACAAGGATTCCATTCTTTAGGTGCTCAATTTGTAACCTTAGACAAAATCTTTTCTTTCCAAGGTCTTTCACTTCAAATTCTTTCTTTAAGCATTCTATTGTCACTAAAATCTCTTACGGAGTCCCAATGATATTTAAATCATCAACATACACAACAGTTATAACAAATCTTGATCCAAACCTCTTTATAAAAATGCATGGGGAAATGGGATCATTCTTATAGCCTTCCCTCAATTAGTACTCACTAAGGCGATTATAGCATATGCTCCCAAATTGTTTCAATCCATAAAGGGGTTTGTTTATTTTGATTGAGTAATTTCTAGAGAACATGAATTAGCTACTTCTAGCAGTTTAAAACCTTCTAGGAGTTTCATGTAAATGTTATTATCAAGTGGGTCATATAAATAGACTGTAACTACATCCATTAGGCGTAAATCAAGCCCTTCTTTATTTCCAGACTAATTAAGAACAAAAAAGTAGTTGCATCCACCACAAGAGAGTATGTCTCTTTATAATCAATATCAATTCTTTGTGGAAATCATTGTGTAACCAAATGCGCTTTATATCTCACAATTTCTCCCTTTTCATTTCTCTTTCTCACAAAAACCTATTTATATCCCACAGGTTTTATACCTTCAGGTGTACGAACTACATGTCCAAATACATCTCTCTTCGCAAGAGATTTTAACTCCGCATTAATTACTTTTTTCCATTTTGGCCAATCATCTCTTTGTCTACATTCTTCAATTGACATTGGTTCATAATCCACATTGTCATTCAAAATATCTAGTGCTGCGTCACATGAAAATATGTCATTGATGTCGATTTGATTTCGGTTCCACTTAATTCTTGAAATGACATAATTTGTTAAGATCTTTTCATTATCAGGTACTTGAGATTTTTCTTGAACTTCAATCATGCCTAAAATCTCTTCTAGAGATCCTTCTAAACTCATTGCTTCCTCAATCTGATCATCATCTATTTTTGCTTCCTTTTTTTTTTTTTGAGGATTCTTATATCTGGAACCAACTAGTCTACCACGCTTCAAACGTGCTTTAGACTCACTAGTAACTAGAGTTTGTCCTTCAGGGACATTTGATTGGAGCATTTACAGTTGGTATATGTGATTCTTTTTGGATCAGTAATTGTGTCTAGCAATTGATTTGCTAAACTTTGTAAATGAATTATCCTCTGAACCTCCAGTTCACATTGTTACGTACGAGGATCAAGATGAGACAATGATAATTCATTCCAATCTATTTATTTTTCTAGCTATTTATTTTCTCCACTTAACGTTGGAAAAACCGACTCATTAAAATGACAGTCAGCAAATCAAGTCGTAAATAAATTTCCTGTTGATGGCTCGAGATATTTAATTATTGATTGGGATTCATATCCAACATATATTCCTAACCTCCTTTGAGGACCCATCTTAGAGCGCTGTGGTGGAGCAATCGGAACATATACTGTAACAGTCCGGTTTATACCCTAGTCGGAACAGTGGTTTCTGGACCACAAATCCGAGTCTGTATAATATTTTAATATTATTTTCTCAGTATCTTTGATAAGTGATTATGCATGTTCTAAAGTTTCGTAAGTTAATTCGTCCGTCTGTGTGCTTAATTTGATAAAAGGACTAAATCGCATAAAGTTTAAAAGTGGCTTTTCATTTGATTAATGATCAAATTGATGTGGCTTTTGCTTGTAAGGGACTTATGTGGCAATTAAGCTAAAACTATTATAGTGGACGGCACTAAGTATGGCCATGTGTATTTATATGTTTAGATATTTAGATAAAATTTATATTATATACCATAAGTTATATTATTATAATGAAAACATTATAATAAAAGATAGAAAGGCCATTATTATCATATGTTTTTCCGAAAAACAAAAGAAAAAGAAAGAACAAAAAATTAAGGGTTTCGGCCATTGTAAGCTCAAATTAAGGTATGATTTTGATTTAGATTTGGATGATTTTTATGTTTTTGAGATTGTTGCTTAGTCTACTATCAAGCCCATGTCTCAATTTTGTGTATTGATGATGTTCATGAGGTATTCCATTGATGATATGTTGAGCTTTGTGATGAGTTTAGTTGTTAAATGAAAGATTTGAGCTAGATGAACATACTTTGTTCTTGAATTTTTGATGAATTTAGCTAATTAGGGCTAAATTGAGAAAATAGTAACTTGAGGGACTAAATTGCAAATTTGATGGAAAATATGGACTTGTATGAGATGTATGAACATTCGGCTAAGCATGAGTATGTGATAATTTTGTGAATTTGATGTTTTGAGAAAAATGGACTAAATTGATAAATTGTGCAAATGTAAGGGTTAATTTGCAAATAGACCAAAATATATGTGTTTGGATTGAATTGAATGAATTAGTGAATAAAAGGGTTAATTCTGAATATGTATAGATCAAGAAACGAGGAAAACAAACTTATATCGCGGGAAAGCGAAAGTAACCGAGTAGCCGTTTCCATTTCCGTTAAATCGGATCCGAGGTAAGTCGATATATAAATAAATGTATTTCTATTGAATTATATATGTTTATATGACTATGGATAATGTTGAATGCACATGAGATGTTGTATATATATGAATTCTAAGATAAGATTGACATAGTGTTAACATCCGAGAAGTTCCGTTCGAACATAGAAATAGATAGAATTAACTATATTATGACATAGGTGATCGATATCTGATTACGTGTAAGACCATGTCTGGGACATTGGCATCGTATTAATTCGAGTAAGACCATGTCTGGGACAGTGGCATCGATATCTGACTACGTGTAAGACCATGTCTGGGACATTGGCATCGTATTAATTCGAGTAAGACCATGTCTGGGACAGTGGCATCGATATCTGATTACGTGTAAGACCATGTCTGGGACATTGGCATCGTATTAATTCGAGTAAGACCCTGTCTAGGACAGTGGCATCGATATTTGATTATGTGTAAGACCATGTCTAGGACATTGGCATCGTATTAATTCGAGTAAGACCGCTCGGGACGGTGGCATCGATATCCGACATGTAAGACCATGTCCGGGACATTGCATCGTATTAATTCGAGTAAGACCCGCATCGGGACAAAGTGGCATCGATATCTCGACACGTATAAGACCATGTTCCGGGACATTGGCATCAGATTAATTCGAGTAAGACCCGTCTCGGGAAAGTGGCATCGATATCCGATCACGTGTAAGACCATGTCTGGGACAGTGGCATCGATATCCGATTACATGTAAGACTCTGTCTGGGACAGTGGCATCAACATCCGACTACATGTAAGACCACGTCTGGGACATTGGCATTGTACGACTATTCTGAGCATTCTGAGTATCCTATTAGATTTCGAATAGTTCAATAGGCAAGTCCGAGAAACGAACGACTATGTAAATTGTATATTTGTTTTAGGTGCGTTTAAAAAGTACATTATGTGTGTATGAAATGTAAGTGTCTATATGAACTTACTATGATGAATATGTGCATTGAAATGATGAGATAATATGTGAAGATATGCTTGAATTAGCCATATGTAATGTGATACAAGAATGGAAAAGCTATGAGCTAACAAGTATATGATGATAGGCAAGTTTGAATGATGAATGGTTAAATAAAAGTTCCAAGAAGAATTATGGCTATGCAATTGAGCTATTAGTGATTTCATATTAATTATATGTCTTGAATGCTTAAATATTAAGTTTATTTGTATATAACTTACTAAGCTTTTGAAAGCTTACTCTATGTGTGTGTTTTCTCTGTTTTATAGATAGTCAAAGCTACTGAAGGCTAGGGGATCATCGAGGATCGTCATCACACTACTCAACTTATTTTGGTACATTTTGGAAATGTATATAGCTAGATATGGCATGTATAGGCTAGTTATTTGGATAAGTATGAGATGTGAACTTAGCCATTTGATTTGGCTAGATATATGTTGGTAATATGTTTTGATGAATGTGTTATATTATGTATGTTTTGGTATGGTTTGAGAGCATACGAAATGGTTAAGTTTAAGGTAAGTAAATGGATGAACTATGCTTGTGTTTATATGAGATTTAATCTTGTAAATTAGTATGAATGAAATCGGTATTGAATGAGAAGATTTAATAGTTATTTTGGCAAGTCCATGGTTGTTAAATGTATATGGATTGTATTGGTTTTTGCTTGTAGGATATAACCCTTGTTGGGTGGCATTTTGGCCTTGCAAACGGCCTATAGTGTCACACGGTTGTGGCACACGGGGGTGCCTAGTGACCGTCGGGCTAAGTCAGTAGCTAGTTAAGAGTACACGGCCTTGGCACACGGATGTGCCTGGTAGCTGTGTGGTTTCAACAGGATCAACCACGGTCAGAGTACACGGGCGTGCTTGGTGGCCGTGGTGTTAAAATAGGTTTGACCACGGGGAGGACCCACGTGTGTGTCTAGCAGCCGTGGAAGGCACACGGTCTGCCCACACGGGCGTGTAACCCCTGAAACATAGAAAAGTTCCAAATTTTCGAGAAATTCTGTATGTGTTCCAGTTTAGTCCCGATCCTGTTTCTAGGCATGCTTAAGGTCTCGATGACTTATTTATGGGACACTATGATTGAGATTGATGAACAGTTGTATGAAATTTCTGTAAATGTTTCCGATCTTTTCGGTAACGCCTTTAACCCTAGTCCGGCGATGGATACGGGTTAGGGGTGTTACATTTGGTTGGTATTAGAGCTACGGTTTAGTCAATTCTCAGACTAACGTAGCATGTCAGAGTCTAGCTATACATGCCATATATCTGAATTGTGATAGTGTGATGAATCCTGACGTGAAAAATGTGATTTTTATATAGTAATGGATCCTGAAAGAGCTGTAGCTGATAACGTAGAAAGCAATGTGCCTGCTTCCGCACAAGGGACAGTGCCATCTGATTCGAGACCAGCTACGAACGGTCAAGTGGGAGAAGCTAAACAAGCTTTCTTCCAATTGATGAGTGAGTGGTTCACACAATTTATGAGAAATAATCTGACTGTTTCACAATCTCCTCCCCCGGTTAATCCCTTTCAGACATCTGTTATGCTTTCGACTATGAATCTGAATCTGATGAACAAGCCTCTGGTTGACAAAATTTGTAAGTATGAGGCCAGAGAGTTTAGGGCTACTAATGATGATAATACCGAGAAAGTCGATTCTGAAACTCGTAATGAAAGAAAAAGATCAATGAGTAATTTTTCTCAACCTTTGACGAAGAAATATAGAGATGCAAGCAATAAATCAAATGTTTCGTTTAGACATACGAGTAGAGATCGTGTGAGACCAAATGTTAGTATGAGAACTCAAGCTCCAATTGAATCAAATGATGGAAGTACTAAAAGCAACAAACCTGAGTGTAGACAGTGTGGAAGACGACATGTGGGAAAATGTTGGGGCAAGTATAACAATAGAGTTTGTTATAATTGTGGATTACGAAAACACTTTATTCGAGACTGCCCAAAGATGACAAGTGTTGGAAATGACAGATCCGAGCGACTTAAGTGTAAGCGTTGTGGTAAAAGACATCCGGGGACTTGTAGATTGAATAATCAAGCTTGCTTTCGATGTGGATCATTAGATCATTTTATTCGAGACTGCCCGGAGTCTGTTGAACAAGAGACTACTCAGAATTTGAGATCAGATAACGCTCCAGAGAGAGATAGACCTTCCCAAAATACAAGAAATGTCAGTAGTAGTCAGAGGTCTACGAGGAATACTGTTGCAAAATCTGAATTTAGAGAGCCAACTAGAGCGTATGCTATTTGAGCTTGTGAGGAAGCTTCATCTTCAGATATTATTACGGGTACGTTTACTCTGTATGACACTTTTGTGATTGCATTGATAGATCCTGGCTTTACTCATTCATATATATACATGAACCTAGTAAACAATAACACTTTGCCTGTATAATCTACTAAGTTTGTTGTAAAAATATTGAAACCCTAAGTAAAAGTGTTTTGGTTGACAAAGTATGCAAGAATTGTCTGTTAATGTTTCGAGATATCTTTTTCCCTGCTGATTTGATGCTTTTGCCATTTGATGAGTTGATGACATTCTGGGTATGGACTGATTGACATTATATGATGCTGTTGTGAATTGCAAAAGAAAGACTATTGATTTGAGAGGTCAGAATGATGAAATAGTTCGGGTTGAGTTAAATGATTTGAATGGTTATATGTAACTGAATCTATTCATCTGTCTGGAAACAAATTTGAATGTACATATGTGAATTGAGGGATAGTCTGGAAGAAGAATTTGTATTCTTGAAGACTTGATACTGAATTATAATTATAGGAACGATTCTATTTGGGAAACGTTGTGATGAATTAAAGTTAGTTCGATTGTTGAAGTTTTCTTCTACACGAAAATAATTTCGACCGAAATATCACTTCTAGTTTAGTCTGAGTTTAATAAAGAGAATTATGATTTTTGTCCTTGTGTTAATGAATGAAAGGTCTAAACTTGGCACAACAAGGTTAGCTGCAATTGTTGAAAATTTTTTGAGTCTATAAGTGATTCTTGTCCGAGGAAAATGATTATGGTTTTGAATATTTTGATTTGACAATGAATACGTGATTGATTTTATCAGGCAATGAACAGTTATTAGTTGAATTAGAAGTTAAATAAATGTTTATTTAGTGAAGTCGTGAAATTCAGAAGTGTGTCAGCAAACTATAAGTTAAAAGGAGTTCATCATAAATTGATTTCTGATTCAGAATCTCAGATGTGGTATCGATGATTATTTGTTATTTCGAGATAGAGTGTGTATGCTGAAAAGTTCTATAAATGTATACAACAAATTTGTGCTGCTTAGAAGATTGATAATGAAATGGTAGTGAAATGAGCTCAGTGAAAATAAGCTATACGGGGTCGATTTGATAAAAGGTTCAAAACAGAAGGTGAAACTGATTCGAGATTGTTTGAAAGCAGCATCTGATCGCCAAAAGCCTTATGCGGACTTGAAACGAAAAGATATAGAATTTGAAATTGGTGACAAAGTATTTTTGAAAGTTTCTCAGTGGAAGAAAGTGCTTCGATTTGGACGCAAAGGCAAGTTGAGTCCGAGGTTAATCGGACCGTATGAAATTATTGAACGTGTTGGGCCTGTTGCATATAGATTAAGGTTGCCCTCTGAGCTAGAAAAGATTCACAATGTATTTCATGTTTCGATGCTCCGTAGATATCGATCTGATCCATCACATGTGATTGCCCCATCTGAAATTGAATCCGATCTGATATGACATACGAAGAAGACCGATCCGTATTTTAGCTCGTGAAGTAAAAGAGTTGAGAAATAAGAAAATTCCGTTAGTAAGAGTACTGTGGAATCGTCATGGAATAGAAGAGGCTACGTGGGAGCCTGAGGACTTAATGAGACAGCAATATCCGACTCTGTATAACGGTAAGATTTTCTGGGACTAAAAATCCTAAGGGGGAGAATTATGTGATCCGGTTTATACCCTAGTCGGAACAGTGGTTTCGAGACCACAAATCTGAGTCTGTATAATATTTTAATATTATTTTCTGTATCTTTGATAAGTGATTGTGCATGTTCTAAAGTTTCGTAAGTTAATTCGTCCGTCTGTGTGCTTAATTTGATAAAAGGACTAAATCGCATAAAGTTTAAAAGTGGCTTTTCATTTGATTAATGATCAAATTGATGTGGATTTTGCTTGTAAAGGACTTATGTGGAAATTAAGCCAAAACTATTATAGTGGACGGCACTAAGTATGGCCATGTGTATTTATATGTTTAGATATTTAGATAAAATTTATATTATATACCATAAGTTATATTATTATAATGAAAACATTATAATAAAAGATAGAAAGGCCATTATTATCATATGTTTTGCCGAAAAACAAAAGAAAAAGAAAGAACAAAACATTAAGGGTTTCGGCCATTGTAACCTCAAATTAAGGTATGATTTTGATTTTGATTTTGATGATTTTTATGTTTTTGATATTGTTGCTTAGTCTACTATCAAGCCCATGTCTCAATTTTGTGTATTGATGATGTTCATGAGGTACGCCATTGATGATATGTTGAGCTTTGTCATGAGTTTAGTTGTTAAATGAAAGATTTGAGCTAGATGAACATACTTTGTTCTTGAATTTTTGATGAATTTAGTTAATTAGGGCTAAATTGAGAAAATAGTAACTTGAGGGACTAAATTGCAAATTTGATGGAAAATATGGACTTGTATGAGATGTATGAACATTCGGCTAAGCATGAGTATGTGATAATTTTGTGAATTTGATGTTTTGAGAAAAATGGACTAAATTGATAAATTGTGCAAATGTGAGGGTTAATTTGCAAATAGCACAAAATATATGTGTTTGGATTGAATTGAATGAATTAGTGAATAAAAGGGTTAATTCTGAATATGTATAGATCAAGAAACGAGGAAAATGAACTTAGATCACGGGAAAGCGAAAGTAACCGAGTAGCCATTTTCATTTCCGTTAAATCGAATCCGAGGTAAGTCGATATATAAATAAATGTATTTCTATTGAATTATATATGTTTATATGACTATGGATAATGTTGAGTGCACATGAGATGTTGTATATATATGAATTCTAAAATAAGATTGACATAGTGTTAACATCCGAGAAGTTCCATTCGAACATAGAAATAGATAGAATTAACTATATTATGACATAGGTGATCGATATATGATTACGTGTAAGACCATGTCTGCGTCATTGGCATCATATTAATTCGAGTAAGACCATGTTTGGGACAGTTGCATCGATATCTGATTACGTGTAAGACCATGTCTGGGACATTGGCATCGTATTAATTGGAGTAAGACCTTGTCTTGGACAGTGGCATCGATATCTGATTACATGTAAGACCATGTCTGGGACATTGGCATCGATTAATTGAGTAAGACCGCTCGGGACAAGTGGCATCGATATCCGATTGCGTGTAAGACCATGTCCAGGACATTGGCATCGATTAATTCGAGTAAGACCATGTCGGGACGTGGCATCGATATTTGATTACGTAAGACCATGTCCGGGACATTGGCATCGTGATTAATTCGAGTAAGACTCGCTCGGGACAAATGGCATCGATATCGACACGTGTAAGACCATGTCCGGGACATTGGCATCGATTAATTCGAGTAAGACCCATGCGGGATAGTGGCATCGATATTCGACATGTAATGTAACACCCCAAACCCGCCCAAAACACCTTACTACTGAATTCGTAATGTTACCGGGAAAAACATTTGAAAAGAATTTACTTGAAGGGTGAAAACACGTGTTGGGTTTTAATCAAATATCCCATCTATAGGAGTTAACTTGTTTATAAGAAGTTTATCGCTTTGGAAATCGATTTGGTTAGGAAAAGTACAACTTTAAAGTTCGTGTGAAGTTGAAAATCGTATACGTTTGAAACTTTAAGAAAGTTGGGTTGTTACGAGTGTCCGATTTGAAAATCTTAACTTAAGTTTTTAAGTTGTAAAAATTTGATTTCAAATCATTTGCAATTATTAATCGATAGTCGATCTAGCATAAAACATAATGAAAATCCCAACTACTTAAAATGGCCTTATTACAATAAAATCATCCTGATGTAACCGAAATTAAAGAAAATGTATTTAAGTAAGTAAAATCGCATCTGCATGGCCATCTCGAATCCACTCCAAACCCGATCCAAGACATCATGTATCACCCGCATTGTTTGGTAAATATTGGGTGAGTCAAACCGACCGAAGTCGTAATTAACCCACAAATTTCCGCAGATATGGGCGTGGCCCAAAACCACACAAATCCACATGGCATGTAATAATGCAAAATGTACCCAACCCACCTAGTGTCTATCCGCTACACACCCCGTATTCATCCCACCACACACACGTGGGATTACTAAATCGACCCTCCAATCGCTACACACCAATTCGACAATCAATGCCGTCCAGTTAGTGGCCTAGCCACTGGTCCACGTGATTAAATCACAAAAATCCACAACGTGACCCATGGTCAACGTCAATCCACGATGTAGCTCAAGGCTAACATCAATCCACAGTGAGGCTCGAGGCCATCACTAAACCACGTACATAAATGTACACCCTATCCTTCATTCCATATATATATACCACCCCATGCATATGCAACATGTTATAATGACATGGCCAAATAATGCATGAACAGATTATATAGGCATATGACATGCTACGTGTATCCACAACAATCATCCATAGCCACACCATAAATAAAAGACTAACCTGGTTACTGACATACCATTAAAGGTAACAATTCCACCACAGCCACTTTTTCGGCCATTTCACACATAATATATACAACTAATTAATTAACAGGGAAACTGTGAATTAACCACACACCTGATAACCTGAAGCACTACACTCTCGATTTCCCTAGCGTCCTCACTCAAGAGACTACAAAGTGATCTTCTTGTCCCTTTTCGCTACCGCCCACCCCCGGTGGCCAATCCCGAACTGCAGAAACTGAACGTTTTTTGAACTTAGGGGTAGGGACAACCCCTTCCTCTCCTCGACGAAGTAGATTTGAATCCCGAAGCTTCTCCTTAACCTCTGTCGAAACCTCCCTACAACAGTCTAGTTAGAATCGACTAACACTTCTTAGCTAAAAGATATGGCCTTTGGCCGAATATCACTATATCCTTACCTTGTTCGATCAAACCCCGAAGGCTCTTGCTCCTAACGCTGGCTTCAAAGAAAAGTTACGAACCCAAGACCTTGGATAGATTCAGCCACACACCTAAATACAGAGTTAAGTCTCTGATTCCGGCAACCAAAGTAAGAAAAGAGAGATTTAACCCAAGAGAGATCCCTTACCACACTATTGAGGTCAATTGGAAGGGATTGCACAAGATGGCCGACGGCACCTCACTACAAGTCGTCTATCGAAATAACTCTTTCCTTCACGATATGATCGGCACTGGAAGATTCGACTTGATGACAACCCTTGGAGATCAACGTGATAGAAAAAGAATAGAAGAAAAGTGTAGATAAGAATAAAAGAAAACGATGGGTAGAAGGTTCGGCCAAAGCACTAATCAGTTTTGAAGAAAGCAAAAGAAGAAAAGAATGATGGTGAGGCTCAAATAGAGGTTCGGCTATAGGGAATTATGGAGAGAAAACTCGATTTAAGAGAGATGGAAAAGTGATGAAACGAGACTCGAGATGAAAAGATGAAGGCTTAGGGATTTGGCTATGGTGATGGGTGCATTCGGCTTTCAATCACAAAGGGAAAGAAAGAAAACAAATGAGCTTTTGGAAGAGAGAAAACGCAAAAAGGGTGCCTAATACCACACTAAGCAAATTCGGCCTCTACCCCCCTATCATGACCGAAAATGCCATCCCAAGAGCCCTATCGCGGCCAACTCTCACCCCCTCTCCACATCCCTTATTTTCCTCCACATTTTTTCCTCCTCCCCACATTCAAATGAGTTTGAATGAGTCAAACTCTCATCTCTTCTCCTAGCCGCACATTCAAAACAATTTGACTCAGTCAAATTCCACCTTCCCAGTGCCATAGCCGAATCCAACTCTTCACTCCCCTTGACGCAAAAACAAATGCCAAAATGCTGCCAGTGCTGCTCGAACCAAGGCCCTTCTCACTCCCTGAGGCGTCATCCACTTGCACCTTAAGTGGCGCCTCCCTGCCACTTTACCAACTGAGTTCTTGTGTCCCTAAACGCAACCTTAAACCCCTTAAGGCCTAGCTCCCTTAGCTCCCCCCTAATCAGCTTAAACCAAAAAGTTTCACTAAGGCTTCCACCTAACCCCAAGGTTTCCCGGAGCCCCTAAACACAATCAAACAGCACACAGAGCATACTCACACACACACACACACATATGCAAAATGCGAGACCCCTAAATCCCGAATATTACATGTAAGACCATGTCTGGGACAGTGGCATCGTATTAATTCGAGTAAGACCCTGTCTGGGACAGTGGCATCGATATCCGATTACATGTAAGACCTTGTCTGGGATAGTGGCATCAACATCCGACTATATGTAAGACCACGTCTGGGACATTGGCATTGTACGACTATTCTGAGCATTCTGAGTATCTTATTAGATTCCGAACGGTTCAGTAGGCAAGTCCGAGAAACGAATGACTATGTAAATTGTATATTTGTTTCAGGTGCATTTAAAAAGTACACTATGTGTGTATGAAAGGTAAGTGTCTATATGAACTTACTATGATGAATATGTGCATTGAAATGATGAGATAATATGAATGAGCCATATGTAATGTGATACAAGAATGGAAAAGCTATGAGCTAACAAGTATATGATGATAGGCAAGTTTGAATGATGAATGGTTAAATAAAAGTGCCAAGAAGAATTATGGCTATGAAATTGAGCTATTAGTGATTTCATATTGATTATATGTCTTGAATGCTTAAATATTAAGTTTATTTGTATATAACTTACTAAGCTTTTGAAAGCTTACCCTGTGTGTGTGTTTTCTCTGTTTTATAGATAGTCAAAGCTACTGAAGGCTCCGGGATCGTCGAGGATCATCATCACACTACTCAACTTATTTTGGTACATTTTGGAAATGTATATAGCTAGATATGGCATGTATAGGATAGTTATTTGGATAAGTATGAGATGTGAACTTTACCATGTGATTTGGCTAGATATATGTTGGTAATATGTTTTGATGAATGTGTTATATTATGTATGTTTTGGTATGGTTTGAGAGCATACGAAATGGTTAAGTTTAAGGTAAGTAAATGGATGAACTATGCTTGTGTTTATATGAGATTTAATCTTGTAAATTAGTATGAATGAAATCGGTATTGAATGAGAAGATTTAATAGTTATTTTGGTAAGTCCATGGTTGTTAAATGTATATGGATTGTATTGGTTTTTGCTTGTAGGATATAACCTTTGTTGGGTGGCATTTTGGCCTTGTAAATGGCCTATAATGTCACACGGTTGTGGCACACGGGCGTGCCTAGTGACCGTGGGGCTAAGTCAGTAGCTAGTTAAGAGTACACGGCCTTGGCACACGGACGTGCCTGGTAGCTGTGTGGTTTCAACAGGATCAACCACGGTCAGAGTACACGGGCGTGCTTGGTGGCCGTGGTGTTAAAATAGGTTCGACCACGGGGAGGACCCACGTGTGTGTCTAGCAGCCGTGGAAGGCACACGGTCTGCCCACACGGGCGTGTAACCCCTAAAACATAGAAAAGTTTTAAATTTCCGAGAAATTCTGTATGTGTTCCGGTTTAGTCCCGACCCTGTTTCTAGGCATGCTTAAGGTCTCGATGACCTATTTATGGGACACTATGATTGAGATTGATGAACGGTTGTATGAAATTTCTGTAAATGTGTCTGATCTGTCCGGTAACGGCTTTAACCCTAGTCCGGCGATGGATACGGGTTAGGGGTGTTACATATACAACACTTCCAAAAATTCTCAGATAGGAAATATTTGGTTCTTAACCAAAAACCATTTGTAACGGGAAGAACTTATGATAAATTTTTGGCCTGACTCGAATTAGTGATGCTGCATGTAGTATGACATGTCCCCAAGCAGAAATTGGAAGTTTTGAGTTCATAAGTAATGGTTTTGAAATCAATTGAAGATGTTTGATTAATGATTCAACAAGACCATTTTGTGTATGAACATGTGCTGCAGGATGTTCAACACTTATTCTAGTAGACATACAAAAATCATTGAAAGCTTGGGAAGTAAATTCACCAACATTGTCAAGACGAATTGTCTTGATAGGGAAATCTGGAAAATATGCTTGTAATTTTATCAACTGAGCAAGTAACCTTGCAAATGCCAGGTTGCGAGTCGATAACAATGATACATGCGACCATCTAGTCAAAGCATCGAGTAAAACCAGAAAATATCTAAATGGTCCACACGGATGGTGTACAGGTCTATATATATCTCATTGTATCCATTCTAGAAAAGTGATAGATTCATAATTTATCATGGTTGGTGATGGTTGAATGATTAATTTGCCTTGAGAGCAAGCATCACATGAAAAATTATTAGCTTGAAAATCTGTTGGCTCTTCAATGAATGTTCACATGAATTGTCAATAACTTTTCACATCATAATTGAACCAGGATGGGCTAACCGGTCATGCCAAATAATAAAGTCATCAGTAAACTTCTGATTTATTATAGCATGTGCTTCAATTGTACTAATTCTCGTGTAGTACAAACTAGAGGAGAGTGTAGATAATTTCTCAAAAATATTTTTATTTCCTTGAATAATACTTGTAATTTGAAGATATTCATCATTCCCTTCACTTATTGTCTCAATATGATATCCAATATGGCGAAAATCTTTAAAACTCAACAAATTTCTTTGAGACTTAGGATAGCATAATGCATTATTAATTTGAAACTTAGTTCCTCTAGGCAACAATATATTTGCTCTTTTGGAGCCTTCTATGATTTTGGTACTACCAGATATAGTACTCACACTAGCTTTTTGTATTGTCAAATGAGAAAATTATTTCTTAGTATTAAGTATAGTATGAGTAGTTGCACTGTCTGCTAAGTATATGTCTTCACCATTTATCGCTAATTGAATTTGAGAGGTATTCATATTCTTCAAAGAAAAACAAATAAATATCACATGGATTTTCAAAATATATAAAATTTTCATAAATAGTTTAAAACATAATATAATAACCATGTTGTTAATAACATAACAAAATTGCATAAAATTTATTATTTAAAACTATAATAATAAAATGAAAAGATCAATTTTTTCCTTTAGGGGTGGTGAAGAAATCAACAAATTCCAAATGAGTTGTACCAACAATGCCATAATCATCTTTGTCATTATCACAAACAAAATTTGTCTCTATTTTGTTCCCTTTATCCTTAAATGATTGTTGATATAGTTCCACAAGATGCTTTGGTGTACGACAGGTACGAGACCAATGGTTTTTACTTCCACAACGATAACACAAACTTTCCACTTTCCCAGTTGTATTTTTATCATTCTTTCCATCCTTATGATCCCACTTTTAGTGGGTATTTCTGAAATGACCACCTCATTCACGTCCACATCCTTGACCATGACCATGACCACAACCATGACCACGGCCATGTCCTCGACCATGACTGCTAGTGTGGCCTTTACCCTTTCCATTATATGATGTCGCATTCACTTTAAGGAATGGAGTAGAGCCAGTTGGACGTGACTCATCATTTTTCATTAACAGTTCATTATTTTGCTTAGCCATAAGAAGACAAGATATTAAATCAAAATATTTCTAAAAACCTTTGTAGTAGGCCAATATAGTTCTTAACAAACTTTCAAGCAAACATACGTAATCCCTTAACAAAACTTTCAAGTATAACATAACATGAAAAAAATATTCAAGTAATTACAAAAATTTAGTCATAAAATAAATTACAAATAATTTGACTATGTTAGAAGTTTTTAACAAATTATGGGATTAGTGGAACCCTTAAAAAATGAAACAAATTATAAATATAAGTAACTTTATCATAATGGACATATGATAAAATGTATTACATACCTTGATCCAAACTAATAAAAAATGCAAAGCTCTTGGATTAATTTAAGTGCTCATGTTGATAACGTATTATAAACAAAAATAATATACAAAAGATGGATATGAGAATATGAGGATGTATATTGCCTTCTATATTTTTCATCATCTTTTCAAGTAGTATACTCTTTTATATATATAGAAAGATTAGACTCTTCATATTCTAATACATAAATAGTAAAAAAGGTTACAAGAAGATGAATGATTTAAGAAAAATGAAAGGTGAAAGATTAAAAAAGATGAAAGGTAGAAGGTTAAGGGAAATGAAAGGTGAAAGGTTGAATATCCACTTAATAGCATTCATAACATATTATCTATACTTACTACTATATATATAAAAGGAAGGCCTAACTTTCACGCTTGCAATTATGGTCCTTTATCTTTTACATATGTCCTTTTTTTACATTAATAACAACAATGGTTAAATCGCAATCATGGTCCCTCTATTTTTAGATTATATAAAAATTATCAAATTTCAATTTCAATTCCTATACTATACTCAAATTTGAAGTTTAATCACATACTTTAAATTTTGACATAATTTGATACCACAATATTTATAATGTCAATAGTTAATGTAAATATTTTATTCTAATTAAAATACTAACATATATTTAAAGAAATGTTAATATCATTAAATTTTTTGTTAAATTTAAATATATTATAATATTATTTTTTACATACATTTTTAAATTTTAAAATGTCAAAAAAAAACTTAACAAAAAAGAATTTTAATAAAATTAATAAAGCATATCATATCTGTTTGCTGAAACTATACTAATAATTATAAATAAAAAGAATGTCCATCAGGTTTTATACATTGACACGCGGATTAGATTTTAACCTTTATTTTGTATTAGAAGCCCAAAGTTGAAGAATGAAGTAATTGAAGAAAATATGATATGTAATTCCTTTTAAGTTTGAATTTGAGGAGGTATTACAACGAAAAAGAAAAAAAACTCCAATTTTTTGGCTCATAAATTTCTTGTAAGGGTTAAATTTTAATTTTCACTTTTTAACTTTTATAATATAACTTTTTAATATAAGTTGGTATTTCAATTTTTACAATATCATTAATTTGTTTAGGTATTTTATTTTGACTAAAATACTAATGTGATTTTTAAGAGTTGTTAACATTATTAAAATTATTTATTAAATTCAAATCCATTGAAATGTTGTTTTTTGTTATATAAATATTATGTAATTTTTTTTTAACTTCAAAATATCACACCAATAAATTTAACAAAATAATTTAACGGTGTTAACAATTTGACTTAAAATTTTAAATTCAAAAAGTAGCAGAATTAAATTCTAATAAATAAAATTATAAATATTAAATTCCAAATGTACGAAGAGTACAAAGATTTGAAGTATATTTTAACCTTCAAATATTTACTATATAATTTGGTCCAAAAAATTTAACCCAACCCAAAACGTGTTAGGGAACCATACATAGCTACACAAATTCTTTATAGATATTGATTTTTCCTGTTATACTCTATTCAGTGCTTAGTGGACTATTTTTTTTAGTGTAAAACGCAAATAGTCACTTAGCTTCATTGTATCCTCGAGGTTAATTTGATTGAAACTCATTTGCACACCGAATATAGGTGGTGGCGAATAGAATCTTAAATATAGTGGCTTGATACACGCCTTAGAGTCTTGTCCTATTGCTTCATTTTTCTGTTTATGTTTCATTCATGTTTCGTTCATGTGCTCAATATTTTCCTCACCGAAGTTTTGCACTAACACTTTTAAGGTTCTATTTGTTTTCATGATGGAAACTACAACACATGAAAGTGTAAGACTAAGGGAGTTGACTTCCAACTTTACCAAGCTTGATTAGTTTGATGGTGAAAATTTCAAATGATGGCAGAAAAAGATGCACTTCTTACTATCAACTTTGAATATTGCTTGTGGTTTGGATACTCCAAAATCGAAAGAGAATAAAAATGAACCTACTACTGCAACCTGAGAAAGGAAAAAATGGGACAATGATGATTGCATATGCATAGGCCACATATTGAATGGTTTATCCGATGGTTTGTTCGACATCTACCAAAATAAGGTCACTGTTTAATCTGGTGCCCTAAGTGTAGTATTTTCGTCTAAGTACACTTGTAATTTTTCAAATAGATTGGGAAATAAAGTTATTCATGAATTACATTAATACTTTGTATATTGTCCTCACATGATTTTTGCACGCAAAGCAAAATGGAAGCAAATGTTACTTACTGGTTGTCTAATGTTTAACTAATATTAAATGTTATTATGTGGTCGAATTGTAATACATAAATATAACTTATATTAGTTGACAAACCTAAACATGCCCTTAGTTTAATCGTAAATGAGCAAAACTATTGAAAGACTTTTATGTTGTCTATCAAATCCAATTGGGGAGATGTTTTGTCTTGAGCATCGAAGCAGATGACTCCCAGAAGATAAAGACATAGATGTGACAAAATGACTAATAGTACATCGGACTAGACCCAAGAAGAATAGATTTGAATCCTTTTATGGTTTATTCACTTGTGACGTTCATAGTGTGGCATACGTAAATACTGAGTGAATGATGGACTATGTCGCCTGACTCATAACATTGATGTAAGCAAAAGCCCGAGTTTGAATAGATATGGAACCGAAATTTGGTGCGTTGGGTGTATGACTTCTGTAGTATGTAGCATCATTCACAATAGTGGAATTCATAGCCCGGTACATGGGTAAATGATATCCTCTCATTAGCATTACATGGTTGATGAAAAGTAAACGTGGCCACAGTTCGTTCTTTTTTGTGATGAATGACTTGATCACTATTTGATAGTGACTGACTTTTCATGAAGGAAGATAATGGTTACCATGAGATAAAATATGATTATATTGGGAGAACAGATATTATTCCAAAGAGATCGAGGATATCCTATGAGGGTAACACACTTATGGTAAGGTCATTAGATGAGCACTGAGTAGATGCTTTCATAATGGTATGTCCTTAGGGAGAGCTCAGTCACGGTACTATAGTAGAATGACTTCATGACTAAATGAGTTTATAATTAATAGGCAAAAAGTCGAAACTTAATTATAAACCATTTGAGCCCTAACTACATATATCTAATCGGTCCCTCTGCTAGCTTGTTGAAACCAAAAATGAATTGCATGTTGAATATAAAATGAATAGAATGAATGAAAATAAAGAAATTGAAAACATTCAGAAATGATGATGGTTTTCTCTTAAATGTATAAATGCAATCATTTGGAAATGGATGTGGTTTTCTCAAAATGGAAATGGAAATGAAAATGAAAATAAGAAATGATTCATTTGCAAATGTACATAGATTACTCAGAAATGATCGAAACAATGAGTTTATATTTTTGAGAGGTTTTAAAGCTCAAAAATGAAAATAAATAATTCGGTCATAGTGAACAAATTGAGTTGTGAAATATTGAATATATTTTCTTGAAAATTTTTCCAAGGGTAAAATCGTTATAATTTTATCGGGGGTAAAATTGGGATGAGAAAATTATTTAATTGGAAAATTAATGTTTATTTTAGAAAATAGAAAAATATGTACTGGGTTGGATTAAATAGAAAACACATATAATTGGGCCTAATTGTAACACCCCCTACCCATATTCAATGCCGGAACCGGGCACGAGGCGTTACCGTAATAAAATCCTCAAGATCACCACTTAGGCACAACATGACCACTCTATTTGGCCATCACAACAACCTCAATCCCGACTTACGAGGCCTCTCTCAAACACACGAGGGCTCTCAAGAGCATATCAAAAACTCTTACGATCTTTAAAATTTTTCCATCTATACAGGGTGCACACGCCCGTGTAAGATTCGGCACGCCCGTGGATGTCACACACGCCCATGGTCACTACCCGTGCATGAAAACTCAAGCATTCTGCCAATTCCCCACGGTTAGGGAACACGCCCGTGCCCTCTGCCCGTGGTGCACACTGACTACCTTAACACGGCCTAGAGTCTAGACACACGCCCGTGTGGATAGCCCGTGGCCAACACTGATTAACACACACGTTCTAGGCACACGCCCGTGTGACTAGTCCGTGGTCTATTCTGACTTAAAATACTAACATGCAGGGGACACACGGCCAAGTCACACGCCCATGGGCTGACCGTGTGTCACACATGGCCTAGACACACGCCCGTGTGTCTACCCACATGGACAAGAACAAAACTATTTGCCAAGCTCTTTTCACCCTTCTAGCATACACAATCATGCACTCATTCAACACATCCAATGATCAACTCATAATCTTACAATCTCACATAGATAACTACATCTTTTCATATATTAAAATGCCAACAACTATGGCATAATACAAAAGAGATCATCCATCTAAAGGCTAACACATCATAGCCATTTACAACAAAATTCACTAACTTGTCTAGCCCCTATACATGCCATATACAAAACATTGAGTCTCATGTACCAGAGTGTGCTGATAGTTTGGGCAATCTTCCAATTGATCCTCGTATCTCGATTCAACACTTTTGCTCTATAAGACAAGGGAAAAGAAAAAGAGTAAGCTTTGAGCTTAGTAAGTTTACACATAAACAATTAAGCAACATAGTATAAGCTAAACAACAATTAGCCTTATACTAACATATAATGTACAACTATGCTTACTCTTTCTATCCCTTACCACATTTATTCCAACACATCATGAGTCACTTACTCATAACCATTGACATGCACCCCTGCATTCAATATCACATTTACACAATATACAACACATCATTATTTCTCGATAATACATCCACACAGCTAATCCACATAGCTAATCCACACAGCTAATCTCTCGGTGGTTTCGCACTTAGCCCACCACAATCAATTAATAAGGTAGTATCGCACTTAGCCTACCAACAAGGTATTCGTAGTGGTTTCGCACATAGCCCACTAGATAATATACCTAACGGTAGCATCGCACATAGCCAGCTCATCGTCAATATGCATTAGGATGGTATTGCACTTAGCCCGCCATTTAGCATTATTACTACACATTCACAAATCTACTTACTTAATCATTCATCCATTCATTTCACTTGAACCACATAGGTTCTCAATCATGCTGCTACACACTAGCTAGCATTAACAAATTGTAAGTATGAATGCATTGTTTATGCATAGACTTACCTCGAAACTCAAAAGTATAGAAACGTGCAATTTAGTCCACCACTTTGCTTTTGCCTCGGTTTCGATCCGGGCTTCGTCTTTCTTGATCTATAATGAATAAATCAGCTTATTCAACACACACATTGACCAAATTGACCCACATCTCATACTTTGGCAAAATTACTCTTTTGCCTCAAATCTTTCTCATAATTACACTATTGGCCCAAGGCTCGTAAAGTGATTTTTATTCAACTTCCTAGCCTTTCATGCTTAGCCGAATCACTTACTCAACTAAAGCAATCATCAATTCTCACTACATCACACATGTATGACCAAACTTAAGACTTTCACAAACTAGTCCCTACATGCATTTTCTATGGAAACTCATTTAGCAAAAGATGTTTCTACTACATCAAGCTTTCATAACATTCCATAAAACATCAAAATACATGCATGTCATACATGGCCATATTTTTGAACATCCATCATAGCTCATCAAATAGCTAAAAATAGCTTACTCATGCTACAAGGACTTCAAAAATACAAAGAATATAAAAAACGAGGCTAGATGCACTTACTAGAAAGCTTGAAAAATTTGAAGAACCCTAACAATGGCTCTTGAAAATTTAGTGACCTTGGAGAGAAGAAAATGAATGAATTTTGTCATCTTTTCTCCTATTTTAATCACTTAATTGATAAATGACCAAAATGCTCTTTTTGATAAACTTTCTATTTTAACTCATCCATGCCCAATTTTGTCCAAATATTAAAAATTGGAAAAATTGCTATTTAAGGACCTCTAATTAATATTCTAAAGCTATTTCACACAAATAGCTTCTAGAATCTCACATTTTGCAACTTTTGCAATTTAGTCCTTTTGGATAATTCAACCGCAATTTCACAAAATTGCTTCATGAAACTTCCACACTAGCATGCATACATAGCATAAACCTCAAAAACTCATTCATAAACCTCGGATTTGTGGTCTCGCACCACTATTCCGACTAGGCCCTAAATCGGGATGTTACAACTCTCCCCCCTTTAGAGATTTTCACCCCCGAAAATCTTACCAGTAAAGAGGTTTGGATGTTGCTCTCTCATAGCTTCTTCCGTTTCCCATGTAGCCTCTTCCACACCGTGTTTTACGCCATAACACTTTCACTAGTGCTATGCTCTTATTTCTCAACTGTTTCACTTCTCGAGCCAAGATCTTAATCGGCTCTTCATCATAAGACATATTCGGTCTTATCTCAATTTCCGTCGGAGGAATTACATGTGAAGGATTTGAGCGATACCGTCGCAACATCGACACTTGGAACCCATTATGAATCTTTTCCAACTCTACCAAGCAAAGCCAACCGGTATGCTCTTTGGCCCAACTCTATCTCAGTAATCTCATACGCCCTATGAATCTTGGACTCAATTTTCTTTTTCGTCCAAATCTCATAATCTTCTTCCATGGGGACACTTTCAAAAACACTTTGTCGCCCACTTCAAACTCAATTTCTTTTCTTTTCAGATCCGCATACGACTTCTATCGGTCCGAAGCAACTTTCAGACTATTACGGATTACTTTCACTTTCTTCTCGGTCTCTTTTACTAGATCGACCCCATGGATCCGCTTCTCACTAAGCTCGGTCCAATACAAATGAGTCCGACACTTACGACCATACAAGGCCTCATACGGAGCCATCCGTATACTTGATTGATAACTGTTCTTGTAAGCAAATTCGACTAAAGGTAGATATCTCTCCCAACTACCTTCGAATTCTAACACACAGCATCGAAGCATATCTTCGAGAACTTGAATCACTCTTTCAGATTGACCATCGGTTTGCGGATGGAACGCAGTACTGAAATTCAACTTTATTCCCAAAGCCTCTTGCAACCTCTTCCAAAACCTCGAAGTGAACCTCGGATCCCTATCGATATTATAGACACAGGTACACCGTGTAACCTCACTATCTCTGCAACATACAACTCGGCTAACTTATCCAAAGTGAATAATCAACACGTACTGGAATAAAGTGAGCCAACTTCGTTAGTCTATCCACAACAACCCACACAGTATCTCTCTTTTTCAGAGTCATCGGCAACCCCGTCACAAAATCCATGGTAACCCGATCCCACTTCCATTCGGGTACCAACACAGGCTGAAGCAATCCCGAAGGCACTTGATGCTCAGCTTTCACTTGTTGACAAATCAGACACTTTGTCACGAACTTTGAAATATCTCTTTTACCCGGCCACCAATAAGACTTCTTCAAGTCATTATACATTTTCGTACTGCCCAGATGTACTGACAAACATCCACTGTGGGCCTCACGCAAAACCTTTCGGATTAACTCCTCATCTCTTGGTACACAAATTCTGTCACGGTACAACAAACAACCATCCGAACCCACTCGAAAATCAGAATCACTTTCTGACCCACAATTAGCTCTCTTAGCTTGCATCTGACTATCATTTCTCTGAGCTTCACATATCTGTTGAACAAATAGTGGCTTAGCTCTCAACTCTGCCAATATAGCACCATCATCAGACAATGCCAAACTCATCCTCATAACTCTTAGAGCATACAAGGATTTCCTACTTAGGGCATCCGCAACCACATTCACTTTTCTCGGGTGGTAATCAATGACTAACTCATAGTCTTTCAACAACTCAAGCCACCGTCTCTGCCGCAAATTCAGATCCTTCTGATCCATCAAATATCTCAAACTCTTGTGATCCGTAAAGATTCGGCACTTCTCACCATATAAGTAATGTCGCCAAATCTTTAACGTGAAAACAATCGCAGCCAACTCCAAATCATGAGTCGGGTAATTCTTCTCGTGTGGTTTCAGCTGTCTCGAGGCGTAAGCGACTACCTTACCCTCTTGCATCAACACGCAGCAGAGACCATTAAACGACACGTCACTGTAAACCACGAACTCTTTCCCCAATTCTGGTTGAACCAAAACCGGCGCCTCAGTCAAAATTGTCTTCAGTCTCTCAAAACTCTGTTGACATGTCTCAGTCCATTCAAACTTGACATCTTTGTGCAAAAGTTTTGTCATCGAGGTAGCAATCACAGAGAATCCCTTTACGAAACGTCTGTAGTATCCTGCTAATCCCAAGAAGCTTCTAACTTTCGATACGTTCCTTGGTGGTTTCCAATCTACAACAGCTGATATCTTACTCGGGTCAACTCTAACACCATCACCCGACATAATATGTCCTAGGAATCTGACCTCTCGGAGCCAAAACTCACTCTTGCTAAACTTAGCATACAACTGCTTATCTCTTAAAGTCTGCAAGACAATTCTCAAATGTTCTTCATGATTGTTCTCATCCCGAGAATAGATCAATATGTCGTTAATGAAGACAACTACAAACTTGTCCACATATGGTCTGAAAACACGGTTCATCAGATCCATAAAAATTGCCGGTGCATTCGTCAAACCAAACGGCATAACCAAAAACTCATAATGGCCATATCTCGTCCAAAATGCAATTTTCAACACATCTTGCTCTTTCACTCTCAACTGATAATAACCAGACCTCAGGTCAATCTTGGAGAACACTGTAGCTCCCTTCAGTTGATCAAAAAGAATCATCAATCCTTGGTAAAGGATACTTATTCTTAACCGTCACTTTGTTAAGCTGTCTATAATCTATACACAACCTCATAGACCCATCTTTCTTCTTCACAAACAATACAGGAGCACCCACGGTGAGTAGCTCGGTCTTGCAAAACCCTTATCATCAACTCTTGCAATGAACCTTGAGCTTTTTCAACTCTAAAGGTGCCATCCTATACTGAGCAATCGAAATAGGTGTCATTCCCGGAACTAACTCAATCCCAAACTCAACCTCTCTCACTAGAGGTAATCAGGGTAACTCTTAGGGAATACATCCAGGATACTCACATACCACCGCCTTGCTTTCAAATTCTACTCCAACCTCTCGAGTATTCAACACAAAAGCAAGATAGGACTCACACCCTTTTCTCAAGCATTTATCACCACTAAGGAAGAAATCATCATCGGTAGACTATCCGATCCACTGATTCAACCCGAACCACATCTCCACTCTCACATTTCAAATCAATAAACTTACTACCACAGTTCACTAAGACACTATGGGTAGTCAACTAATCCATGCCTAGGATTAAATCAAACTCATCAAACGGCAACAACATTAGGTTTGCTTGGGAAAGCAATGACTCTCAATCATCAAAGGACAATTCTTACACACCTTGTCCACTAACACATGCTTACCTAACTGGTTTGACACCTTAACCACAAAGTCAGTAGACTAAGCAAAGTCATACTCAAACTAGATGCCAATCTCATGCAAATATAAGAATGAGTAGACCCTAGATCTATTAAAGCAATAACAAGTGTGTCAAAGAGAGAAAAAGTACCCGTTATCACATCAAGGGAGGATGCCTCTTCGCGAGCACGAATGGCATACGTCCTCGCAGGTGCTCGACCCTCCGGTCTCACAGCAGAGTCTCTAGATACACCTCTACCACTATTCCCGCCTCTCGGGTTCCTTGGTGGTCTACCCCTTGCAGACACATCACTGGATCTCATCTCTAGCTTCTCTTCCTTATCATCCCTCTCAGGGCAGTTTCGGATAAAATGGTCGGGGGAACCACACTTATAACAATTTCGACTGTTATCCCAACACTCTCCGGTGTGATATCTACCACAGCTTGGACACTCCGGTTTGTTCTTTGGATTGCCCACACTTTCCATCGAAGTAGCTTGGACTCTTGAACCCGAACGAGTATTGCCCAAGTCTCGATGCGAATAACCCACTGGTGTTGTCGTCCTAGTACTCACTTCCTTGGACCTTTTCGACTGGGCATGATACGACTTGCCCATCGGCCTCTTTCTAGCATCTCGGGCTTCACTCACAACCCTTTTCTTTTCTGTACTCAACTCTTCGGCCTTACTAGCCCTTTCGACCAACACCACAAATTATTTCAACTCCAAAATACCCACTAGGAGTTTGATGTCCTCATTCAGTCCGTCTTTGAACCTCTTACACAATATGGTCTCTGACGACACACATTCTTTAGCGTATTTGCTAAGCCTAACAAACTCACGCTCATATTCCGCTACTGACATTCTTCCTTGCTTCAACTCAAGGAATTCCTTCATTTTCTGATCAATAAACCTCTGTCTTATATACTTCTTCCGGAACTCTTCCAGAAAGAAGTCCCATGTCACCCGCTCTCTCGGGACCACTGACGTCAACGTCTTCCACCAATGGTATGCCGAGTCCCTCAGCAAGGATACGACACACTTCAAGCTCTCTTCAGGTGTACAAGAGAGTTCATCGAATACTCTCATTGAGTTCTCTAACCAGAACTCTGCCCTCTCAGGGTCATCATCAACCTTAGCTCTAAACTCCTCAGCCCCGTGTTTTCTAATCTTATCTACCGAGGGTTTTGATATCCTCACTACATCAATACCTTGAGGAGCCACAGGAATTGGCTGAGGTATAGGAGGAGGAGGTGGAGGAGGTTAAACATTAGGGTTCGCTCGAACATAATCTGAGTACCAATTGCTCATCATCTAGAGAAAGGCTTCCCGTGCCTCTTCCCCTTGACCCCTAGCCTCGGGTCTACTTTGAACAAGCACGGTTCCTTGCGTAGGAGCCGGCGCATTACTAGCTGCTTCATCAGCAGTCAATGGATCGGAATCCATATTCTATATAAAACAAGATTTAAAATCATCAGAAGCCACCACACTATCATTGTACACTTATGGCATGTATAGCAAGACTCTTACACCCGCTACGGTAGTCCTAGAACCGACTAAACCATAGCTCTGATACCACTAAATGTAATACCCCTTACCCGTATTCAATGCCGAAACCGGGCACGAGGCATTCCCGTAATAAAATCCTCAAGATCGCCACTTAGGCACAACATGACCACTCTCTTTGGCCATCACAACAACCTCAATCTCGAATTACGAGGCCTCTCTCAAACACACAAAGGCTCTCGAGAGCATATCGAAAACTCTTACGATCTTTAAAATTTTTCCATCTATACAGGGCTCACACGCCCGTGTAAGATTTGGCACGCCCGTGGATGTCACACACGCCCATAGTCACTACCTGTGCATGAAAACTCAAGCATTCTGCCAATGCCCCACGATTAGGGAACACGCCCGTGCCCTCTGCCCGTGGTGCACAGTGACTACCTTAACACGGCCTAGAGTCTTAGACACACGCCCGTGTGGCTAGCCCGTGGCCAACACTGATTAACACACACGTTCTAGGCACACGCCCGTGTGACTAGTTCGTGGTCTATTCTGACTTAAAATACTAAGATGCAGGGGACACACGGCCAAGTCACACGCCCATGGGCTGACCGTGTGTCACACATGGCCTAGACACATGCTCGTGTGTCTACCTACATGGACAAGAACAAAACTATTTGCCAAGTTCTTTTCACCCTTCTAGCATACACAATCATGCACTCATTCAACACATCCAATGATCAACTCATAATCTTACAATCTCACATAGATAACTGCATCTTTTCATATATTAAAATGCCAACAACTATGGCATAATACAAAAGAGATCATCCATCTAAAGGCTAACACATCATAGCCATTTACAACAAAATTCACTAACTTGTCTAGCCCCTATAAATGCCATATACAAATCATTGAGTCCTATGTACCAGAGTGTGCTGATAGTTTGGGCAATCTACCAATTGATCCTCGTATCTCGATTCAACACTTTTGCTCTATAAGACAAGGGAAAAGAAAGAGAGTAAGCTTTGAGCTTAGTAAGTTTACACATAAACAATTAAGCAACATAGTATAAGCTAAACAACAATTAGCATTATACTAACATATAATGTACAACTATGTTTACTCTTTCTATCCCTTACCACATTTATTCCAACACATCATGAGTCACTTACTCATAACCATTGACATGCACCCCTGCATTCAATATCACATTTACACAATATACAACACATCATTATTTCTCGATAATACATCCACACAGCTAATCCACACAGCTAATCCACATAACTAATCTCTCGGTAGTTTCGCACTTAGCCCACCACAATCAATTAATAAAGTAGTATCGCATTTAGCCTACCAACAAGGTATTCATAGTGGTTTCGCACATAGCCCACTAGATAATATACCTAACGATAGCATCGCACATAGCCAACTCATCATCAATATGCAATAGGATGGTATCGCACTTAGCCCACCATTTAGCATTATTACTACACATTCACAAATCTACTTACTTAATCATTCATCCATTCATTTCACTTGAACCACATAGGTTCTCAATCATGCTGCTACACACTAGCTAGCATTAACAAATTGTAAGTATGAATGCATTGTTTATGCATAGACTTACCTCGATACTCAAAAGTATAGAAACGTGCAATTTAGTCCACCACTTTACTTTTGCCTCGGTTTCGATCCGGGCTTCGTCTTTCTTGATCTATAATGAATAAATCAGCTTATTCAATACACACATTGACCAAATTAACCCACATCTCATACTTTGGCAAAATTACTCTTTTGCCCCAAATCTTTCTCATAATTACACTATTGGCCCAAGGCTCATAAAGTGATTTTTATTCAACTTCCTAGCCTTTCATGCTTAGCCGAATCACTTACTCAACTAAAGCAATCATCAATTCTCACTACATCACACATGTATGACCAAACTTAAGACTTTCACAAACTAGTCCCTACATGTATTTTCTATGGAAACTCATTTAGCAAAAAATGTTTCTACTACATCAAGCTTTCATAATCTTCCATAAAACATCAAAATACATGCATGTCATACATGGCCACATTTTTGAACATCCATCATAGCTCATCAAATAGCTAAAAATAGCTTACTCATGCTACAAGGACTTCAAAAATACAAAGAATATAAAAAACGAGGCTAGATGCACTTACTAGCAAGCTTGAAAAATTTGAAGAACCCTAACAATGGCTCTTGAAAATTTCGGTAGCCTTGGAGAAGAAGATGAATGAATTTTGTCATCTTTTCTCCTATTTTAATCACTTAATTGATAAATGACCAAAATGCCCTTTTTGATAAACTTTCTATTTTAACTCATCCATGCCCAATTTTGTCTAAATATTAGAAATTGGAAAAATTGCTATTTAAGGACCTCTAATTAATATTCTAAAGCTATTTCACACAAATAGCTTCTAGAATCTCACATTTTGCAACTTTTGCAATTTAGTCCTTTTGGATAATTCAACCGCAATTTCACAAAATTACTTAATGAAACTTTCACACTAGCATGTATACATAGCATTAACCTCAAAAACTCATTCATAAACCTCAAATTTGTGGTCTCACACCACTATTCCGGCTAGGCCCTAAATCGGGATGTTACACTAATACAATGAGAGGATCGAATCCTCATCATAATACATATGAGGGGAAACACACCCTATAAGCCCCTCTCCCTCTCCAGTTTGGACTAAGAAGTTATTTTTCTATCTGAAATAAACCTTTACAATTCAACAAGGGTTCTACTTTCTCTCCGTATAAATAGATGGCACCGATAGAGCTATTTACACAACTTTGAGAGATTGCACTGTGTTGAAAAATAAAGAGAATTTATTCTCAGCTATTAAATATATTTTTCAAGAATAACAATTCTACTGATTTCTATTAAAAAGAGATAATTTTTTTTTCACCCCAAAAAGAAAAGAAAACTTTTTCTAGTTCTATATTTTGATTCAATTGATTCGAGCCCACACTCGAAGCAGTTCGTGGTATGAGAATAATGGAGAAGGTCGTTTGGTTGAAATCTAGAAAACATCAAGGATTCGCTTATTCGAAAACTTAGGTATGATTTTGGTCTAAGGTTTATTGCTATAAATATAAAAAATCGGCCCAGTTTTCAAAATTTCAATTTTTCGCTATGCAAGAAAACTGTTTTCAAACTAGATTTTTTTTAACAATTGGTATCAGAGCCAAGTTGTGCTATGTTTATCATGTAAATCAAGAACGAATCTCTCCATGTTGTTTGATTAATATTTGATAAGATGTGACATTCTTGTAATTATTTCCAACATTCTTGTAGGGAAATTTACGCGAATGATTGTATATAATTATTTTATTGTTATGGATGATAAAGTAATTTTGCAAAAGTTGTGATTCCTAAAAATTTATTTGTAATTTAATTTATTTTTTGGGTATGTATATTTTAGGCCATGGACTATCATCTCCACGTAGGATTTTAAATTTATTAATTTAGAATAAAATATGTGAGCAGAAAACAAACATATGAATTTTGGTAAAATTATTTTTCGACGAAACCCGAGAACTGAGACAACATAACAAGAACGTGAACTGGAGGGTGGCCGACAGTAGTCTAGCAACAAGAGTCTGCCAGTGGTCTAACGGTGACCTATGATAACCCAATTTTTCTTGACGGTGGCCGACAGCGGCAACAATACGCAAATAGCAACAAAAAGATGATGATGACAAAAATGCGAATCGATACCACAATAAAATTCCATGATGGCAAAATTGAAGATCCAAAATATACTTTAGGGTGTGACCGCCTCTGTACATACCAACGTCCAGAGTATGAATACTGTAACTAAAAGATATGAAATATAGAGGTGGTCCACAAGTACACAGGTCAGGTTGTAATACAGTTACAAAGAGTGGGTGAATACTTCGTGGATCGTACCCAAATGAGGCGAGTACTAGATTAATTCTAACCTAAATGCAAATAGATCTAATTAGTACTTTAAATAAATCATATTACGAATAAATATAAAAGGGAGAAATTGCCTATAACCTAAGGAAAGAAATAACATGCATAATATAAGAACGACAAAAAACTGAATCTCTAAACTCAATGAAATCTAAGCATGAGTGATTAGTTCGTTTCAGTGATCATAACTAATTCCTATCTCGGGTTTCTACTCAATCAACTAGTCGTTACCCTAGCAGGATCTCTCAATCTTCCACTAAACTAATGAGCCGAAAAAAACTACTTATCTCTCGACCTTACAGTTCAGACCAATTCAGGGCTAAGGTGTTCATAGATAGGTCATACCAATTTTGGGTTAATTCCCTCTTAAATGACTTTCTAGGGTCATCAAGCCTAGGGTTTAAGTTCTCGCTCTCCCAAATAGCTGATATGCTAAGAAAACCCTACATAAAAATTAATTAATCACACTTCCACTCACTAGTCCCCCATAAGAGGATTAGTTCCTCATGGATTTCATAAACACAGTAAACTTGATAAAATAACTAGACATTAAGAGTAACTCAAGAATAGAGTATAAACAGAAATCTTGATTGTATTTAATTGATGAGCCCAGAATCCACAAAGAGTTTGATTGAATCTACAAACCATATCATCCGGCAAATGCTAATAGAAATAAACTAAAAAGAAATCTAAAACCTAAGAAAAAGGAAAAACTGAAAACTAAATTTACAAAGAAAACTTGATAATCTCCAAAGCTATCCTCTCTAAGAGCCTATTTATAGAGTTAGGGTTGTCATCGTCCTTAACCCTAGGTCAGCTGACATTCTCGTGTTAAATTTTCATTGTGCAGACCAAAATGTCCCTGGCTTGTAAGTATTTCTCGTACAAGGCCGATGTCGCGACACCCTAGTGCTTGTGTCGAGACATCGAAGGTAGTATGTTTAGGTTCAGGGTAGCTTTAGGAGTGTGCCGCGACACCAAAGGAAGTCTCGAGATTCTTGCATTCTGCTCCTTATGTTGCGACATTAAACTTCTCTTGTTTCAACACAGTGACCAGTATTGAGTTTCTACACCCTTGAATGGTCTAATGCACACTCACTAAGTATATTAGCTCACTTTTAGGTCTCATTCAGCCCCCAAGGTCAATAATAGACTCAAAATGCACTTTTTATTGGATTTAAACTAAACTAAGAAAACATATTAAAATATAATGAAAATGCTTGTATTCAAGCTTCTCAAGTAGAAAAACTAGTTTAATCTACTACATTGAATTACAACAGATCAAAATCCCCCACATATAAGTCATTGCTTGTCCTCAAGCAAAGCTAAATAAAAATAGAAAGTAAATGACAACCCTAGAGCAGGTATATTACAAAGATTGGTTTCGGAGTACATAGCAAGGTATTTTCATAATTGTACATAATCTTGACATGATATATAAGTGACTTACTACTCTTAAATCAAACACCTAAGTTCAGTATATTACAAAGTACACATACATTAAGGTTTTCAAATATATGAGTCCATCCATAAATTATACATGTATTTTGATTATCCTAGCAGAATACAAACAATCATTAATGCAATTAATTAATATGATGTCAATTCATGAAAAAGTCTACCTAGATCACACAGGGCTTTTCGGCTTGTAACGTTTTGAGGCTTAGTACAGGTATGGAATTCAGGAACAGGATGCATCAAAATGGTTTCAAGCATGAAAATAGATTGGCACATAATATTGTTCCCTATTCTTACCCCGTTAGTAACCTTTACCCACTCACCGTCTTATTTCTCCTTCTCTCACATTCCTTATTTCTTCGCATAGGAAGTCACAGCATAATACAACAACTACAAACGATTTTTTGTGCACTTATTGAATGAGTTTTTCTACTTCTGTGACTTTGTCATTGTTTTTTCTTTTTCAATACATCTCACTCATAAATGCTTTTACTTTTCAAGTACTT
Source organism: Gossypium sturtianum (assembly GCA_025698515.1). Lineage (NCBI taxonomy): Eukaryota > Viridiplantae > Streptophyta > Magnoliopsida > Malvales > Malvaceae > Gossypium > Gossypium sturtianum. The sequence continues at coordinate 71,167,370 of CM046955.1, read as the reverse complement.
TTCTACTTATTTCGATTTTCTTTTTGATTTTTTCGTTTGTTTCACATATTGGCTAAGCTATAATCACTGTATCACACTAATCTTTCCTATTTCACTTTGTTTTTACAAAATTCACCGTGATGTATCTACTTAACCCTCAATGCATATGGCCAGATGTCTATAGTTGTGCAGTTCAGGACCAAAGGAAAAAGGTAACTACAAATTAACGTTTTTGGCTCAGGTTTTGTATGAAGGTTCATCAAGAAGTGTTTTCTAACTCAAATATAGGTATTAAGGATGAATAAACTAGGTTAGCTTTTTGGCTCTGGGTGTATACCAAACAATGCCTTAGGTCATCCCTAGGTATCTCAATATTCACAAATTTAATCAATCAAACAATCACAAATTCAACAATTTATCATACATACTAGCATCCTCGTTTCCCTGAATTCTTTATATCATTTGGTATATTCAATTGCTCAATGCCTATTTACAGTGTAATATATGGAACTTAGTAGTTTAATAATAAAAAAATTTAAAATCATTCACTATCATGCCAAGTTTGTAGTAAATACAATCAACCTTTATTTATGCCCCTAAGCAATCACTTATGTTTCTACAAGCTCAAGCACACATTTGAAAGTAAAAATTAAAAGCATAAAAATTAAAATCAAATTTCCTTTGTTACCTCCCACACTTTAGATAACACATTGTCCTCAATATGTAGCCCTGAATAGATAAGGAAAGAAGTTACCTAATTAATCGTGACATTATTGTAATCTACTAGTGGGTTCTCCCTTTTTCGTTGTAAGCTCGTCAATATCGTGCTTCTTTTTTGTGAGGTTTTTAATATAGAGAAAAACAAAAAAAATTATATAATTCTAATATTTCTATAAATTAAATTAATTACAATTCCCTAATAATCAACTATACTTTAAATAAATTGGCCTAGCTAGTATATGTATAATCCTAATGTATGTTCGTATAATCCTAAATATGCATATGTAAGATTTTTTCCCTCCTGTAGTCCTCGTTTTCTCCTCTCTTCCTTTTTCCTTCTATGGAGTATTACAAATTGTCTATATAGGTCATCTCCAAATAATTTCTTTAAAGGGTTCATCAGCTTATCCAGTCGATACATTTGTACTTCTGCTGACCGCCTCCGAACGTACTAATGTCAAGAGTGTGAATACTGCAATAAAATAGAGAATTACAAGGCGATAACTGTAAGTATACTGGTTGAGTTGTAATATAGATTTAACAGCAAAGTAGGTGAGTACTCCGAGGATCGTAGCCAAGGGAGGCGAGTACTAAATGAATTTTAACCTAAACAATTAAAGATTTAATTAATACACTTTAATCAGTTATAGTACGAGAGTAAAACAAGAAGTGTTTTTAGGGTTTGTAAACTAATAAAGTAAAATCACATAAAATAATTAAAAATGCAAGAGATAGGGATGAATAAAGTGAATCAAATCTGAATATGGGTGATCAGCTCGCTTCAGCAATCCAAATTAACTGTCGTCTTGAGTTCCTCGTCAACCAACTAGTCACTACCTTAGCAGGATCTTCCGATCTTCTACTAACATAACGAGTTAGCCAGAACTACTTATCTTCTGACCTCACAGTCCAGACTGGCTTGGGGTAAAGGTGTGCATGAATAGGAAATACCAATTTTGGGTTAATTCCTACCTTAATGACTTCCTAGGGTTGTTAGGCCTAGGGTTTGTCTCACGTTCTTCCTTTCCCAAACAGTTGATCCATTGAGAAACCCTACAAAACAATTAAGTGATCATGCCTTTAGTCGCTAATCCCCCATAGAAGGATTCGTTTCTCATGGCTTTCACAAACAACATGGAATAAATGGAAGAATTAATCATAAGGAATGGAGTGAAATAGAGAGTTTAAGAAAGCCTGATTGATATTGATGAATAGTGTGAATCCACAAAAGTTGATCTCTTTTACAATCAGATCTCTTGAAGAAAACAAATAGCTAAAACTATGAAAACCTAAGAAATGATGAAAACAATTCTTAAACCTAAAGAGAAAATCTAAGCTAATGGAATAATGCCCATAATGTGTGCCAGAGAGGTCTATTTATAGCTTTCAGGTAGCCGTTGTCCTTAGCCCTAGAGTAGCTAACGTTCCCTAGCTTAAAGTATGATTGTGTAGACCCAAACGCCCCCCCTTTTCGTGTTTTATTCTCGCCATAGGGTCGATGTCGCGACACACCAGGACCTATGTTGTGACGTTGTAACACCCCTTACCCGTATTGAAGCTGGAACAGGGTTTGAGGCATTACCTAACTAAACTTGCTTAAACATCTCGAGTAGGGTTATAAAATTTTGTTTAAACCCATCCCTTACACATACTCGACCTAGGAGGCCCTAAACATACTCCCGAGAGGTATTGGAACTATCCCGGGAACTTTTACGAATTCGAGAATCCTTTCAACAAATCAGGGGCCACACGCCCGTGTGGGTTTAGTTACACGCCCGTGTGCCCCTAAGGCATGCCCGTGTCTTCCACCCGTGGTCGACACTGACTAACTTCACACGGCCTTGGCACGCCCGTGGCCCTGGCCCGTGTGCCAAACCTTGGCATTCTGACATATCCACACGGCCGTGTGCTTCAGCCGTGTGGCAATTTAAATTCCAAATGCAAGGTGCAGACTTCACACGACCTGGGCATACGCCAATGTGCTAGCCGTGCCTCCCACACGGTCTAGTCACACGCCAGTGTGTCTACCCATGTGAACAATTAGAAGGCTATCTACCAAGCCCTTTGCCACCCTACATTGCATACATACATACTCCAATTCCATTATACGTAATTCATGACCCAAAGACACATCTAAATACTCAATTCAACATTTATACACAAGGGCATAGACTTCAAGAAAATCACTTTCATTAAGAAAAAGAATTTTCCAAGTATTTGCCTAACTTAAGGCCATTTACAAAATGACTTTAGTAACATACATAACCAACACTTTGGCTAACAATTACAACTTAACAAAATATCCAAGTCCTGTACATGCCATACTCAAAATAAGTCTAAATTGTTATACCAAAGTGATGTCGATAGTGTGATTTCCAAACTCCTACGTCCACGATTCTCGAGTTATCTTGGCAATACTACAAGGAAGAAGGGCAATGAAAGGGGTAAGCATAAAGCTTAGTAAGTTTGCATTGAAATAAATAGCAATAATAAGTTCATACTATAATCCATCCATAGTATTAACTAACCATACACGAGTCAAAGGCTTCTTGACATACTTACTTACAATTGCCCTTATTTAGCACATACCGTGCCACATATCGTAATCGTTTCTTCGTGACTCATTCACGAGTACCTGTATTCACTCATTCACACGACTTTAGTAAAATTCTCATTTGTACTTCTAAACCAATCTACTTATCCCATTAATCACTAGCGATAGTCAAAAATGCATATGCATCATCATTAAGGTAGCTACGAAGCGAACGCCACATTCCCGAGGTGGTCTTACAATAGAATCACTACCAAATGCCAATGCCATATCCCGGATATGTTCTTCTATGGACTCTCACATCGGGTATCGATGCCACATCCCGGATATGGTCTTAAACGATTTTCATGTTCATCTCTGAAGCCATATCCCGGATATGATCTTATACGGGATCTTAATTCGGTGCCGAGGCCATGTCCCGGACATGGTCTTACACGAGACCCTACCCATTTCTCATCTCGATGATAGCAATCTCATATTCATTATAGTCCACTAGGACTTCAACATCATATTTAACATCAATTTCTCAATTTAATGAAGTATCATGCTTCAATATGATACCAAGCATTCTCAATTATGCTAACATAAAAATTGCATTAATCACATACAAACTTACCTCGTTTTCAAAATGAGCTAGTTCGTCGGTTTAGTCCAAGACTTTGTTCTTTCCCGATCGAAATGATTCTCAATTCTTCTTGCTCTATAATAGCAAATTAGCTCATTTTAATCACTATGTTAATAAAAGCATCTCAATAATCATGCTTAGGCAAAATTACTATTTTTCCCCTAGACTTTGGCAAAATGACTATTTTGCCCCTAGGCTCGGAAATTAATTCTAGTCACATTTCTACCTTCAACAAGCTTAGGTGAACATTTAATACTCTTATAGCATTCATCAAAACTCAGCATTTTACATATTTACAACAAATTTGTAACCTTTTCATTAAGGTCCCATTAGGTGTTTTCAAGACAACACCTTTCACAAAAGTTGTTCATCTAACAACTAAGACTCAATTTCTTCCATAAAAATGCAACAAATAACTATAATAGTTCTCATGGAAAAACTCTAAACTTTTCACCATATTTCACATTAGTCCCTTCATTTGAAAGCTTAAGCTTTAGGGTCTCAAAAGTACAACTATTTTCAAGAAAAGGTCACTAGAACACTTACTTTTTGAAGAGAAGAGTGGGCTGAAATTTTGAAGCTTTCAATCTCTATTTGGCTGTAAATTTTCGATGGGAGAGATGAAGTAGAAAGATGATATCTTTTCTCTCCTTATTCTAATATTAAACTATTAATTAAGTCCACCTACTCACCCACTTTGACCAACTTGGTCAATCCTTGTCCCCTATGGCCGGCCAAGCCTTTTCAAGGGGCTAAATTGCCTTTTAAAGGTCTCAAATTAACAATCTATGGCTATTTGGCACCTGTAACACCCCATACCCAAGTCCTAGACTGAGACTGGATACGAGACATTACCATACTTGAACTTAAGTAGACATGTACTTACGGGCTGTAAAATTTTGTTTCGAAACAGAAACTTCTCTTTCTTAATCAAAACATACGTTTCATGGGCCTACGAGGCCTTAAACACTTATCCAGAAAATTTTGAAACTCAATCGGGAACTTTTCCTCGAAACAGGGGTCACACGCCCATGTGACTTGGGACACACCCGTGTACCCCTAAGACATGCCCGTGTCTTCCACCCGTGGTCGACACTGACTAATTTCACACGACCTTGATACGCCCATGGCTTTGGCCCGTGTGCTAAACTTTGGCATTCTGACTTATCCACACAGTCCATACACACGCCCGTGTACTTCAGCCGCGTGGCAATTCAAATTACAAGTGCAAGGTGCAGACTTTACACGACCAGGGCACACGCCCATGTGTTAACCGTGTGTCACACACGGCCTAAACAAATGGCCGTGTGATTAGCCCGTGGTCTATACTGACTTATAACACTAATGTGCAGGGGATACATGGCCTAGACACACGCCCGTGTGTCTATTCGTGTGGGCACCTAGAGGCTATTTTCCAAGCCAATTGCCACCCTGAGATCAAGATCAATCCAATACTCAATTCAATAGCTCAAGTATTACATCTATCATGAACAAGGATGTATACTTCATTGATAGATAAAAACATACATACTTAATCATTCATGACCCATCTCTTTGGCCATATACAAAAAGAATACTAAGCTTGATAGCCAACACTTGGGCTAATTCTAAAACATAACTCAAAATGAAATGCTTCCTATACATGCCATACTTAATATAAACAACTTGGCTATACCAAAATAGCGATTGATAGTATGCTCCAAGCTCCGATAACGATGATCCACGAGATTAGCTTGACGGGACTACATGGAAAGAAAGAATTAAAGACGTAAGCATTTCGCTTAGTAAGTTTGCATGTAATGCATATAACAACGTATATATATATACTCTACATACTCATTCATCCTAAGCAAAGGCATTGCTAAGTTCACATGCTTGAGCTTACTTACTCTTAATGATTCTTACACTTATCATGGTACTTACTAGTCTAGTGCTTGTAAGGTAAATAAGGTACCTGTATCACTTAACCATATAGATTAGCATACTTTGTTACGGTAAGCATAATCTTAACTTCATCATTCATAACATGAATAATACTCTTAGTTAACTTTGACTAGCATACTTTGATGATAGCTTTACTTGCTTAACTTTCTTGCTTTCTCATTTATTCTTTACTCTTTTGCCCGATGAATTACTATGAACAACCGAGGATACTAAATCTCAACTCATAAATATCTCGATGCCAATGCCATACCCTAGATATGGTCTTACATGGGATCTCTCAACTTGGTGTCGATGCCATGTCTTGACATGGAATTATACGAAGTCTTCCTTGTGTGTTCCATTGGGAACTTACCATTGCCATGTCTTGACATGGTCTTACTTGGTATCTTTACTCATGAACGGGTTAATGCGGAGCCTTGGCTTGGACTTACATGAAATCTTCCTTGTTACTCACCAATGCCATGCCTTTGCTTGGACTTACATGGGATCTCTATCTCATGATAGCTTTTCAATGCCAAGACTTGTCTTGGACTTACATGACATCTTTACATGGAGACTCACCAATGCCATGCCTTGGCTTGGGCTTATATGGGTCTTCATCTCATAATAACTCTTTAATGCCAAGACTTGTCTTGGTCTTACATGATAACTTGCTTGATTGCCGATGCCATGCCTTGGCTTGGTCTTATACGGACTTCCTTGTCTCATGTGATAGATCGAGTATCCTAAGTAATTCAACTTCAATCGGGACTTTCTCATACTTAATCTCATTGATTTCTTTATTTAACATAGCATCAAAAATCTCTTGGAATTAAGATATATTCTACATCATATTAAGCAATTCAATGATATTAATCATAAAGCTTAGAAATCATACAAACTTACCTCAATGTACAAAATGTATGTAGAAATGCAATTTAGTCCTCGACTTTGTTCTTGCCTCGATTTCGATCCGGGCTTTGTTTTTCTTGATCTATAATAATAATTTAGCTCATTTAATACACACATTAACTAAATTGACTCTTAACTCATACTTCGGCAAAATTACCATTTTGCCCTAAACTTTCTCATAATTACACTTTTTCCCCAAGGCTCGTAAAGTGATTTTTATTCAACTTTCGTGAACTTCATGCTTAGCTGATTCATTCTCTTAACTATAGAAATAATCAATTCTCACTATTTCTATCATGTATGACAAATTTCACAACTTTTACAAACTAGTCCTTACTAGCATTTTTCATGAAATTCATTTAGGAAAAGATGTTTATCTAACATCAAACTCTCATAATCTTTCATAAAACATCATTTTACAAGCATGTCATACATGGGTAGATTTATGAACATGAATTCTAGCTCAACTTATAGCTATAAATAGCTAATTCATAATACGAGGACTCCAAAAATATGAAGAATATTAAAAACGGGGCTAGGATTCAATTACTAGCAAGCTTCAAAAATTGAAGAACCCTAGCTATGGAGTCTCTCAAATTTTCGTCACAAGGGGAAGAAGATGAATAAGAGTTTTGTCATCTTTTTCCCTTTTTAATCATTTAATTGATAAATGACCAAAATACCCTTCTCACTAAACCTTCAAAATTTCTAACTCATGTCCATTTTAGTCCAAAAATTATAATTTGGGAAAATTGCTATTTAAGGACTTCTAATTAATATTCCAAAGCTATTTCATACTAAAAGCTTCTAGAATCTCAAATTTTGCAACTTTTGCAATTTAGTTCTAATGGACCATTCAATGACAATTTCATAAAATTTCTACATGAAACTTTCATACTATCATGCAAACATATCTTAAACATCAAAACTCATTTTACTACTTCTGATTTGTGGTCTCGCACCACTGTTCCGACTAGGCCCTAAATCGAGATGTTACAATTCTCCATCTCTTAGGGATTTTCGTCCTCGAAAATCTTACTAGGAAATAGGTTTGGGTACTAGTTTCTCATGCTCTCTTCTGGTTCCCACGTAGCTTCATCTATCCCATGTCTTTGCCACAACACTTTCACTAGGGCAATACTTTTATTTCTTAGCTGTTTGACCTCCCGAGCTAAAATCGTAGCTGGTTCTTCACCATAAGTCATGTCGGGTTGAATCTCTATCTCTGACGGGGCAATTATATGTGAAGGGTCTGATCGGTAGCGTCGCAACATGGACACGTGAAACACATCATGTATCTTTTCTAACTCGATGGCAAAGCCAATCGATAAGCTACCGCCCAACTCTCTCGATAATCTCGTATGGTCCGATAAAACATGGACTCAACTTGCCTTTACGGCCAAATCTGAGAACCTTTCTCCTTGGTGACACTTTCAAGAAAAATTTATCCCCGACTTGATACTTTATCTCTTTTCTTTTTAAATCTGAGTAGGATTTTTGTGCATCGAAGCGACGACCTTTAAACTTTCTCGAATTACTTTCACCTTACATTCGGTTTCTCTAACCAAATCAACCCCGTGAATCTGGTTTTCCTTGAGTTCAGTCCAATATAAAGGCGTTCGAAACTTACGCCCATATAAAGCCTGATAGGGCACCATCTTCAAGCTTGACTAAAAACTATTATTGTAGGCAAATTCTACTAATGAGAGAAACTTTTCCCAACTGCCTTGGAATTCAAGAATACAACACCGGAGCATATCTTCGAGTACTTGTATTAACCTCTCTGACTGACCGTCAGTTTGAGGATGAAAAGCTGTACTAAAACTCAATTTTGTACCCAAGGCCTCTTGCAACTTCTTCCAAAATTTGGAGGTGAATCTCGGATCTCTATCCGATATGATTGACAAAGGAACTCCATGTAGCCTTACTATTTACGAAACATACAAGTTTGCCAACTTGTCGAGTGAGTAATCCACTAAATGTGTATGAAATGGGGTGACTTCGTAAGTCTGTCAACCACAACCCATACAGTATCTTTCTTGCTTGGTGACAACGGTAAACCCGTTACAAAATCCATGGTGATACGGTCCCATTTCCGCTCGGGAACCGAAATGGGTTGAAGCAAACCCGAAGGTACTTGGTGTTCAGCCTTTACTTGCTAACAAATCATGCATTTGGAAACAAACTTTGAAATATCTTTCTTCATTCTTGGCCACCAATATCATTGCTTCAAGTCATTATACATCTTGGTACTACCGGATGTGCTGAGATAAACATCCGTTATGTGCCTCATGCAAAATTCTCTGAATAAGCTCCTCCTTTCTCGGCACACAAGTTCTATCTTTGAACATCAAACTTCCATTGGGACTAATCTGGAAATCAGACTCAACATCTGTCTCGCACTGAGCTCTTTTGACTTGCAATTTACTATCCTCTTTTTGAGCTTCAATGATCTCTTGGAGAAACATTGGTCTAGCTCTCAACTCAGCTAGAATAGAACTATCGTCGGATAAAGTCATCCGCGAATTCATTACCCTTAATGCAAATAGGGACTTTCTACTCAAAGCGTCGGCGACCACATTCGCCTTTCCAGGATGGTAGTCAATGACTAACTCATAATCTTTTATCAACTCTAACCATCTCCGTTGCCTTAAGTTCAACTCTTTCTGTGTCATCAATTACTTCAAACTTTTGTGATCGGTGAAAATCTGACATCTTTCACCATATAACTGGTGCCTCCAAATCTTCAATGCGAAGACTATGGCAGCCAACTCTAAATCGTGCATCGGATAATTCTTCTCATGGGGCTTTAGCTGTCTTGAGGCATAAGCAATCACTTTTCCTTCTTGCATAAGTACACTGACCTAATCCGTTTAAGGATGCATCATTTGTATATCACGAACTCTTTCTCTATCTTGGGTTGTACTAAACCGGAGCTTCTATCAATAATGCCTTTAGTTTCTCGAAACTTTGTTGGCATCTTTCATCCACTCAAACCTCACATTTTTACGTAACAATTTCATCATCGGAGTTGCAATCATGGAAAACCCCTTGACGAATCGTCTATAATAGCCACTAGGCCTAGAAAACTTCTAATCTCGAGAGATATTCCTCGGTGGATTCCAGTCCATTATGGCGAAATCTTACTTGGATCTACTCGGACTCCATCTCCGAGACAATATGTCCTGAAATCCTACTTTCTTGAGCCAAAATTCACTTTTCTTGAACTTGGCATAAAGCTAATTTTCTCGTAGGGTCTGCAAGACCGTTCGTAGATGCTCGACATGCTCATTCTCATCTTGGGAATAAATCAATATGTAAATCGATAAAAATGACTACAAACTTGTCGAGGTATGGCACGAAGATGCGGTTCATTAAGTCCATGAATACCTCGGGAGCATTGGTCAAACCAAAGGGCATGACTAAAAATTCATAATGCCCATACCTCGCTCAAAAGCGGTCTTGGATACATCTCGAATCCTTTACTCTCAAGCTGGTAGTACCCGGATCTCAAGTCTATCTTAGAGAACACAAAGTGGCCCCCTTCAATTGATCGAACAAATCATCGATCCTTGGCAATGGGTACTTTTTCTTTACTGTCACTTTATTAAGCTGATGGTAATCTATGCACAATCTCATGGTGCCATCTTTCTTTTTCACAAATAAAACTGGAGCACCCCATGGAGAACAACTTGATCTTGCAAAATCTTTATCTGTCAAGTCTTGCAACTGTGACTTCAATTCTCTCAACTCTGTTGGAGCCATTCTGTAAGGACTAATAGATATTGGTACAGTACCACGAGCTAGCTCAATGCTGAACTCAACCTCTCTAACTGGTGGTAGTCCTGGTAATTCCTCGGGAAAAACATCCAAGTACTCACATACTATCGGTACTGACTCAACCTTTAATTCTGTTTCTCTATCATTCATCACAAAGGCCAAATATGCCTCATACCCTTTTCTTATGTATTTCTGTGCCGTCATATGAGAAATCATTACCGGTGATCTACCTTGTTAAATGCGATTCTACATGGAGAGTGTCCCCATTCTCACATCCCATCTCAATATATTTCTTCCCACAATTTACTATTACATCATGAGTGGTCAACCAGTCCATACCAAGAATGATGTCAAACTCATCAAATGGTAACAACATAAGGTTTGCTTTAAAATAATGACCTCTAATCATCAATGGGCAATCATTACATACTTTATCGACCAGCACACTTTGGCCTAACGGATTAGACACTTTAATCACAAATTCTGTAGACTCTATAGGCATACTCATACTGGATACTAGTTTCATGCAAATGTAAGAGTGTGTGGATCTGGGATCTATTAAAGCAATAACTTTAATATCATGAAGAGAAAAGGTACCTGTAATAACATCTGGAGAAGATGCCTCTTCACAAGCGCGAATGGCATACGTCCTTGTAGGTGCCCTACCCTCGGGTCTCGCAACTTGCTCTTTAGGGTTACCTCTACCACTTGCTCCACTACCCGGGTTCTTCTGCGGTCTTCCTCTGACCATACTCCCAGATCTCGGGTTCTGAGTTCTCTCTTCTTTCATCATCTCTGGACAATCTTTTATAAAGTGATCCTGAGAACCACATCTGAAACAAGCATTTTCATGCGCTCGGCACTCACCCAGATGACGTCTACCGCACTGTGGGCATTCTGGTCTATCAGATCGAATGTTCCCCACACTAGTGACTGAAGTAGTCTGTGCCTTATTTCCCGAATACTGTTTACCCTTGTTTCTACTTGAAAACCCTGTGGACGAAGCTGATCTGGTGGAGAAATCTCTTGACTTCTTGGAAGAGGGTTTGAATGACTTATTCCACTGTCTCTTTCTCGAGTCACGAGACTCCGTTTTAGATTTTCTCTTCTCTTTTACTAGCTCTTCGGCTTTACAAGCCCGCTCCACTAACACAACAAATTCTTTTAATTCTAGGACAATAACAAACAACTTAATGTCCTCTTTTAGTCCATTTTCGAATATCTTGCTCATGATGGCCTCGGTGGATACACACTCGCGAGTGTATTTACTGAGTCGTACAAACTCGCGCTCATAATCAGTCACAGACATCTTGCCTTGTTTCAGTTCTAGGAATTCTTTTCTTTTCTGATCGATAAATCTTTGACTGATGTACTTCTTTCTGAACTTTTCTTGAAAGAATTCCCATGTAATCTTTTCTCTTGGTACTATCGACACCAAGATGTTCCACCATTGATAGGCAGAATCTCTTAAAAGAGAAACTACACACTTCATGCATTCCTCAGAAGTGTATGACAACTCATTAAATACCCTGATGGTATTTTCTAACCAGAACTCGGCCTTTTCCAGATCATCATCCTTTCTAGCCCGAAATTCTTCTGCCCCATGTTTCCTGATCCTATCAACTGGAGGCTTCTCTCCTCTTACCACCTCCACTACTTGAGGGGCTACCGGGATAGGTTGAGGAATAGGCGGGGGTGGAGGGGTTTGAGCATTCGGGTTCGTACGAATGAACTCTGTATACCACGTGTTCATCATATGGAGGAAGGCTTCTCTACCCTCTTCTCCTCCTCTCTGACTCACCGTAGTGGGTCTATTCTCATTCTCGTTAGGCACCGTCCCTTCAGCGGGAGCCGGCGCGTTACTTTCTACGTCATCCGCTACAGCTCTTTCGGGATCCATTTACTATATGTATAAACATAATTTAAGTCGTTAGAAGTCATCACACTATCATTATGAAAACATTCTTACGTATGGCATGTATAGCTAGACTCGTGCTCGTGCTACGTTAGTCCTAGAATCGACTAAACCTGGCTCTGATACCACTAAATGTAACACCCCATACCCAAGTCCTAGATTGAGATTGGATACGAGACATTACCATACTTGAACTTAAGTAGACATGTACTTACTGGCTGTAAATTTTTGTTTTGAAACAGAAACTTCTCTTTCTTAATCAAAACATACGTTTCATGGGCCTACAAGGCCTTAAACACTCATCCGGAAACTTTCGGAACTCAATCGGGAACTTTTCCTCGAAACAAGGGTCACACGCCCATGTGACTTGGGACACGCCCGTGTACCCCTAAGACATGCTCGTGTCTTCCACCCGTGGTCGACACTGACTAATTTCACATGGCCTTGACACGCCCGATCCACACGATCCATACACACGCTCGTGTACTTCAGTTGTGTGGTAATTCAAATTACAAGTGCAAGGTGCAGACTTCACATGGCCAAGGCACACGCCCATGTGTTAACCGTGTGTCACACACGGCCTAAAAAAACGGCCGTGTGATTAGCCCGTGGTCTATACTGACTTAAAACACTAATGTGCAGGGGACACACGGCCTAGACATACGCCCGTGTGTCTATCCGTGTGGGCACCTAGAGGTTATTTTCCAAGCCAATTGCCACCCTGAGATCAAGATCAATCCAATACTCAATTCAATAACTCAAGTATTACATCTATCATGAATAAGGATGTATACTTCATTGATAGATAAAAACATACATACTTAATCATTCATGACCCATCTCTTTGGCCATATACAAAAAGAATACTAAGCTTGATAGCCAACACTTGGGCTAATTCTAGAACATAACTCAAAATGAAATGCTTCCTATACATGCGATACTTAATATAAACAACTTGGCTATACCAAAATAGCGATTGATAGTGTGCTCCGAGCTCCAATGATGATGATCCACGAGATTAGCTTGGCGGGACTACATGGAAAGAAAGAATTAAAGACGTGAGCATTTCGCTTAGTAAGTTTGCATGTAATGCATATAACAACGTATATATATATACTCTACATACTCATTCGTCCTAAGCAAAGGCATTCCTAAGTTCACATGCTTGAGCTTACTTACTCTTAATGATTCTTACACTTATCATGGTACTTACTAGTCTAGTGCTTGTAAGGTAAACAAGGTACCTGTATCACTTAATCATATAGATTAGCATACTTTGTTACGGTAAGCATAATCTTAACTTCATCATTCATAACATGAATAATACTCTTAGTTAACTTTGACTAGCATACTTTGGTGATAGCTTTACTTGCTTAACTTTCTTGCTTTCTCATTTATTCTTTACTCTTTTGCCCGATGAATTACTATGAATAACTGAGGATACTGAATCTCATCTCACAAATATCTCGATGCCAAAGCCATACCCTAGATATGGTCTTACATGGGATCTCTCAACTTGGTGTCGATGCCATGTCTTGACATGGACTTATACGAAGTCTTCCTTGTGTGTTCCATTGGGAACTTACCATTGCCATGTCTTGACATGGTCTTACTTGGTATCTTTACTCATGAATGGGTTAATGCGGAGCCTTGGCTTGGACTTACATGAAATCTTCCTTGTTACTCACCAATGCCATGCCTTTGCTTGTACTTACATGGGATCTCTATCTCATGATAGCTTTTCAATGCCAAGACTTGTCTTGGACTTACATGACATCTTTACATGGAGACTCACCAATGCCATGCCTTGGCTTGGGCTTATATGGGTCTTCATCTCATAATAACTCTTCAATGCCAAGACTTGTCTTGGTCTTACATGATAACTTACTTGATTGCTGATGCCATGCCTTGGCTTGGTCTTATACGGACTTCCTTGTCTCATGTGATAGATCGAGTATCCTAAGTAATTCAACTTCAATCGGGACTTTCTCATACTTAATCTCATTGATTTCTTTGTTTAACATAGCATCAAAAATATCATGGAATTAAGATATATTCTACATCATTTTAATCAATTCAATGATATTAATCATAAAGCTTAGAAATCATACAAACTTACCTCAATGTACAAAATGTATGTAGAAATGCAATTTAGTCCTCGACTTTGTTCTTGCCTCGGTTTCGATCTGGGCTTCGTTTTTCTTGATCTATAATAATAATTTAGCTCATTTAATACACACATTGACTAAATTGACTCTTAACTCATACTTCGGCAAAATTACCATTTTGCCCCTAAACTTTCTCATAATTACACTTTTGCCCTAAGGCTCGTAAAGTGATTTTTATTCATATTTCGTGAACTTCATGCTTAGCCGATTCATTCTCTTAACTATAGCAATAATCAATTCTCACTATTTCTATCATGTATGACAAATTTCACAACTTTTACAAACTAGTCCTTACTAGCATTTTTCATGAAATTCATTTAGGAAAAGATGTTTATCTAACATCAAACTCTCATAATCTTTCATAAAATATCATTTTACAAGCATGTCATACATGGGTAGATTTATGAACATGAATTCTAGCTCAACATATAGCTATAAATAGCTAATTCATAATACGAGGACTCAAAAAATACGAAGAATATTAAAAACGTGGCTAGGATGCACTTACTAGCAAGCTTCAAAAATTGAAGAACCATAGCTATGGAGTCTCTCAAATTTTTGGCATAAGGGGAAGAAGATGAATAAGATTTTTGTCATATTTTTCCATTTTTAATCATTTAATTGATAAATGACCAAAATGCCCTTCTCACTAAACCTTCAAAATTTCTAACTCATGTCTATTTTAGTCCAAAAATTATAATTTGGGAAAATTTCTATTTAAGGACTTCTAATTAATATTCCAAAGCTATTTCATACTAAAAGCTTCTAGAATCTCAAATTTTGCAACTTTTGCAATTTAGTCCTAATGGACCATTCAATGACAATTTCATAAAATTTCTACATGAAACTTTCATACTATCACGCAAACATATCTTAAACCTCAAAATTCATTTTATTACTTTGGATTTGTGGTCTTGCACCACTGTTCCGACTTGGCCCTAAATCAGGATGTTACAGCACCTTTAGCTGATAGAATGGAACTTTCGCACTTTATGCGATTTAGTCCTTTTTCGCGATTAAACATGAAATCGCTAAAATTAACGCACCAAAATTCTCATGCACTTATACTATCATGCTCTGACTCATAATATAATATGAAAATAAATTTCTCTAATCTTGGGTTAGTGATCCCGAGATCACTATTTCGACTAGCCCCTAAATCGGGCTGTTACAATTCTCCCCCTTAAGGATTTTTGTCCCCGAGAATCTTACCAGTGAAAAGGTTGGGATATTGGTTTCTCATCGTTTCCTCGGGCTCCCATGTAGCCTCTTCTATTCCGTGCCTTTGCCATAGAACCTTTACTAGGGCTATGCTTTTGTTTCTTAACTGCTTGACCTCTCGCGCCAAAATTCTAACTGGTTCTTCACCATAAGTCAAATCCGGTTGTATCTCTATCTCCGTCGGCACTATGACATGTGAAGGGTCTGAACGGTATCGGCGCAACATAGATATATGAAAAATGTCATGAATCTTTTCTAGCTCAGGTGGCAAGGCTAACCGATAAGCTACCGGTCCTATCCTTTCGGTAACTTCATAAGATCCGATAAAGCGCGGACTCAATTTGCCCTTCCGGCCAAATCTGAGGACTTTCCTCCAAGGTTATACTTTCAATAATACTTTATCACTGACTTTGAATTCGATCTCTTTCCTTTTCAAATCCGAATAAGACTTTTGTCTTTCTGAGGCGACTTTCAAACAGTTACGTATCACTTTTACCTTCTCTTCAGTTTCCTTAACCAAGTTGACCTCGTGTAACTGTTTCTCTTTGAGTTCTGACTAATACAAGGGCGTTCGGCACTTACGCCCATACAATGCCTCACAAGGCGCCATTTTTAAACTTGACTGAAAGTTGTTGTTGTTGGCGAATTCCACCAATGGTAAGTATTTCTCCCAATTACCGTGGAATTCCAAAACACAACATCGAAGCATGTCTTCAAGTATCTGAATTACCCTCTCCGACTGCCCGTCGGTTTGCGGATGAAAGGCTGTACTGAAACACAATTTTGTGCCCATGGCCTCTTGCAACTTTCTCCAAAACCGTGACGTGAATCTCGGATCTCTATCCGAAATGATCGATAACGATACACCATGGAGTCTTACTATCTCTGACATGTATAAGTCCGCTAATTTATCAAGCGAATAGTCGACTTGCACTGGTATAAAATGGGCTGACTTTTTAAGTCTATCAACCACTACCCATACTGCATCTTTCTTCTTTGGAGTCAACGATAAGCCCATCACGAAGTCCATGGTAATACGGTCCCATTTCCAATCAAGAACCATAATGGGCTGAAGTAAACCCGAAGGTACTTGATGTTCAGCCTTTACTTACTGACAGATCAGGCATTTCGATACAAGCTTGGAAATGTCTTTCTTCATTCCAAGCCACCAATACCATTTCCTCAAATCATTGTACATCTTCGTGCTGCCTGGGTGTACATTCAAACATCCGCTATGCGCTTCATGCAAGATTCTACGAATAAGCTCGTCGTTTCTAGGTACACAGACCCTATCTCAAAATGTCAGACATCCATCAGGATTTACTCGAAAGTCTGTCTCATTGTTCGACTCACATAAAACTCTCTTGGCTTGCAACCTGTTATCATCTTTCTGAGCTTTACAAATCTCTTGGAGAAACAATGGTTTAGCCCTCAATTCGGCTAAAACAGAACCATCATCCAACAAAGTCATCTGAGTACTCATGGATCTTAGTGCAAACAATGATTTTCTGCTCAAAGAATCGACGACTACGTTTGCCTTTCCCGGATGGTAGTCAATTACCAACTCATAATCCTTAATCAGCTCTAACCACCTTTATTGCCTCAAATTTAATTCCTTTTGAGTCATCAATATTTTAGCCTTTTATGGTCGGTGTAAATCCGACACCTTTCACCATATAAATGATGTCTCCAAATTTTCAACGCGAACACAATTGCAGCCAACTCCAAATCATGAGTCGGGTAATTCTTTTCGTGCGGCTTTAATTGCCTAGAGGCATAAGCAACCACCTTACCCTCTTGCATAAGTACGCAACCCAATCCGTTTAAGGACGCGTCACTATAAACCACAAATTCTCTTCCCGGCTCAGGTTGCACCAACACAGGAGCCTCAGTCAATAGTGTCTTCAGTTTCTCAAAACTCTGTCGACACTTTTCTGTCCAATCAAACTTTACATCTTTTTGCAAAAGTCTCATCATCGGGGTAGCTATCACGGAAAACCCCTTGACAAAATGCCTATAATAGCCGGCTAGGCCTAGAAATCTCCTTACTTCAGTTACGCTCCTCGGTGATTTCCAATCCACAATTGCTGAAATCTTACTCGGGTCAACTCTAATCCCGTCTCCCGAGACAATGTGCCCCAAAAATTCCACTTCCTTGAGCCAAAATTCACTCTTACTGAATTTGACATACAACTATTTTTCTCTCGAAACTTGCAGAACCATACTTAAATGCTCGGCGTGTTAGTTTTCATCTTGAGAGTAGATCAATATATCGTCGATGAAGACTACAACAAATCTATCCAGGTATGGTCAGAAAATGTGATTCATCAAATCCATGAAGATCGCGAGGGCATTCGTTAGACCAAAAGGCATGACCAAAAATTCATAGTGGCCATACCTAGTCCTAAACGCGGTTTTAGGCACATTCGAGTCCTTGACTCTTAGCTGATAGTACCCCGACCTCAAATCTATCTTGGAACATATCGTGGCTCCCTATAATTGATCAAATAGATTGTCGATCCTCGGTAACGGGTACTTGTTCTTCACAGTTACCTTGTTGAGTTGTCGGTAATCTATACATAGTCTCATAGAACCATCTTTCTTCTTTACGAATAAAACGGGAGCACCCCACTGAGAGAAACTCGGCCTTGCGAAGCCTTTATCCGTTAGTTCTTGCAACTGTGCTTTTAGCTCCTTTAGCTCAGTTGGAGCCATTCTATATGGAGCAATAGAAATAGGGGTAGTACCCGGAGCTAACTCAATCCCAAATTCAATTTCTCTAACCGGAGGTAGCCCTGGCATCTCTTCCAGGAAAACGTCCGGGTAATCGCATACTGTGGGTACCGAATCAATTCTCAAATCAGTCTCTTTAGTGTTCAACACAAAGGCAAGATAGGCCTCGTATCCCTTCCTTAAATACTTCTGAGTCGACAAGGTTGACATCATTACGGGTAGCCTATCTGGCTTATCTGATTCAACACGAATAAGATTACCATTTTCATCTCTCAACTCAATATGCTTCTTCCCACAATTCACAATTACACCATGAGTAACTAACCAATCCATTCCCAGGATGACATCAAACTCTTCAAACGATAATAACATAAGATCGACCGGGAAACAATGACCCTTAATCATCAAAGGGCAACCTTTGCAAACTCTATCAACCAACACACACTTGCCTAGGGGATTAGACACTCTTATTATGAATTCGGTAGACTCTATAGGCATGCTCATGCTAGAGACTAATTTCATGCATATGTATGAGTGGGTAGATCCCGAATCAATGAAAGCTATAACACAAGTATCATGGAGAGAAAAGGTACCCCTGATTAAGTCAGGGGAGGATGCCTCCTCGCGAGCACGAATGGCATATGTCCTCGCCGGTGCTCTACCCTCGACTCTAGCAGCTTGCTCTCTAGATGGATTCTTGCTACCCATCTCAATTCCCGGGTTTCTCAGTGGTCTTCCCCTATCAGTACTTCCCGATCTTGCATTCTGAGGCTTTTCTTTCTCGCCCACCTTGGGGCAGTCTCTGATAAAGTGGTCTAAGGACCCATATCTAAAACAAGCCTTCTCATTAGCTCGACACTCACCAGAATGGTGCCTGCCACACTAAGGGCATTCCGGTCTACTTGGTCAGACGTTGCCCACACTAGCAACTGATGTGGTCTGCCCTTTCGACCCAAAAATTGCTTGCCTTTACTTCGGGTTGAAAACCCCACTGAAGTGACTGATCGAGTAGCGAAATCCCTCGATTTCTTAGATGAGGATTGGGGAGACTTATTCAGTTGTCTCTTCCTCGAGTCATGAGACTCATTCTCAGCTCTTCTCTTCTCTTTAGCCAACACTACATTTATACACAAGGGCATAGACTTCAAGAAAATCACTTTCATTAAGAAAAAGAATTTGCCAAGTATTTTCCTAACTTAAGGCCATTTACAAAATGACTTTATTAACATACATAGCCAACACTTTGGCTAACAATTACAACTTAACAAAATATCCAAGTCCTGTACATGCCAGACTCAAAATAAGTCTAAATTGTTATACCAAAGTGATGTCGATAGTGTGATTTCCAAACTCCTACGTCCACGATTCTCGAGTTATCTTGGCAATACTACAAGGAAGAAGGGCAATGAAAGGGGTAAGCATAAAGCTTAGTAAGTTTGCATTGAAATAAATAGCAATAATAAGTTCATACTATAATCCATCCATAGTATTAACTAACCATACACGAGTCAAAGGCTTCTTGACATACTTACTTACAATTGCCCTTATTTAGCACATACCGTGCCACATATCGTAATCGTTTCTTCGTGACTCATTCACGAGTACCTGTATTCACTCATTCACACGACTTTAGTAAAATTCTCATTTGTACTTCTAAACCAATCTACTTATCCCATTAATCACTAGCGATAGTCAAAAATGCATATGCATCATCATTAAGGTAGCTACGAAGCGAACGCCACATTCCCGAGGTGGTCTTACAATAGAATCACTACCAAATGCCAATGCCATATCCCGGATATGTTCTTATATGGACTCTCACATCGGGTATCGATGCCACATCCCGGATATGGTCTTAAACGATTTTCATGTTCATCTCTGAAGCCATATCCCGGATATGGTCTTATACGGGATCTTAATTCGGTGCCGAGGCCATGTCCCGGACATGGTCTTACACGAGACCCTACCCATTTCTCATCTCGATGATAGCAATCTCATATTCATTATAGTCCACTAGGACTTCAACATCATATTTAACATCAATTTCTCAATTTAATGAAGTATCATGCTTCAATATGATACCAAGCATTCTCAATTATGCTAACATAAAAATTACATTAATCACATACAAACTTACCTCGTTTTCAAAATGAGCTAGTTCGTCGGTTTAGTCCAAGACTTTGTTCTTTCCCCGATCGAGGCAGATTCTCAATTCTTCTTGCTCTATAATAGCAAATTAGCTCATTTTAATCACTATGTTAATAAAAGCATCTCAATAATCATGCTTAGGCAAAATTACTATTTTTCCCCTAGACTTTGGCAAAATGACTATTTTGCCCCTAGGCTCGGAAATTAATTCTAGTCACATTTCTACCTTCAACAAGCTTAGGTGAACATTTAATACTCTTATAGCATTCATCAAAACTCAACATTTTACATATTTACAACAAATTTGTAACCTTTTCATTAAGGTCCCATTAGGTGTTTTCAAGACAACACCTTTCACAAAAGTTGTTCATCTAACAACTAAGACTCAATTTCTTCCATAAAAATGCAACAAATAACTATAATAGTTCTCATGGAAAAACTCTAAACTTTTCACCATATTTCACATTAGTCCCTTCATTTGAAAGCTTAAGCTTTAGGGGTCTCAAAAGTACAACTATTTTCAAGAAAAGGTCACTAGAACACTTACTTTTTGAAGAGAAGAGTGGGCTGAAATTTTGAAGCTTTCAATCTCTATTTGGCTGTAAATTTTCGATGGGAGAGATGAAGTAGAAAGATGATATCTTTTCTCTCCTTATTCTAATATTAAACTATTAATTAAGTCCACCTACTCACCCACTTTGACCAACTTGGTCAATCCTTGTCTCCTATGTCTGGCCAAGCCTTTTCAAGGGGCTAAATTGCCTTTTAAAGGTCTCAAATTAATAATCTATGGCTATTTGGCACCTTTAGCTTATAGAATGGAACTTTCACACTTTATGCGATTTAGTCCTTTTTCGCGATTAAACATGAAATCACTAAAATTAAAGCACCAAAATTCTCATGCACTTATACTATCATGCTCTGACTCATAATATAACATGAAAATAAATTTATCTAGTCTCGGGTTAATGATCCCGAGATCATTATCTCGACTAGCCCCTAAATCGGGCTGTTACAGACGTAGCAACCAACATATTTCTCTGTCGCCTTCTTTAGGGGTATGTCGCGACACCCTCAGCCTGTGTCGCAACATTGAAGGCAGTTTTTCACTTTCTCTATTCTGCTCTCTATGTTGTGATATCTTTTTTAAATGAGCTAGTTCGTCGGTTTAGTCCAAGACTTTGTTCTTTCCCCGATCGAGGTGGATTCTCGATTCTTCTTGCTCTATAATAGCAAATTAGCTCATTTTAATCACTACGTTAATAAAAGCATCTCAATAATCATGCTTAGGCAAAATTCTTATTTTGCCCCTAGACTTTGGCAAAATGACTATTTTGCCCCTAGGCTCGAAAATTAATTCTAATCACATTTCTACCTTCAACAAGCCTAGGTGAGCATTTAATACCCTTATAGCATTCATCAAAACTCAATATTTCACATATTTACTACAAATTTGTAACCTTTTCATTAAGGTCCCATTAGGTGTTTTCAAGACAACACCTTTCACAAAAGTTGTTCATCTAACAACTAAGACTCAATTTCTTCCATAAAAATGCAGCAAATAACTATAATAGCTCTCATGGAAAAACTCTAAACTTTTCACCATATTGCACGTTAGTCCCCTCATTTGAAAGCTTAAGCTTTATGGGTCTCAAAAGTACAACTATTTTCAAGAAAAGGTCACTAGAACACTTACTTTTTGAATAGAAGAGTGTGCTGAAATTTT
The DNA here is from genome assembly GCA_025698515.1 of Gossypium sturtianum. Lineage (NCBI taxonomy): Eukaryota > Viridiplantae > Streptophyta > Magnoliopsida > Malvales > Malvaceae > Gossypium > Gossypium sturtianum. Next base: position 71,144,969 of record CM046955.1, on the reverse strand, counting down.
GAAGCTTTCAACCTCTATTTGGCTGTAAATTTTCGGTGGGAGAGATGAAGGAGAAAGATGATATATTTTCTCTCCTTATTCTAATATTAAACTATCAATTAAGTTTACCTACTCACCCACTTTGACCAACTTGGTCAATCCTTGTCTCCTATGGCTGGCCAAGCCTTTTCAAGGGGCTAAATTGCCTTTTAAAGGTCTCAAATTAACAATCTATGGCTATTTGGCACCTTTAGCTTATAGAATGGAACTTTCACACTTTATGCGATTTAGTCCTTTTTCGCGATTAAACATGAAATCACTAAAATTAAAGCACCAAAATTCTCATGCACTTATACTATCATGCTCTGACTCATAATATAACATGAAAATAAAATTATCTAGTCTCGGGTTAATGATCCCGAGATCATTATCTCGACTAGCCCCTAAATCGGGCTGTTACAGACGTAGCAACCAACATATTTCTCTGTCGCCTTCTTTAGGGGTATGTCGCGACACCCTCAGCCTGTGTCGCAACATTGAAGGCAGTTTTTCACTTTCTCTATTCTGCTCTCTATGTTGTGACATCGGATCCCCCATGTTGCGACATAGTGTCCAATATTTACTTGAAATGCCCTCTAATGGTCTCTCGCACACTCACAAAGTACGTTAGCTCTCCCTTAGGCCTCATTTGACCCTTAAGGTTAATTCAAGACTCAAGTGCACAATTTATTGAGTGTAAACAAAACTGAAGAAACTGAATTAAAACATAACGAAAATGCTTGTATTCAAGCTCCTTAAATGTGAAAACTAGTTTAATCTGCTACACCGAGTTACATTAGATCAAACTCCCCCACACTTAATTCATTGCTTGTCCTCAAGAAATAGAAAGAAAGATTACAAAATGAAAAATGACGACCCTCGACCAGGTATGGTACAAGTATTGATTTCAAAGCATATGACTTAAGGATTTCATGTTTACTAATAAATTCGACATGATGTGTAACACCCCTAACCCGTATCCGACGACAGACTAAGGTTAAAGGCGTTACCGGACAGATCGGAAAGCATTTACAGAAATTCATACATTCATTCATCATTCTCAAGCATAGTGTATCTCAATACGGTCATCGAGACCTTAAACATGCTTATAAATCGAGTTGGGACTAAACTGAAACACATATGAAATTTCATGAAAATTAAAAACTTTTCTAACTTTCAGGGGAGACACGCCCGTGGGAGGAGACCGTGTGCCCTCCACGGCTTCTAGACACCCCCGTGTGTCCATCCATGTTTACATACTGACTATATCAACACGGTCACTAGGCACGTCCGTGTGCCATGACCGTGTGCTACCAGACTATATATTGACTTTTCCAACACGGCCACCAAGCACGCCCGTGTGCCATGGCCGTGTGCTCTTAGCTAGCTACTGACTTGTACACCACGGCCAGCTGACACGCCCATGTCGGGGCCGTGTGCTATCTAAGCTACATTCTGCCAATTCAACCACGGTCTTAGGCACGCCCGTGTGCCACAACCGTGTGACATTATAGGCCATTTACAAGGCCAAAATGCCACCCATAAGGGTCAACCTACAAGCAAGATAATCTATCTGATTTCATGCATATATGGCAACCAAAAACATACCAAAATGAACATTCCATCAACACATTCAATACCAATTCCATTCATACCAAATTACAAATTAAAACCCACATCATCTCAAGCATATATCATCTATTTGCTTATCCAAAACATAACCATTTCATAAGCATCAAAACATATCAAAACAACTACACATACCACATTCATCAAGACAAAATATGAACCAATAATTAGCCACAGCACATGACCAAGTCTATACATCAACTTATATAAAAAACTAGCCTATACATGCCATATCTAACTTATAAACATTTCCAAAGTGTACCAAAATGAGTTTAGTAGTGTGATGACGATCCGGGACGGTCTTGAGCCTTCAGTAGCTTTGACGACCTATAAAACAGGAGAAAACACACACACACACGAGTAAGCTTTCCAAAAGCTTAGTAAGTCAATGTACAAATAAACTTTGCATAAAATGCATATACTGCAAGTAGATACATTGGAACATCCAAATCACTAAGCATAATATCACAAATGTACTTTGTTTTATACACTTGTGGCCACATTTGCCACATTCATCGTTTTAAGATCCACATTCTCACATTTAAGCATACATTTCTTCATGTCAAAGTCGTATAGGTACTTACCTTTTTATACACACTTGTGTATATACTAAACGTACCTGAAACAAACATTCGTTCACTTATTTTCTCATAGCTCGGATTTGCTCATTGAACCATTCAAAAACTAATAGGATATTCAGAAATTCAGAATAGTCATACAATGCCAACGTCCCAGACGAGGTCTTACATGGAATCAGATATCGATGCCACTGTCCCAGACAGGGTCTTACACATAATCGGATATCGATGCCACTATCCCAGACAGGGTCTTACACGTAATTGGATATCGATGCCACTGTCCCAGACAGGGTCTTACTCGTATTCAGATATTGATGCAACTGTCCCAGACAGGGTCTTACTCGTATTCAAATATTGATGCCACTGTCCCAGACAGGGTCTTACTCGTATTCAGATATTGATGCCACTGTCTAAGATAGGGTCTTACTCGTATTCAGATATTGATGCCACTGTCCCAGACAGGGTCTTACTCGTTAACACAGAATAGATACCTTTGTATTTCTAAGTTCGTACGGGATTTCTCAGACTTATCACTATATCGACCTTATCCCAAAATTCATATACATAGTATCTCATAAGCATTCATTATCATTTATAGTCATGGAAATAAACTCAATTCAATACAATAACATTTATTTGCAATATGACTTACCTCGGATTCGATTTATCGAAAATGGAAACGGCTACTCGTTTACTATTGCTTACCCGCGATCTAAGTCCGTTTTCCTCGGTTCTTGATCTAAACATATTCAGAATTAACTCTTTTATTCACTTATTCACTCAATTCAATCCAAAGACATACATTTAGGGCTATTTGCAAATTAACCCTCATATTTGCATAGTTTATCAATTTTGTCCATTTTTCTCAAAACACCAAATTCACAAAATCTATACACAACCAAGCTTAGCCGAATATATATGTACATCATACAAACCCATACCTTTCATCAAATTAGCAATTTAGTCCCTCAATTTGCTATTTTCACAATTTAGCCCTAATTAGCTAAATTCATCAAAAATTCAAGAACAAAGTATGTTCATCTAGCTCATATCTTTCATTTATCAACTAAACTCATTTCAAAACTCAACATATCAACAATGGCATTTTACACAAACATCATCAATACACAAAATTAAGACATGGGTTTTATAGCTCTCATAGCAACGATTGCAAAAACGTAAAAATTATCAAAAACCGATCAAAACGAACCTTGAATTTTGGCTTGATAGTAACCGAATGTTCAAAGCTTCCAAGCTTTCTTTTTCTTTGTGTTATTCGGCTAAAGTAAAGAAATAAAAGATGAACACTCATCTTTTGCTTCAAATAATAAAATGTTATTATTTATTCAATTACTAAATTGCCCATCCATTAAACATATAAGACAAATTAATACTAAGGTTATTAAGACATTCTATCATCCACTATCTCAATGATGGCTTATTTGCCATTTAAGGCCTCCATTTTTACAAAGCCACAACACTTTGATACCTTAATAAATAGCTTACAACTTTCACATTTAATGCAATTTCATCCTTTTGTCAAATTAAACACACAGACGGACAAATTAACTTACGAAAATTTAACACATGCTTAACCACATATTAACGGCACAGAAAATATTCTAAAAAATATTATACAGACTCGGATTTCTGGTCTGGAAACCACTATTTTGACTAGGGTGTAAACCGGACTGTTATAATTCTCCCCCCTTTGGGATTTTTGTCCCCAAAAATCTTACCGTTAAACAGATTCAGATATTGCTGTTTCATTGAATCTTCAAGCTCCCATGTTGCCTCTTCAATTCCGTGTCGATGCCATAACACTTTCACTAACGAAATTTTCTTTTTTCTCAGCTCTTTTACTTCACGAGTTAAAATACGGATTGATTCCTCTTCATATGAGATATCAGATCAGATCTCAATCTCAGACGGAGCGATGACATGTGACGGATCGGATCGATATCCACGGAGCATTGAAACATGAAATACGTTGTGTATCTTTTCTAACTTAGACGGCAACTTTAATCTATAAACAACAGGCCCAACACATTCAATGATCTCATACGGTCCGATGAACCTCAGAATCAACTTACCTTTACGTCCAAAATGGAGTACTTTCTTCCACGGAGACACTTTCAGAAATACTTTGTCACCAACCCCAAATTCTATATCTTTTCGTTTTAAGTCCGCATAAGACTTTTGATGATCAGATGCTGCTTTCAAACAATCTCGGATAAGTTTCACTTTCTATTCTGAATCCTTTATCAAATCAACCCCGTGTAGCTTGTTTTCACTAAGCTCGGTCCAATACAGAGGTATACGACATTTACGTCCGTACAGAGCTTCATATGGTGCCATTTTGATGCTTGACTGAAAACTGTTATTGTATGCAAATTCAATCAAAGGAAGATACTATTCCCACGTACCATTAAACTCAAGTACATAGCATCTTAACATATCTTCGAGAATCTGAATGATCCGCTCGGATTGACCATCAGTTTGTGGATGAAAAGCTGTACTGAAATGCAGTTTCATGCCTAGAGCTTCTTGCAATTTCTTCCAGAATCTCGATGTAAATCTTGGATCTCTATCTGACACAATGGATAGTGGCACACCGTGCAATCTAACAATCTCTGAAATATAAAGCTCGGCTAACCTATTAAGTGAATAGTCAGATATTACCGGAACAAAATGGGCAGATTTTGTCAGCCGATCAACTATGACCCAAATTGCATCTTTCTTTCTCGGAGTCTGAGGCAAACCAGAAACAAAGTCCATCGTTACTCTATCCCATTTCCACTCAGGAATCAGAATCGGTTGTAGCAAACCAGACGGAACCTGATGTTTAGCTTTCACTTGCTGAGAGATTAAGCATTTCGAAACGAAGCCAAAAATGTCTCGTTTCATACCAGACCACCAATACTGTTGTCTCAGATCATGGTACATCTTTGTACTTCCCAGATGAACAGATAAACAACTGTTATGTGCCTCACTCAAAATCAGCTGAATCAACTCCGGGTTTCTTGGAACACAAATACGACCTCGAAATCTCAAACAATCATCAACCACTCGAAATTCAGATTCAGAATTCGAATCACACTGAGCTCGTTTTGCTAGTAGTTCATTATCAGATTTCTGAGCATCACATATCTACTGTATAAACAATGGTTTCGTTTTTAACTCAGCTAACATGGAACTATCATTAGACAAATCTAACTGAGCATTTAAAACACGTAGTGCAAATAATGATTTTGGACTCAATACATCAGCAACCACGTTTGCTTTACCCGGATGATAATCTATCACAAGCTCATAATCTTTTAACAACTCAAGCTATCTTCTCTGACGCAGGTTTAAATCTTTCTGAGTCATTAGATACTTCAGACTTTTATGATCTGAAAACACGTGACATTTCTCACCATACAAATAATGTCGCCATATCTTAAGTGCGAACACAATCGCAGCTAGCTCAAGGTCGTGAGTCAGATAGTTCTTTTCATGAGGCTTCAATTGTCTCGAAGCATAAGCTACCACTTTGCCTTCCAGCATCAGAACACATCCCAAACCGTTTAACGAAGCATCACTGTAAATTACAAATTCTTTGCCCGATTCTGGTTGTACTAACACTGGAGCTTCTGTTAACAGAGCTTTCAACTGATCAAAACTTCTTTGACATTTATCCGACCATTCAAATCTAACATCTTTCTGAAGTAGTTTTGTCAACAGAGTAGCTATCTTCGAAAAGTCTTTTACAAATCTGTGGTAATAACTAGCTAGGCCTAGAAAACTTCGGACTTCAGACACGTTCTTTGGAGATTTCCAACTCAGAATAGCAGAAATCTTGCTTGGATCAACTCGAATCCCAGAAGCTGACACAATATGTCCCAGAAAACTAACCTCGTGTAACTAGAATTCACATTTGCTTAATTTCGCATACAATTGCTTTTCTCTCAGAATTTGTAATACAATCTTCAAATGTTCAGCATGTTCAGTCTCATCCCGTGAGTAAATCAAAATGTCGTCAATGAATACTACAACAAATTGATCTAGATACGGTCTGAAAATTCTATTCCTCAGATCCATAAAAATAACAGGTGCATTGGTTAGTCCAAATGGCATAACTAAAAACTCATAATGCCCGTACCTCGTTCTGAAAGTGACTTTCGGAATGTTAGAATCTTTCACCCTCAATTGATAATATCCCGATCTCAGATCTATCTTTAAAAATATAGTAGCTCCTTTTAACTGATCAAATAATTCATTAATTCTGGGAAACGGATATTTGTTCTTTATTGTCACCTTATTCAACTGACGGTAATCGATGCACATTCTCATTGTGCCATCTTTCTTTTTCACAAACAGAACGGGAGCACCCCAAGGCGAAAAACTCGATCTAGCAAACCCTCTATCGGTCAATTCTTGTAACTGTGACTTTAACTCTTTCAATTCTGTTGGTGCCATTCTATACGGAGCTATCGAAATAGGTGTCGTACCAGGCATCAATTCAATACCAAACTCAACTTCACGAATCGGAGGCAAACAAGGTAACTCTTCAGGGAACACATCAGAAAACTCACAGACAATAGGCACTGATTCAACTTTCTTTTCAGACATCTTTGAATCAATCACATAGGCAAAATATGCCTCATAACCCTTTTACACTTAACTTTGAGCTTTTAATACCGATATCATAGCAGACAATCCATTCATATCATTAGATTCAACCCGCACAATTTCATCATTTGGACATCTCAAATCAACAGTCTTTCTTTTACAATTTACAACCGCATCATGCAATGTCAACCAGTCCATACCCAGAATAATATCGAACTCATTGAATGGCAGAAGCATCAGATCAGCATTTAAACAGTTATCTCAAAACATTAACGGACAATTCTTGCATACTTTGTCAACAAGAACACTTTTACCTTAGGGGTTCGATACTTTTATAGTAAATTCAGTAGACTCTACAGGCAAACTCTTATTGAATACTAAATTCATGCATATATACGAATGCGTAGAACCAGGGTCTATCAATGCAATCACAGAAGTATCATAAAGTGTAAAAGTACCAGTTATAACATCAGGTGATGAAGCTTCCTCGCGAGTTCGAATAGCATATGCTCTGGCAGGCGCTCTAGCTTCAGATATTACATCATTTTCTCTCATAGTTCTCTGACTACCACTGACATTTCTTACGTTCTTTGATGATTTACCTCTCACAGGTGCATTATCAGATCTCAGATTCTGAACAGTCTCTGGCTCGACCGACTCTGGGCAATCACGGATAAAGTGATCAAGTGATCCACATCTGAAACAAGTTCTATCATTTAATCTATAGCTTACCGGATGCCTTTTTCCACAATTTTTACATTCAAGTTTCTCGGATCGTACGTTTCCAACACTTGCCACCGAAGTTGCTGGAGCTTTGGAGCTCATTTGCGGTCTAGATTGATTTCTGTTCAAATATTTCACATTATCTCTGAAACGACTTTGATTATCTCGGAATCTTTTCGGAGTAGACTGAAATGATTTACTCTGAAATCTCTTTCTCATATCTCGAACTTCTGACTCAGCTTTTCTTTTATCTTTCCCGAGTGCCTCTACTTTACAAGCTCGGTCAATGAGTCCAACGAACTCTTTTATTTCTAAAATACCAACTAGAAAAATGGATGTCTTGATTAAGTCCGTCTTCAAATCTTTTGCACATTATAGCTTCAGATGATACACATTCTCGAGCGTACTGACTCAATCTCACGAATTCTCGTTCATATTCCGAAACAGTCATTTGACCTTGTTTTAGTTCCAGAAATTCCTTTCACTTCTGATCTACGAATCTCTCACTGATATACTTCTTTCGAAACTCGCTTTGAAAGAAGTCCCATGTAATTCGTTCTTTCGGAACAACAGAAATCAGGGTTTTCCACCATTGATAAGCTGCATCTCGGAGTAATGATACAACACACTTTATGCATTCATCCGGAGTCAGAGACATTTCGTCGAATACCTAAATCGTATTCTCTAACCAAAACTCAGCCTTTTCAGCATCATCATCATTGGTAGCTCGGAATTCTTCAGCTCCATACTTGCGAATCTTGTCTACCAGAGGCTTATTTAACAGATTTGGATGCATAACCGGTGGCACAACTGTAGTCTGAGGGGGATTATCCGGGGGTGGGGGTTATGAAATAGTCAGGTTATTCTTTACAAACTGAGTGAACCACTCACTCATCATCTGGAAGAAAGCCTGTTTAGCTTCTTCCCCTTGACCGCTAGTAGCCGGTCTCGATTCAGAAGGCGCTGTCCCTTGCGCGGGATTAGGTGCATTACTTTCTACGTCGTCTGCTACGGCTCTTTCAGGATCCATTACTATACATAAATCACATTTATACGTCAGGATTCATCACACTATCACAATTCAGATATATGGCATGTATAGCTAGACTCTGACACGCTACGTTAGTCCGAGAATCGACTAAACCGTAGCTCGATATAACCAAATGTAACACCCTAACCCGTGTGTCGACGCGACGGACTAGGGTTAAAGGCGCACGGACAGATCGGAAAGCATTCTGAGTAAATTCATACATTCATTCATCATTCTCAAGCATAGTGTCCTCAATACGGTCATCGAGACCTTAAACATGCTTATAAACCGAGTTGGGACTAAACTGAAACACATATGAAATTTCATGAAAATTAAAAACTTTTCTAACTTTCAGGGGAGACACGCCCATGAGGAGACCGTGTGCCCTCCACGGCTTCTAGACACCCCCGTGTGTCCAACCGTGTTTACATACTGACTATATCAACACGGTCACTAGGCACGTCCGTGTGCCATGACCGTGTGCTACCAGACCATATACTAACTTTTCCAACACGACCACCAAGCACGCCCATGTGCCATGGCCGTGTGCTCTTAGCTAGCTACTGACTTGTACACCACGGCCAGCTGACACGCCCATGTCGGGGCCGTGTGCTATCTAAGCTACATTCTGCCAATTCAACCACGATCTTAGGCACGCCCGTGTGCCACAACCGTGTGACATTATAGGCCATTTACAAGGCCAAAATGCCACCCATAAGGGTCAACCTACAAGCAAGATAATCCATTTGATTTCATGCATATATGGCAACCAAAAACATACCAAAATGAACATTCCATCAACACATTCAATACCAATTCCATTCATACCAAATTACAAACTAAAACCAACATCATTTCAAGCATATATCATCTATTTGCTTATCCAAAACATAACCATTTCATAAGCATCAAAACATATCAAAACAACTACACATACCACATTCATCAAGACAAAATATGAACCAATAATTAGCCACAGCACATGACCAAGTCTATACATCAACTTATATAAAAAACTAGCCTATACATGCCATATCTAACTTATAAACATTTCCAAAGTGTACCAAAATGAGTTTAGTAGTATGATGACGATCCGTGACGGTCTCGAGCCTTCAGTAGCTTTGACGACCTATAAAACAGAGAAAACACACACACACACAGAGTAAGCTTTCCAAAAGCTTAGTAAGTCAATGTACAAATAAACTTTGCATAAAATGCATATATTGCAAGTAGATACATTGGAACATCCAAATCACTAAGCATAATATCACAAATGTACTTTGTTTTATACACTTGTGGCCACATTTGCCACATTCATCGTTTTAAGATCCACATTCTCACATTTAAGCATACATTTCTTCATGTCAAAGTCGTATAGGTACTTACCTTTTTATACACACTTGTGTATATACTAAACGTACCTGAAACAAACATTCGTTCACTTATTTTCTCATAGCTCAGATTTGCTCATTGAACCGTTCAAAAACTAATAGGATACTCAGAAATTCAGAATAGTCATACAATGCCAACGTCCCAGACGAGGTCTTACATGGAATCAGATATCGATGCCACTGTCCCAGACAGGGTCTTACACATAATCGGATATCGATGCCACTATCCCAGACAGGGTCTTACACGTAATTGGATATCGATGCCACTGTCCCAGACAGGGTCTTACTCGTATTCAGATATTGATGCAACTATCCCAGACAGGGTCTTACTCGTATTCAAATATTGATGCCCTTTGTCCCGCATGTGGTCTTACTCGTATTCAGATATTGATGCCACTGTCTAAGACAGGTCTTACTCGTATTCGAGATATTGATGCCTTGTCCGCAGTGGTCTTACTCGTTAACACAGAATAGATACCTTTGTATTCCTAAGTTCGTACGGGATTTCTCAGACTTATCACTATATCGACCTTATCCCAAAATTCATATACATAGTATCTCATAAGCATTCATTATCATTTATAGTCATGGAAATAAACTCAATTCAATACAATAACATTTATTTGCAATATGACTTACCTCGGAGTCGATTTATCGAAAATGGAAACGGCTACTCGTTTACTTTTGCTTACCCACGATCTAAGTCCGTTTTCCTCGGTTTTTGATCTAAACATATTCAGAATTAACTCATTTATTCACTTATTCACTCAATTCAATCCAAAGACATACATTTAGGGCTATTTGCAAATTAACCCTCATATTTGCATAGTTTATCAATTTTGTCCATTTTTCTCAAAACACCAAATTCACAAAATCTATACACAACCAAGCTTAGCTGAATATATATGTACATCATACAAACCCATACCTTTCATCAAATTAGCAATTTAGTCCCTCAATTTCCTATTTTCACAATTTAGCCCTAATTAGCTAAATTCATCAAAAATTCAAGAACAAAGTATGTTCATCTAGCTCATATCTTTCATTTATCAACTAAACTCATTTCAAAACTCAACATATCAACAATGGCATTTTACACAAACATCATCAATACACAAAATTAATACATGGGTTTTATAGCTCTCAAAGCAATGATTACAAAAACGTAAAAATTATCGAAAACCGATCAAAACGAACCTTGAATTTTGGCTTGATAGTAACCGAATGTTCAAAGCTTCCAAGATTTCTTTTTCTTTGTGTTATTCGGCTAAAGTAAAGAAATAAAAGATGAACACTCATCTTTTGCTTCAAATAATAAAATGTTATTATTTATTCAATTACTAAATTGCCCCTCCATTAAACATATAAGACAAATTAATACTAAGGTTATTAAGACATTCTATCATCCACTATCTCAATGATGGCCTTTTTGCCATATAAGGCCTCCATTTTTACAAAGCCTCAACACTTTGATTCCTTAATAAATAGCATACAACTTTCACATTTAATGCAATTTCATCCTTTTGTCAAATTAAACACACAGACGGACAAATTAACTTACGAAAATTTAACACATGCTTAACCACATATTAACGGGACAGAAAATATTCTAAAAAATATTATACAGACTCAGATTTGTGGTCTCGAAACTACTGTTCCGACTAGGGTGTAAACCGGACTATTACATGATGAGTAGTTGACTTACCACTTTTGATCACAAACATATAAATTCAGTATGTTACAAGATATAAAAGTATTAAGGTTCTCACCTATAGGAATCCATCAATAAATTATACAAGTACTTTAATTATCCGAGCAGAACACAAATAGTTGTTTATGTTAATATTTATTACGATGTCCATTCATGTATAAAGATATTTAGGTTACATAGGGCTTTTCAACTTGTAACAATCTGAGGCTTAGGATAGGTATGGAATTCAAAAACAGTAAGCATCAAAGGGTTACAAACATAAAAATAGTTTAGCACATCGTATTGATCGCTATTCTTCCCCCTTTAGTGACCCTTACCCGTTCATCGTCTTACTTCTCCTTCTCTCTCCTTCCTTCTCTCTCCATAGGAAATCATAGCACGACATGTTAACTACGACTACCCTACGAATTTTTATGCACTGATGAATGAGTTTTCTCTTTCCTTTTGCGACTTTGTCACTTACTTTTTCATCTCATCTCACCCAAGAATGCTTTTTAATTTTCAAGTAATTTTTCTACTCGTATTACTTTTGCTTTTTGGATTTCTCTTTTGTCTTACACTTTCGGGCTAACCTCTAGTTCCCACCCCACACAAATCCTTCCTATTTCTCTCTTGTTTTTACAAACTTCGCCTTAATGTATCTACTTAACCCTTAATACGTATGGCTAGACATTTATAATCGTGCAATGCAAGACCAAAGAAAAATGTCAAATACAAATTAACGTTATTAGGCTTGAGGTTTGTAATGAGGTTCATCAAGAAGTGTTAATAGGGTCAAAATTGATACTAAAGGTGAAATATAAATAGGAAAACTTTTTGGCTCTGGATGTGTTCCAAACAATGCCTTAGGTCACCCCTAAATTTCTCAACATGCAAAAATTTAATCAACCGAACAAAAAAAAAATCCAACCATTTATCATTCATACTAGCAAGCTTGTTTCCTTGTATTTTCTATATCACCTTGTACAAATGATATCTAAATACCTATTTATAGTGTAACATATAGAACTTTAGTAGTCTAATAATAAAAAATTCAAAATCACCTATCATCATGCCAAACTTATTCATAAACACAAGCAACCTATATACATGCTCCTAACCAATCACTTGTATATCTACAAGCTCAAGCACACCAAAAGACAAGAAAAATAAAAGAAAATGTAAAAGTTTGAAGCAATTTTTTATGTTACCCCCACACTTTAGTTGACACATTGTCCTCAATGTGTAGCCAAATAATAGATAAGAAAGGAAGTTACCCGATTGATCGTGGTCGCTTCAATTGCTAATGATGGGTGCCTCCTCCTTTGTCCGTGTTAGCTTAAATAGTTTGTGTCTTTTTTTTTGTTGGGTTCCTACATAGAAAATTTATGAAAGTGCAACAAAACAAAGATTCTACTCATTAATCCTTCTCTTACAAAGTATAAATTAAAATCATCTAATAGTTACTACAAGTATTTTAAAATAAAAAAGCTCAATCCCCCTCCGAATCATCGAGGGGATGAGAATACCTCTTCTCCATAGGGGCTTTTCCCTTTCCTCTAACATAAGTTTTGTGGGAGCTCCCACCCATTGAAGTCGCATGGTGAGTTGGGCTTCGTATGATAAGCCCTTTCGGTGTAAAAAATTGTAGCTAAAATATAACTTCGTACTCGTCCTCCGTTTCAAGGTACTCTTGAGCAACACCTTCCTCCTCAAGATTTGCCCCCTCATTCTGATGAGTCGGAGTTGGCCTGAACATATTTGGAGGGTAATTTAGAGCATGTAACCCATTCATCATTGTGAATTCTTGAAGTACCAGACCTGTTTCCTGCATCCATCTAATCATTCCATCGAGTTTTGCTTCAATGGTTCCACTAGCTCCCTTTTTAACCTTCGCTAAATCTTTTTGTTTAACTGATGTTGGTACATCCAATTTCTTCTTCCTCCTTTGATTCTATTCAGTAATTTGCTTCTTCTGAAGCTCAACGTGTTGTGTATATAATGTATCTCCAATGATACTTCACATAGGTTTCATGAATTGCTCATTGTCGTTCATTAGCACTTCTGCCTGGCAGTATATGGACATTACGAGGTGAGGGAAGAAAAGTCCAGCCTTTTGGCTTTGCACGTACCGTTTCATCTCTTGAAAGATCCAGCTCCCTACACAAATTTTTTTTCGCTACAGAATACCATATAAGAAAACTAATCGAAACACATTAACGTTAGATACAATTCAATGAGAGTGTAATTCTAGTGCCAATGAGTTGCAACCATATCTTAGCAGCAGGAAACATAATGGCTTGATTAAAGTCCATGGGAAACTCAGTATCTGGCCTGTAATTCCATGTCAATATTTTGAAATCTCTCAAAATCTATACTATTAATAAAATCTTTTTCATAAAATGGGATATTATAAAATTCACAGATATCATTAGGATAAATTAGGATGTCTTCCCCTCGTACTTCAACGTTAGTGATTATTGCATTATAGCCTCTCTTAATTATTTGGTCCTTAAGGGACACATAAAATTCCTGAACCACAAATATATTTGCATTATTCATTAGAGTAACGCAAAAGTTCTCCCATTGATGATAATGGACCAAAGTCCAAATTTCTTTACAATGGACCATCGAGGGTTTGAACCCTCACTCCTGAATTAGAGGTCTTCCCTACGACTCCAAAAAGTATTTTTCCATATTAGCATTATGGAATCTACTAGGATTGGAAACACGTAGAGTTTCTAGAACATGAGTTCTCTTGCTCTTTCTAGGAGGCATATTATAAATAATATTTCTAAAAGTATGATCAATAATCAATAAAATAGTAGAGAAGTTTTAGAATACTTAAACCTCGACTTTTTTTACACTTCTTCTTTGTTTTGTTGATGAGAACTCCTTTCAATGTAGCCTTTTGAAGTGGAAATGAGGAATTGGGGATATAAGGTTTGAGGAGAAAGATGGATTTTTTAGATTTAAGGGTTTTAAAAAGATTCTAAAAGAGTTTAAGAGTTAGAATAAGGTTAGATTATATTAATAGGGTATTTGTATGTTTAAAAATAGTGTTTTTAGGTTTAAAAATAGGGTAAAATCATGTTTACTCTGTCGGGTTACGCAACCGAGTTGGGTCATCTGTAACAGTCTGATTTATACCCTAGTCGAAACAGTGGTTTTGGGACCACAAATCCGAGTCTGAATAATATTTTAATATTATTTTCTGTGCCGTTGATATGTGATTAAGCATGTGGTAAATTTTCGTGGGTTAATTTGTCCGTCTGTGTGATTAATTTGATAATAGGATGAAATTGCATCGAATGTGAAAGTTGCTTGCTATTTGTTAAAGCACCTAAGTGTTGTGGCTTTTAATAGTTATGGCCTTAAGTGGCAATTTAACCACTATTTAGTTAGAGGGTGTTTATGGTAAAAAATGACCTTATATGTTAGATTTATATATATTTTGTTTTAAAGGGTAAAATTGGAATTATTTCTTTTAATGGTTATAATAAAACAAAATAAGTAAGATAATGGATTTGTTCATCTACTTTATCATCGAAAATCATAAAGAGAAGAAGGGTTTGAGCTCTTTTAAATTTGGCACTTGCTTAAGCTAATAGAGGTGATTTTGTCTTCGGTTTTCGATAATTTTTACGTTTTTGTAATTGTTGCTTTGAGAGCTTCAAAACCCATGTATTAATTTTGATTATTGATGATGTTTGTGTGAGATGCCATTTTTGATATGTTGAGTTTTGAAATGAGTTTAGTTGATAAATGAAAGAAATGAGTTAGATGAACATGTTTTGTTCTTAAAGTTTTGATGAGTTTAGCTTAATAGGGCTAAATTGAGAAAATGGCAAATTGAGGGACTAATTTGTGAATTTGATGAAAAATATGGGCTTATATGTGATGTATGAATATTCGGCTAAGCATATGCATGGGTAGATTTTGTGAATTTGATGTTTTTAGAAAAATGGACTAAATTGATAAAATGTGCAAATGTGAGGGCTAAATTGTAAATAGCCCTAAATGTGTGTCTTTGGATTGATTTGGTTGAATTAGTGAATAAAAGGATTAATTCTGAATATGTTTAGATCAAGAACCGAGGAAAACGGACTTAGATAAGGGGAAAGCGAAAGTAAACGAGTAGCCGTTTCCATTCCCGATAAATCGAATCTGAGGTAAGTCACTATGCAAATAAATGTATATGTATGTAATTATAATTGTTCATATGATTAATGTTGGTAATGAAGGCCTATGAGAAGTTCTGCATATAATTTCTAAGAAAAGTTCGATATAGTGACTAAGTCCGAGAAGTCCCGTGTGAACCTAGGAGTCAATAGGATTAGCTATGTCATGGCATAGGTATCTATTCTTTTTTATCATGTAAGACCACGTCTGGGATGTTGGCGTTGATTTGAGACTTTGTGTAAGACCTCGTCTGGGACGTTGGCATCGATATAAGTTTTATGCATAAGACCACGTCTGGGACGTTGGCATCGATATAAGCTTTACGTATAAGACCATGTCTGGGAGATCGGCATCGTATTGATAAGTGTAAGACCCTGTCCGAGACAGCGACATCAATGTCTGAGTGCATGTAAGACCTCGTGGTGTGCAAGTCAGTAGCTAGCTAAGAGCACACAACCATTGCACACAGGCGTGCTTGGTGGCCGTGGTGGGGAAGTCAGTATATGGCCTAGTAGCACACGGTCGTGGCACACAGGCGTGCCTAGTGACCGTGTTGATATAGTCAGTATGTAAACACGGATGGATACACGGGGGTGTCTAGAAGCCGTGGAGGGCACACGGTCTCCTCCCACGGGCGTGTCTCCCCTGAAAGTTAGAAAAGTTTTTAATTTTCATGAAATTTTATATGTGCTTCAGTTTAGTCCCAACTCGGTTTATATGCATGCTTAGGGTCTTGATGACTCATCTAAGAGACACTATGATTGTTAATGATGAATATAATGTATGAAATGTTATGTAAGTTTTCGATCTGTCCGGTAATGCTCCTAACCCTAGTCCGGCGTCGATTACGGGTTAGGGGTGTTACATTTGGTTGGTATCAGAGCTACGGTTTAGTCGATTCTCGAACTACCGTAGCGTGTCAGAGTCTAGCTATACATGCCATATTTCTAAATTGTGATAGTATGATGAATCCTGACGTATAAAATGTGATTTTCATATAGTAATGGATCCCGAAAGAGCCGTGGCTGACGATGTAGAAGCAATGCGCCTGATCCTACGCAAGGGACAACGCCCTCTGATCCGAGACCGGCTACTAGCGGTCAAGGGGAAGAAGCTAAACAAGCTTTTTTCCAAATGATGAGTGAGTGGTTCACTCAGTTTGTAAAGAATAACCCGACTATTTCACAACCTCCGCCCCCGAGTAATCCCCCTCAAACATCAGTTTTGCCTCTGGTGATGGGTGTAAATCTGTTGAATAAGCCTCCGATTGACAAGATTCGCAAGTATGGGGCTGAAGAATTCTGAGCTACCAATGATGATGATACTGAAAAGGCTGAGTTTTGGATTGATAATACGATTCGGGTATTTAACGAAATGTCTCTAACTCCGGATGAATGCATAAAGTGTGTTGTATCGTTACTCCGAGATGCAGCTTATCAATGGTGGAAAACCCTAATTTCTGTTGTTCCGAAAGAGTGAATTACATGGGACTTCTTTTAGAGCGAGTTTCGAAAGAAATATATCAGTGAAAGATTCGTTGATAAAAAATGGAAGGAATTTCTGGAACTAAAACAAGGCTGAATGACTGTTTCGGAATATGAACGAGAGTTCATGAGACTGAGTCAGTATGCTCGAGAATATGTATCATCTGAAGCTATAATGTGCAAAAGGTTCGAAGATGGTCTTAATGAAGACATTCGTTTGCTAGTCAGAATCTTGGAAATAAAAGAGTTCGTAGTACTCGTTGATCGAGCATGCAAAGCTGAGGCACTTGGAAAAGATAAAAATAAAAGCTGAGTCAGAAGCTCGAGAAGTGAGAAAGAGATTTCAGAGTAGATCACTTCAGTCTACCCCAAAAAAAATTAGAGATGATCAAAGCCGTTCGAGAGTTAATATGGGATATTCAAATAGAAATCGAGATAGATCACAAATGAGCTCCAAAGCTCCGGCAACTTCTATAGCAAGTGTTGAAAATGTCCATTCTGAGAGACACAAATGTAAGCATTGTGGAAAAAGACATCCAGGGAGCTGTAGATTAAATGACAGAGCTTGCTTCAGATATAGATCACTTGATCATTTTATCCGTGATTGCCCTGAATCTGTCAAGCCAGAGACTGTTCAGAATCTGAGATCTGATGATGCACGTGGGAGAGGTAGACTTTCTAAGAATGTGAGGAATGTCGGTGGTAGTCAGAGAACTACGAGGGACACTGTTGCAAGATCAAAAGTTAGAGCGCCTGCTAGAGCGTATGCTATCCGAGCTCGTGAGGAAGCTTCATCACCTGATGTTATAACGGGAACTTTTACACTTTATGATACTTACGTGATTGCATTGATAGACAGTTCTACGCATTCATATATATGTATGAATTTAGTATTGAGAAGACTTTGCTGTAGAGTCTCATCGAGTTTGTTATAAAAGTATCGAACCCCTTAGGTAAAAGTGTTCTTGTTGACAAAGTATGCAAGAACTGTCCGTTAATGTTTCGAGATAACTGTTTCCCTGCTGATCTGATGCTTTTTCCATTTGACGAGTTCGATATTATTCTGGGTATGGATTGGTTGTTTTTGCATGATCTTTGTTGTGGAATCAGAAAAGAAAGACTATTGATTTGAGATGTTCAAATGATGAAATTGTACGAGTGGAGTCTAATGATTTGAGTGGATTTTCTGCTGTGATATCTATTTTGAAAGCTCAAAGTTATGTGAAAAAGGGATATGAGGCATATTTTGCTTATGTTATTGACTCGAAGGTGTCTGAAAAGAAAGTTGAGTCAGTGCCTGTTGTCTGTGAATATTCTGATGTGTTTCCGAAAGAATTACCAGGTTTGCCTCCGATACGTGAATTTGAATTTGGTATTGAGTTGTTGCCGGGTACTACACCTATTTCAATAGCTCCGTATAGAATGGCACCAACAGAGTTGAAGGAGTTAAAGTCGCAGTTACAAGAATTGACCGATAGAGGGTTTGCTAGGCTGAGTTTCTCGCCTTGGGGTGCTCCCGTTCTGTTTGTGAAAAAGAAAGATGGCACGATGAGGATGTGTATTGATTATCGTCAGTTAAATAAGGTGACAATAAAGAATAAATATCCGTTACCCATGATTGATGATTTATTTGATCAATTAAAAGAAGCTACTGTATTTTCCAAGATTGATCTGAGATCGGGATACTACCAGTTGAGAGTTAAAGATTCAGATATTTCGAAAACTGCCTTCAGAACAAGGTACGGGCATTATGAGTTTTTAGTTATGCCATTTGGACTAACAATGCTCCTGCTATTTTTATGGATTTGATGAATATAATTTTCAGACCATACCTAGATCGTTTTGTTGTGGTGTTTATAGACGATATTTTGATTTATTCACGGGATGAGACCGAGCATGCCGAGCATTTGAGGATTGTGTTGCAAACTTTGAGAGAAAAACAATTGTATGCAAAATTTAGCAAATGTGAATTCTGGTTACACGAGGTTAGTTTTCTAGGGCATATTGTGTCAGCTTCTGGTATCTGAGTTAATCCGAGCAAGATTTCTGCTATTCTGGATTGGAAACCTCCGAGGAATGTGTCTGAAGTCCGTAGTTTTCTGGGCCTAGCTGGTTATTATCGTTGATTTGTGAAAGGATTTTCAGTGATAGCTACTCCGTTGACAAAATTACTTCAGAAAGATGTTAGATTTGAATGGTCTGATAGATGTCGAGAAGTTTTGATCGATTGAAAACTCATAACTAAGCTCAAAGTGTTAGTACTGAATTTAATTGGGCAAAGAATTTTTTATTTACAGTGATGCTTCATTAAACGGTATGGGATGTGTTTTGATGCAGGAAGGCAAAGTTGTAGCATATGCCTCAAGACAATTGAAATCTCATGAAAAGAATTATCCGGCGCACGACCTTGAGTTAGCTGCGATTGTGTTTGCACTTAAGATTTGGCGCCATTACTTGTATGGTGAGAAATGTCACACATTTTCAGATCATAAAAGTCTGAAGTATCTAATGAATTAGAAAGATTTGAACCTACGTCAGAAAAGATGGCTTGAGTTGTTAAAAGATTATGAGCTTGTGATAGATTATCATCCGGGTAAAGCAAATGTGGTTACTGATGCATTGAGTCGAAAGTCATTGTTTGCACTACGTGCTTTGAATGCTCAGTTAGATTTATTTGATGATAGTTCTGTGGTAGCTGAATTAAGAATGAAACCGTTGTTTATACAGCAGATATGTGATGCTCAGAAATCTGATAATGAGTTAACAACAAAACAAGCTCAGTGTGATTTGAATTCTGAATCTGAATTTCAAGTTGTTGATAATTATTTGAGATTTCGAGGTCGTATCTGTGTTTCGAGAAATTCGGAGTTGATTCAGCTGATTTTGAGTGAAGCACATAACAGTCGTCTATCTGTTCATCCAGGAAGTACGAAAATGTATCAGGATTTGAAACGACACTACTGGTGGTCTAGTATGAAACAAGACATTTCTTACTTTGTTTCAAAATGTTTAGTCTGTCAGCAAGTAAAAGCCGAACATCAAGTTCCGTCTGGATTGCTTCAGCTGATTTTGATTCCTGAATGGAAATGGGATAGAGTAACAATGGAATTTGTTTCTGGTTTGCCTCAGACTTCGAGAAAAAAAAGATGCAATTTGGGTCATAGTTGACCGACTGACGAAATCTACCCATTTTGTTCCGGTAAGATCTGATTATTCACTTGATAGATTAGCCGAGCTATATATTTTTGAGATTGTTAGATTGCACGGAGTGCCACTATCCATTGTGTCGAGATAGAGATCCGAGGTTTACATCAAGATTCTCGGAAGAAAGCGCAAGAAGCTTTAGGCACAAAGCGCATTTGAAGATGACTTTTCATCCGCAAGCGGATGGTCAATCTGAAGCGGATTATTCAGATTCTCGAAGATATGTTAAGATGTTGTATACTTGAGTTTAATGGTTTGTGGGAACAGTATCTGCCTCTGATTGAATTTGCAAACAATAACAGTTTTCAGTCGAGTATCAAAATGGCACCATATGAAGCTTTGTACGGACGTAAATGTCGTACACCTCTGTATTGGACCGAGCTCGGTGAAAATAAGCTACATGGGGTCGATTTGATAAAAGACTCGCATCAGTAAAGTAAAAGCGATCCGAGATTGTTTGAAAACAACATCTGATCGTCAGAAGTCATATGCAGACTTGAAACGAAAAGATATAGAATTTGAGATCGGCGACAAAGTATTTCTGAAAGTGTCACCGTGGAAGAAAGTGCTCCGTTTTGGACGTAAAGGCAAGTTGTGTCCGAGGTTCATCAGACCGTATGAGATCATTGAGCGAGTTGGACCTGTCGCATATCGATTGTTGTTGCCTCCTAAGCTAGAAAAGATTCATAATGTATTTCATGTCTCGATGCTCCGTAGATATCGATCCGATCCGTCACATGTGATTATACCATCTGAAATTGAAATCTGATTTGATATGACATATGAAGAGGAACCGATCCGTATCTTAGCTCGTGAAGTAAAAGAGTTGAGAAACAAGAAAATTCCGTTAGTGAAAATATTATGGAATCGACACGGAATAGAAGAGGCAACATGGGAACCTGAAGATTCAATATGACAACAATATCTGAATCTGTTTAACGGTAAGATTTTTGGGGACAAAAATCCCTAAGGGGGGAAGAATTGTAACAGTCCGATTTATACCCTAGTCAGAACAGTAGTTTCAGGACCACAAATTCGATAAGGTTAGATTATATTAATAGGGTATTTGTATGTTTAAAAATAGTGTTTTTAGGTTTAAAAATAGGGTAAAATCATGTTTACTCTGTCGGGTTACGCAACCGAGTTGGGTCATCTGTAACAGTCCGATTTATACCTTAGTCAGAACAGTGGTTTTGGGACCACAAATCCGAGTCTGAATAATATTTTAATATTATTTTCTGTGCCATTGATATGTGATTAAGCATGTGGTAAATTTCCGTGGGTTAATTTGTCCGTCTGTGTGATTAATTTGATAATAGGATGAAATTGCATTGAATGTGAAAGTTGCTTGCTATTTGTTAAAGCACCTAAGTGTTGTGGCTTTTAATAGTTATGGCCTTAAGTGGCAATTTAACCACTATTTAGTTAGTGGGTGTTTATGGTAAAAAATGACCTTATATGTTAGATTTATATATATTTTGTTTTAAAGGGTAAAATTGGAATTATTTCTTTTAACGGTTATAATAAAACAAAATAAGTAAGATAATGGATTTTTTCATCCATTTTATCACCGAAAATCATAAAGAGAAGAAGGGTTTGAGCTCTTTTAAATTCGACACTTGCTTAAGCTAATAGAGGTGAGTTTTGTCTTCGGTTTTTGATAATTTTTACGTTTTTGTAATTGTTGCTTTGAGAGCTTCAAAACCCATGTATTAATTTTGATTATTGATGATGTTTGTGTGAGATGCCATTGTTGATATGTTGAGTTTTGAAATGAGTTTATTTGATAAATGAAAGAAATGAGTTAGATGAACATGTTTTGTTCTTGAAGTTTTGATGAGTTTAGCTTAATAGGGCTAAATTGAGAAAATGGCAAATTGAGGGACTAATTTGTGAATTTGATGAAAAATATGGGCTTATATGTGATGTATGAATATTCGGCTAAGCATATGTATGGGTAGATTTTGTGAATTTGATGTTTTTAGAAAAATGGACTAAATTGACAAAATGTGCAAATGTGAGGGCTAAATTGCAAATAGCCCTAAATGTGTGTCTTTGGATTGATTTGGTTGAATTAGTGAATAAAAGGATTAATTCTGAAAATGTTTAGATCAAGAACCGAGGAAAACAGACTTAGATCAGGGGGAAAGCGAAAGTAAACGAGTAGCCGTTTCCATTCCCGACAAATCGAATCCGAGGTAAGTCACTATGCAAATAAATGTATATGTATGTAATTATAATTGTTCATATGATTAATGTTGGTAATGAAGGCCTATGAGAAGTTCTGCATATAAATTCCGAGAAAAGTTCGATATAGTGACTAAGTCCGAGAAGTCCGGTGTGAACCTAGGAGTCGATAGGATTAGCTATGTCATGACATACGTATCTGTTCTGTTTTATCATGTAAGACCACGTCTGGGACGTTGGCATTGATTTGAGACTTTGTGTAAGACCTCGTCTGGGACGTTGGCATCGATATAAGTTTTATGTATAAGACCACGTCTAGGACGTTGGCATCGATATAAGCTTTACGTGTAAGACCATGTCTGAGACATCGGCATCGTATTGATACGTGTAAGACCCTGTCTGGGATAGCGGCATCAATGTCTGAGTGCATGTAAGACCTCAAATGCAGGATGATTGGCATTGTACGCCATTCCGAGCTTTCTGAGTATCCTACTAGATTCCTTACGGTTCAACGGGCAAGTTTGTGATACGAAATAGCCATGTAAATAGTGAATCCGATTCAGATATGTTGATTCATATACTAAGTGTGTATATATGGTAAGTTCCTATGTAACCTTGCTATGATGGTTATGAACCTTTGAAATAGTTTTGTGTATAAGAGACTTTTGGAATTGATGAATGTGGCAAATATGGCCAATAGTATGAACCAAGGTATATATGTGAGAGGATGTTATGTATATGAAATGTGCCTATATTTCCATATGCTTATATACTTGTCTATTAAGTTTATTTGTATATGACTTACTAAGCTTTTGGGAAGCTTACTCTGTGTGTGTGTTTTCTCTGATTTATAGGTCGTCAAGCTACTTAAGGCTCGGGACCGTTAAGGATCATGATCTCACTACTAAACTTATTTTGGTACCTTTTTGAGAATGAATATAGCTAAATATGGCATGTATAGGCTAGATATGTGTAAACATTTATGAAGTGAACTTAGCCATGTGTTTTGGCAAGATTTGAGTTGGTAATATGCTTGAATGAATGAGTTATATGATGCAAATTTTGATATGTTTTGATGTTTGTGAAATGGTTAAGTTTTGGTTAACCAAATGGATGGTATATGCTTGAGATGATGTGGGTTTTAGTTTGTATATTGGCATGAATGGAATTGGTATTGAATGTGTTGATGGAATGTTCATTTAGGTATGGTTTGGTTGCCATATATGCATGAAATGAGGTGGATAATGTTGCTTGTAGGTATGATCCTTTTTGGGTGGCATTTGGCCTTGTAAATGGCCTATAATAACACACGGTTGTGGCACACGGGCGTGCCTAAAGACCGTGGGTGAATTGGCAGAATGTAGCTTAATAGCACACGGCCTCGACATGGGCGTGTCAGCTGGCCGTGGTGTGCAAGTCAGTAGCTAGCTAAGAGCACACGGCCATGGCACACGGGCGTGCTTGGTGGCCGTGGTGGGGAAGTCAGTATATGGCCTAGTAGCACATGGTCATGGCACACGGGCGTGCCTAGTGACCGTGTTGATATAGTCAGTATGTAAACAAAGATGGACACACGGGGGTGTCTAGAAGCCGTGGAGGGCACAAGGTCTCCTCCCACGGGCGTGTCTCCCCTGAAAGTTAGAAAAGTTTTTAATTTTCATGAAATTTTATATGTGTTTCAGTTTAGTCCCAACTCGGTTTATATGCATGCTTAGGGTCTTGATGACTCATCTAAGAGACACTATGATTGTTAATGATGAATGTAATGTATGAAATGTTATGTAAGTTTCCGATCTGTCCGGTAATGCTCCTAACCCTAGTCCAGCGTCGGTTACGGGTTAGGGGTGTTACATCATCCCTGCAGAAAATTGTAGCAATGTCGCGACGCAGGGGTTCCATGTTGCGACATTCCTGGTAGACTACCTATGTCGTGACATCGGGGTTCGATTTTAGGACACACCCTGCAGTTTTAAAATTCTAAAGAAATTGTCTCCTATGTCACGACAAGGTAAGTGATGTCACGATATTAGGTCGATTTGCAACTTCTTTATTACTGCCCTTGATGTTGCGACACCGAGTTGTCTGTGTCACGATATTAACCTTGTTTTCCATATTCCCGGTCCTTTGGCATGCTTCAAACATCTGTTGTAACCATTTTGACCTACCTATAACATTTTAAAAATTTTGTTAGTAAAATATGTAGTTAGTATAGCTAGTAATTGTCAATTAGAAGAAAAGTTAGGTTTTGCTGCCAGACTTGTCTTTCAACTCAGTCAATATGCACCAATTGTAACATCCCTGTTTAGGGCCTAGTCGGAATAGTGGTTCGAAACCACAAATTCGAGGGTCATGAATGAGTTTTTGAGGCTTATATTATATATGCATGCTAGTGTGAAAGTTTCATGAAGCAATTCTGTGAAATTGTGGTTGAATCGTCCAAAAGGACTAAATTGCAAAAGTTGCAAAATGTGTGTTTCTAGAAGCTATATGTGTGAAATAGCTTTAGATTATTAATTAGAGGTCATTAAATAGCAATTTATCCAAATTCTAATTTTTGGACAAAAATGGGCATGGATGAGTTAAAATTGAAAGTTTATCAAAAAGGGCATTTTGGTCATTTATCAATTAAGTGATTAAAATAGGTGAAAAGATGATAGAAATTCATTCATCTTCTTCCCATAGCTGCCAAAAATTAGAGAAGCCATTGTTAGGGCTTCTTCAATTTTTCAAGCTTGCTAGTAAGTGCTCTTAAGCCCGGTTTTTGATATTCTTCGTATTTTTGAAGTCCTAATAGCATGAGTAAGCTATTTATAGCTATTTGGTGAGCTATTATGGATGTTCAGAAATGTACATATGTATGACATGCATGTATTTTGATGTTTTATGGAAGAATATGAGAGCTTGATGTATTAGAAACATCTTTTGCTAAGTGATTTTCCATGAAAATGCATGTAGGGACTTAGTTGTGAAAATCTTAAGTTTGGTCATACATGGGTGATTTAGTGAGATTTGATGAATGCTTTAGTTGAGTAAGTGGTTCGGCTAAGCATGAAAGAGTAGAAAGTTGAATAAAAATCACTTTACGAGCCTTTGGGACTAAAGTGTAAATATGAGAAAGTTTAGGGGCAAAATAGTAATTTTGCTAAAGTATGAGATGTGGGTTAATTTAGTCAATGTGTGTATTGAATAAGCTGATTTATTCATTATAGATCAAGAAAGACGAAGCCCGGATCAAAACCGAGGCAAAACCAAGGTGGTGGACTAAATTGCATATTTCTGTACTTTTGAGTATCGAGGTAAGTCTATGCATAAACAATGCATTCATACTTAAAATTTGTAAATGTTAGCTAGGGTGTAGCATGAATGAGAATGATTGGGAACCTATGTGGTTCAAGTAAATGAATGTAATATAGATGTGAATGGATGAATAATTGGGTAAATAGACTTGTGCATGTGATGTGATAATGCTAGATGGTGGGCTAAGTGCGATACCATCCAAATGCATATTGACGATGAGCTGGCTATGTGCGATGCTATCGTTAGGTATATCATTTAGTGGCTATGTGCGAGATCACGATGATTACCTTTGTGGTAGGCTAAGTGCGATACCACCTTATAAATTGATTGTGGTGTGCTAAGTGCGAAACCACCGAGATATTGGCTGTGTGGATTAATTGTGTATATTAGCTGTGTGTAATAGCTGTGTGGATAAGATGTGTGGATTAGTTGTGTGGATTAGCTATGTGAGTTAGCTGTGTGGATGTATTACGATAAATAATGATGTGTTGTATATTACGTAAATGTGATATTGAATGCAGGGGTGCATTTCAATGGTTATGAGTATGTGACTCATGATGTGTTGGAAATGTGGTAAGGGATAGAAAGAGTAAGCATAGTTGTGAATTACTTGTTGGTATAATGCTAATAGTTGCTTAGCTTATACTATGTTGCTTATTTGTTTATGTGTAAACTTACTAAGCTCAAAGCTTAATCTCTTTCTTTTCCCTTGTCTTATAGATTAAAAGCGTTCAATCGAGATACGAGGATCATCAGAAGATAGCCCACATATGAGCACACTTTGGTACATGAAACTTAATGTTTTGTATATGGCATGTATAGGGGCTAGACAAGTTAGTAAATTTTGTTGTAAATGGCTAAGATGTGTTGGCCTATAGATGGATAGCTTATTTTTTATAATACCATGGTTGTTGGCTATTACATTATATGAAAGAAAGATGAAGTTTTCTATGTGAGAATGCACTTAAATTTGAGTTGATTATGATAGTGTTAGATGAGTATATGTTGTGTATGTTAGAAGGGTGAAAAGAACTTGACACTTAGTCTTGTTCTTGACTATGTGGGTAGACACACGGGCGTGTGTCTAGACCATGTGTGACACACGATCAGCCCACGGGCGTGTGCTGTGGCCGTGCGTCCCCTGCATGTTAATATTTGAAAACAGAATAGACCACGGACTAGTCACACGGGCGTGTGCCTAGGGCGTGTGGGATTAATCAGTGTTGGCCACGGGCTAGCCACATGGGCGTGTGTCTAGACTCTAGGCCGTGCGAGGGAAGTCAGTGTTCACC
This sequence comes from Gossypium sturtianum, assembly GCA_025698515.1. Lineage (NCBI taxonomy): Eukaryota > Viridiplantae > Streptophyta > Magnoliopsida > Malvales > Malvaceae > Gossypium > Gossypium sturtianum. The sequence goes on along the minus strand of CM046955.1, from coordinate 71,117,650 downwards.
ACGGCTAGAGCACGCAGGCGTGCCATGGCCGTGGGGCATTTGGCGAGAATGTTTGGGTTTTTAAGCGCGATGCGGGGACATGGGCGTGTGCTCATGCATGCAGGCGTGTCTAATCTGCATGGGCGTGTGAGACTGTAAAAGAGAAAAAATTTAAGGATCGTAAAAGTTTTGGATTAGTCTCGAGAGCCCTCGTGTGTATGAGTGAGGCCTCGTAAGTCGAGAATGAGGTTATAGCGAGTAATGACGTTGTGCCTAAGTGACGATTAAGCGGTTTGAGTTCGGTAACGCCTCGGGCCTGGTTCCCGACGTAGAACACGGGTAAGGGGTGTTACATTTAGTGGTATCAGAGCTATGGTTTAGTCAGTTCTAGGACTACCGTAGCGGGTGTAAGAGTCTAGCTATACATGCCATAAGTGTACAATGATAGTGTGGTGGTTTCTGATGATTTTAAATCTTGTTTTATATAGAATATAGATTCCGATCCATTGACAGCTGATAAAGCAATGAGTAATGCGCCGGCTCCTGCGCAAGAAACCGTGCCGGTGCAAAGTGGACCCGAGGTGAGGGGTCAAGGGGAAGAGGCACGAGAAGCCTTTCTCCATATGATGAGTAATTGGTACTCAGATTATGTCTGAGCGAACCCTAATGCTCAACCTCCTCCACCTCCTCATATACCTCAGCCAATTCCTGTGGCTTCTCAAGGTATGGATGTTGTGGGGATATCGAAACCCCCGGTGGATAAGATTAGGAAACACGGGGCTGAGGAGTTTAGAGCTAAGGTAGATAATGACCCAGAGAGGGCGGAGTTCTGGTTGGAGAACTCGATGAGGGTGTTCGATGAGCTCTCATGTACACCTGAGGAAAGTTTAAAGTGTGCCGTATCTTTGCTGAGAGACTCGGCATACCATTGGTGGAAGACACTGACATTAGTGGTCCTGAGAGAGCGGGTAACGTGGGACTTCTTTCTGGAAGAGTTCCGGAAGAAGTATATAAGCCAAAGATTTCTTGATCGGAAGAGGAAAGAATTCCTTGAGTTGAAGCAGGAAGAATGTCAAGAGTGAGAATATGAGCGTGAGTTTGTTAGGCTTAGCAAATACGCTCAAGAATGTGTGTCGACAGAGACCATCTTGTGCAAGAGGTTCGAAGATGGGCTGAATGAGGATATCAAACTCCTAGTTGGCATTTTGGAGTTGAAGGAATTTGTGGTATTAGTTGAGAGGGCAAGTAAGGCCGAAGAGTTGAGTTCAGATAAGAGGAGGGCTGTGAGTGAAGCTCGAGATGCGAGAAAAAGACCAATGGGCAAGTCGTATCAAGCCGAGTCGAAAAGATCCAAGGAAGTGAATCCTCGGACGTCAGCCTCAGTGGGATATTTGCATTGAGACTTGGACAATGCTCGTCAGGGTTCGAGAGTCCGAGCCCCCTCGATGGAAAGTGTGGGCAATACAAAGAGTAAACTGGAGTGTCCTAGTTGTGGTAGGTATCACACTAGAGAGTGTTGGGGAAACAGTCAGAAATGTTACAAATGTGGTTCCCCTGACCACTTTATCCGTAACTGTCCCGAGAGGGATGATAAGGAAGAGAAGCAAGAAGTGAGACCTAGTGAAGTGTCTACGAGGGGTAGAACACCAAGGAACCCAAGAGGTGGGGTTAGTGGCAGAGGTGCGCCTAGAGATTCTGCTGTGAGACCGGAGGGTCGGGCACCTGCGAGGACGTATGCCATTCGTGCTCGCGAAGAGGCATCCTCCCCTGATGTGATAACGGGTACTTTTTCTCTCTTTGACACCTCTGTTATTGCTTTAATAGATCCATGGTCTACTCACTCTTATATTTGCATGAGATTAGCATCTAGTTTGAGTATGACCGTTGAGTCTACGGACATTGTGATTAAGGTGTCAAACCTGATAGGAAAGAATGTGTTAGTGGACAAAGTGTGTAAGAATTGTCCTTTGTTGATTGAGAATCATTGTTTTCCGGCAAACCTTATGTTGTTGTTGTTTGATGAGTTCGATTTAATCCTAGGCATGGATTGGTTGACTACCCATAGTGTTTTAGTGACCTGTGGTAGTAAGTACATTGAATTGAAATGTGAGAGTGGAGATGTGGTTCGGGTTGAATCAGGTGGATCGGATAGTCTACCAGCGATGGTTTCTTCTCTAGTGGTTGAGAAATATTTGAGGAAAGGATGTGAGTCCTATCTTGCGTTTGTGTTGAATACTCAAGAGGTTGGAGTAGAGTTTGAAATAGTGCCAGTGGTATGTGAGTACCCAGATGTATTTCCGGAAGAGTTACCCGGATTACCTCTAGTGAGAGAGGTCGATTTTGGAATTGAGTTGGTTCCGAGAGCGGCACCTATTTTGATTGCTCCGTACAGAATGGCACCTGTAGAGTTGAAAGAACTGAAGGTTCAGTTACAAGAGTTGACAGATAAGGGTTTTGCAAGACCGAGCTACTCGTCGTGGGGTGCCCCGGTATTGTTTGTGAAGAAGAAAGATGGGTCTATGAGGTTGTGTATAGATTATAGACAACTGAACAAGGTGATGATTAAGAATAAGTATCCTTTACCAAGGATTGATGATCTTTTGATCAATTGAAGGAGCTACAGATGTTCTCCAAGATAGACTTGAGGTGCAGTTATTATCATTTCAGTGAAAGAGCAAGATGTGTTGAAAGCGTATTTCGAACAAGGTATGGCCATTATGAGTTTTTGGTTATGCCATTTGGTTTGACGAATGCACTGCGATTTTTATGGATCGATGAATCGTATTTTGGACCATATGTGGACAAGTTTGTGGTTGTCTTTATTGCGACATATTGATCTATTCTCGGGATGAGAACGATCATGAAGAGCACTTGTAAATTGTCTTGCAAACTTTGAGAGATAAGCGGTTGTATGCTAAGTTTAGCAAGAGTGAGTTTTGGCTCAGAGGTTGATTCCTAGGACACATGGTGTCAAGTGATGGTGTCGAGTGACCGAGTAAGATATCGGCTGTTATGGATTGGAAACTGCCGAGGAACTTGTTAGAAATTAGAAGTTTCTTGGGATTAGTGGGATATTACAGACGTTTCGTAAAAGGGTTCTCTATGATTGCTACCCCGATGAAGAAGCTATTGCATAAAGATGTCAAGTTTGAGTGGACTGAGACATGTCCATGAGCTTCGAGAGATCGAAAACAATGTTGATCGAGGCGCGGTTTTGGTTCAACCAGAATCGGGGAAGGAGTTCGTGGTATATAGTGATGCATCATTTAATGGTCTCGATTGCGTGTTGATGCAAGAGGGTAAGGTAATCGCTTACGCCTCGAGGCAGTTAAAACTGCACGAGAAGAATTATTCGACTCACGATTTAGAGTTGGCTGCGATTGTGTTTGCGTTAAAGATTTGGCGACATTATTTGTATGGTGAAAAGTGCCGAATCTTTACGGATCACAAGAGTTTAAAGTATTTGATGGATCAGAAGGATCTGAATCTGAGATAGAGACGGTGGCTTGAGTTGTTGAAAGACTATGAGTTAGTCTTTGATTACCACCCGGGAAAAGTGAATGTGGTTGCGGATGCCTTGAGTAGGAAATCCCTGTACACTCTAAGAGTTATGAGAGCGAGTTTAGCATTGTCTGATGATGGTGCTATTTTGGAAGAGTTGAGAGCTAGGCCACTATTTGTTCAGCAAATATGTGAGGCTCAGAGAAATGACAGCGAGATGCAAGCTAAGATAGCTAAGTGCGGATCAGAAAGTGATTCTGATTTTCGAGTGGATTTGAATGGTTGTCTGATGTATCGTGACAGAATTTGTGTTCCTAAAAATGAGAAGTTGATTAGAAAGGTTTTGTATGAGGCCCACAGTGGATGCTTGTCATGACATCAGGGCATTATGAAAATGTACAACGATTTGAGGAAGTTGTATTGGTGGCGAGTATGACAAGAGATATTTGAGTTTGTGGCAAAGTGTCCGATTGGCCAACAAGTGAAAATTTGAGCATCAAGTGCCTTGGGATTGCTTCACCCGGTGATGGTTTCTGAATGGAAGTGGGATCGAGTTACCATGGATTTCGAATAGCGGGGATGCCGACGACTACGAGAAAGAGAGATTTGTGTGGGTTGTTGTGGATAGATTGTGAAGTCACTCACTTTATTCGATGACGTGTTGATTATTCTTTGGATAAGTTATTTGAGTTATGCGTGGCGAGATAGTGAGATTGCATGGTGTACTGTGTCTATTATATCGGATAGAGATCCGAGGTTTACTTCGAGATTTTGGAAGAAGTTGCAAGAGGCCATGGAGTGCGAGATTGAATTTGATCTTTGCGTTCCATCCGCAATCCGATGGTCGATCCGAAAGAGTGATTCAAGTTCTTGAAGATATGCTTCGATCTTGTGTGTTAGAATTCGAAGGTAGTTGGGAGAGATATCTACCTTTGGTCGAATTCGCCTATAACAATAGTTATCAGTCGAGTATACAGATGACACCGTATGAGGCTTTGTATGGCCGTAAGTGTCGAACTCCTTTGTATTGGACTGAGCTTAGTGAGAAGCAGATCCATGGGGTCGATCTAGTGAAAGAGACCGAAGAGAAAGTGAAAGTAATCTGTAATAGTCTGAAAGCTGCTTCGGATCGATAGAAGTCGTATGCGGATTTGAAAAGAAAAGAAATTGAGTTTGAGATAAGCGACAAAGTATTTTTGAAAGTATCACCGTGGAAGAAGATTATGAGATTTGGACGGAAAGGGAAATTGAGTCCAAGGTTCATAGGACCGTATGAGATTACAGACAGAATTAGGCTTGTAGCTTACCGATTAGCTTTGTCGGTAGAGTTAGAAAAGATTCATAACGTGTTCCATGTGTCGATGTTGCGACGGTATCGCTCCGATCCTTCACATGTGATTCCTTCAACGGAAATTGAGATAAGACCAGATATGTCTTATGAAGAGGAGCCGATTAAGATCTTGGCTCGAGAAGTGAAACAGTTGAGAAATAAGAGCATAGCACTAGTGAAAGTGTTATGGCAGAAACATGGCGTGGAAGAGGCTACGTGGGAAACGGAAGAAGCTATGAGAGAGCAACATCCAAACCTCTTTTCTGGTATGATTTTTGGGGGTAAAAATCTCTAAAGGGAGGAGAGTTGTAACATCCCAGTTTAGGGCCTAGTCAGAATAGTGGTTCGAGACCACAAATCCGAGGGTCATGAATGAGTTTTTGAGGCTTATATTATATATGCATGCTAGTGTGAAAGTTTCATGAAGCAATTTTGTGAAATTGTGGTCGAATAGTCCAAAAGGACTAAATTACAAAAGTTGCAAAATGTGTGTTTCTAGAAGCTATATGTGTGAAATAGCTTTAGATTATTAATTAGAGGTCCTTAAATAGCAATTTATCCAAATTGTAATTTTTGGACAAAAATGGGCATGGATGAGTTAAAATTGAAAGTTTATCAAAAATGGCATTTTTGTCATTTATCAATTAAGTGATTAAAATAGGTGAAAATATGATAGAAATTCATTCATCTTCTTCCCATAGCTGCCGAAAACTAGAGAAGCCATTGTTAGGGCTCCTTCAATTTTTCAAGCTTGCTAGTAAGTGCTCTTAAGCCCGGTTTTTGATATTCTTCGTATTTTTGAAGTCCTAGTAGCATGAGTAAGCTATTTATAGCTATTTGGTGAGCTATTATGGATGTTTAAAAATGTACATATGTATGACATGCATGTATTTTGATGTTTTATGGAAGAATATGAAAGCTTGATGTATTAGAAACATCTTTTGCTAAGTGATTTTCCATGAAAATGCATGTAGGGACTTAGTTGTGAAAATCTTAAGTTTGGTCATACATGGGTGATTTAGTGAGATTTGATGAATGCTTTAGTTGAGTAAGTGATTTGGCTAAGCATGAAAGAGTAGAAAGTTGAATAAAAATCACTTTACGAGCCTTTGGGACTAAAGTGTAAATATGAGAAAGTTTAGGGGCAAAATAGTAATTATGCTAAAGTATGAGATGTGGGTCAATTTAGTCAATGTGTGTATTGAATAAGCTGATTTATTCATTATAGATCAAGAAAGACGAAGCCCGGATCGAAACCGAGGCAAAACCAAGGTGGTGGACTAAATTGCATATTTCTGTCCTTTTGAGTATCGAGGTAAGTCTATGCATAAACAATGCATTCATACTTACAATTTGTAAATGCTAGCTAGGGTGTAGCATGAATGAGAATGATTGGGAACCTATGTGGTTCAAGTAGAATGAATGTAATATAGATGTGAATGGATGAATAATTGGGTAAATAGACTTGTGCATGTGATGTGATAATGCTAGATGGTGGGCTAAGTGCGATACCATCCAAATGCATATTGACGATGAGCTGGCTATGTGCGATGCTATCGTTAGGTATATCATTTAGTGGCTATGTGCGAGATCACGATGATTACCTTTGTGGTAGGCTAAGTGCGATACCACCTTATAAATTAATTGTGGTGTGTTAAGTTCGAAACCACCGAGATATTGGCTGTGTGGATTAATTGTGTATATTAGCTATGTGTAATAGCTGTGTGGATAAGATATGTGGATTAGCTGTGTGGATTAGCTATGTGAGTTAGCTGTGTGGATGTATTACGATAAATAATGATGTGTTGTGTATTACGTAAATGTGATATTGAATGCAGGGGTGCATTTCAATGGTTATGAGTATGTGACTCATGATGTGTTGGAAATGTGGTAAGGGATAGAAAGAGTAAGCATAGTTGTGAATTACTTGTTGGTATAATGCTAATAGTTGCTTAGCTTATACTATGTTGCTTATTTGTTTATGTGTAAACTTACTAAGCTCAAAGCTTACTCTCTTTCTTTTCCCTTGTCTTATAGATTAAAAGCCTTGAATCGAGATACGAGGATCATCAGAAGATAGCCCACATATCAGCACACTTTGGTATATGAAACTTAATGTTTTGTATATGGCATGTATAGGGGCTAGACAAGTTAGTAATTTTGTTGTAAATGGCTAAGATGTGTTGGCCTATAGATGGATAGCTTATTTTGTATAATACCATGGTTGTCGGCTATTACATTATATGAAAGAAAGATGTAGTTTTCTATGTGAGAATGCACTTCAATTTGAGTTGATTATGATGGTGTTAGATGAGTATATGTTGTGTATGTTAGAAGGGTGAAAAGAACTTGACACTTAGTCTTGTTCTTGACCATGTGGGTAGACACACGGGCGTGTGTCTAGACCATGCCCGTGTGTCTAGACCATGTATGACACACGGTCAGCCCACTGGCGTGTGCTGTAGCCGTGCGTCCCCTACATGTTAATATTTTAAAACAGAATAGACCACGGACTAGTCACACGGGCGTGTGCCTAGGGCGTGTGGGATTAATCATTGTTGGCCACTGGCTAGCCGCACGGGTGTGTGTCTAGACTCTAGGCCGTGTAAGGGAAGTCAGTGTTAACCACGATTGGGGAGCACGGGCGTGCCATGGCCGTGGGGCATTTGGCAGAATGTTTGGGTTTTTAAGCACGGTCTGGGGACATGGGCGTGTGTGCTCATGCACGGGCGTGTCTAATCCTGCACGGGCGTGTGAGACCTGTATAAAAGAGAAAAATTTTAAGGATCGTAAAAGTTCCAGATTAGTCTCGAGAGCCCTCGTTTGTATGAGTGAGGCCTCGTAAGTCGAGAATAAGGTTATAGCGAGTAATGATGTTGAGCCTAAGTGGCGATTAAGCTGTTTGAGTTCGTAACGCCTAGGGCCCGGTTCCCGGCGTAGAACCCGGGTATAGGGTGTTACACCAATGGGATCCCCGTCTATTTGTATTTGTCCAACTCCCATCGTGCCATTCTATTTGCCTGCAATTGTTTCTTTCTCTGAACTTGCCTTTCCATCCTGCCTGAACGATTGATAGTTCTTTCTACAGAACATAGCTATTAATTATTTGAGAAGCCATATAACCACTCAACCACTTTATCTAACAGCCCAATTTTGGGTCTAGTCGGATCAGTGGTTTTGAGACCACAAATCTGACACAGTAAAATTTGTTTTTATTATATTTTTATGGTCTACAATTTTATAAATTGATTTCGTGAAAATTTCGTTCGAAAATTTTGACGTTTGGGAACTCAATTTAGTCAAAAGGACTAAATTGTAAAAAGTGCAAAAGTTGAGTTCTACATGCTAGAGGTGTTTAATTTCTATGAAATTTTAAATTGAAGGTCCTTAGATGGTAATTAGACAATTTGTTAAGTTAGTGGACAAAAATGGACATGAATAGGTGAAATTTCAAAGTTATGCATTAATGGCATTTTGGTCATCTGGTAAATAAATGAATAAAAAGTGAAAATAAAGTCAATATTCTTGTCCATCTTCTTCTCCATGTGCCAAAAATTAGAAGGTCACCATAGCTAGGGTTTGTTCAACTTCCAAGCTTGATTATCAAGAAAAACAAAGTTCGGACCTTGACCGGGAAAGAATAAGGTGTTTGAAGATTAAATCCTTTTCTACTATTATCTACCGAGGTAAGTTCGTGTGTAAATAAAGGCAATGTTATATTTGTATTTTTATATGTTTTGTTATGCATGAATTGTATAAATGACAATGTGGATACGTTTGACGACGAAATGGCAAGTGAGAATCCCGTTTGAACCTTGGGAATAGATTAGGATACGAGTGACAGGTCACTAGGAAACCATGTGATATATATGATTTATTTCATCCGGGTGCTGGTCTCGTACGTCCACCAGTGGCTAGGTAGTCTGGTATGTGTTGCGGATACTTGACAGCTTGTCTGAGCAGCACTGCGTAGTTACGTCTTGACTGAAAGCTTGTGTGAGCAGGCCCGTGATTAGCTCGAGAGTGAGCCCCTGTGTGTTATGAGATATAAGGTAGCATTGGCTACGTATGTGGCACTTATGTGCAAGAATATCCGTGTATCTGATTAGTATTCCAAGTGTTCAACGGGTATGTCAAAGATGAGAATGAGTAGGATATGTTACGAGTTGGTACAGGTATGTACAAAAAACTCATAAGAATGAGCCCGGTATGTGATGAACACTTGGTAAGATCAAGAATGACTAAGTTATGTTTATGAACCTATTATGACAATTATGTATTTTGTGTTATACTAATTGTATGATATCCATGTTTAATGTTGTTTAATGTTGCTTATTATTTGCATGTGAACTTACTAAGCTATAAAGCTTACCCCCTTCCTTTCCTTTATCTTATAGTGTAACCAAGCCAGCTAGGGATTGGAGATTTGTTGGAGATCCATACACACTATCTACAATGTAACAACCCGATTTAGGGGCTAGTCAGAATAGTGGTTTCGGAACCACTAATCCGAGGTCAGAGAAAATTATTTTCATGTTATTTTCTGAGTTAGAGCATGATTATATAAGTGCATGAAAATTTTGGTGCTTTAATTTTAGCGATTTCATGCTTAATCGCGAAAAAGGACTAAATCGCAAAAAGTGTGAAAGTTCTATTTTATAAGCTAAATGTTTCTAATAGCCATATAATATTAATTGGAGGTCTTTAAAGGGAAATTAGCCCCTTAAATCATGGTTGGCCGGCCATAGGGGACAAGGGAGTAAAAATTGGTCAAAGTTGGTAAAGCTTTGGTGACTAAATTGATTGTTTATATTAAAATAAAGAAAAGATGATATCCTTCTCTTTACTCATCTTCTTCCACCGAAAAACACAGGCAAAATAGGGGTTTTAAAGCTCAAAAATTTCAGCAAACTCTTCTCCCTACAAGTAAGTGGTTTTAATGGTTTTTCTTGAGGATAGTTGTACTTTTGGAACCCCTAAAGCTTAAGCTTTCTAAAGAGGGGACTATCTTGTAATATGGTGAAAAGTTTAGAGTTTTGCCATGTGAGCTTTTAAGTTGTTTGCTGCATTTTTATGGAAGAAAATGAGACTTAGTTGTTAGATGAACAACTGTTGTGAAAGGTGTTACCATGAAAACACCAAAAAGGGCATTTTTGTAAAGGTTGTAAAATGTGAGGTAAATGTGTGAAATAATGAGTTTTGATGGTTTCCAGAAGAGAAATAAATGTTCACCTAGGCTCGTTAAAGGTAGAAATTTGATTATAATTGATTACCGAATGTAGGGGTAAAATGGTCATTTTGCAACAGTCTAAGGGCAAAATAGTATTTTTGCCAAAATATGATTATTGAAATGCAATTATTAATTTGATAATAAAATGATCTAATTTGATATTATAGATCAAGAAGAACCAAGAATTTAGCTCGACCGGGGAAAGAGCAAAGTATCGGACTAAATCGACGATCTAGCTTATTTTGAAATCGAGGTAAGTTTGTATGTGATAAATTCACCATTTATACTAGTATGTTTGAGAATGTTTGATATTATAATGATACATGATATTTTACGAAATTGAGTTTTAGTGTTGAATGAGAAAGATGATAAAAGTTGAGATGTTGAAGTCCCGGTTGGACTATAATAATGAGAGAATACTATCATCGAGACATGAAATGGATAAGGTCCCGTGTAAGACCATGTCGGGGACATGGCCTCGGCACCAAATTAAGATTTCGTATAAGACCATATCTGGGATATGGCTTCGGTATTGAATAAAAAAATCGTATAAGACCATATCCGGGATATGGCATCAATACTTGATGTGAGATTCCGTATAAGACCATATCCGGGATATGGCATTGGCACTCAGAGGTGACCCCATATAAGACCACATCTGGGATGTGGCATTGGCTTCATGTTTATGTTAATGACAATGAATATGCGTCTTTGAGTATCCTTAGTGATTTTAGTGAGATAAATAGATAAGCTTGGAAATAGAAATGAGATTAGTACTAAAGTCATGTGAATGAGTGAACACAGGTACCCGTGAATAACTCACGAGGTATGTTTACGATATTGGCATGGTATATGCTAGATAAGAACAAGTACGAGTAAGTTATGGCAAAGTGCTTATGACTTTGTGTGGTTATCTAATGCCATGAATTGATGGCATTATAAACTTATTGTTGCTATTTATTTTCATGCAAACTTACTAAGATTCATGCTTACCCCTCTCATTTCTCTTTTCCTTGTAGTAGTCCTAAGATAACTCGAGGATCGTGGGATGTCGGAGTTCGGAAATCACACTATCGACATCTCTTTGGTATAACAAGTTAGACTTATTTTGAGTATGGCATGTATAGGACTTGAGTATTTTGTTATGTCATTTTGATAGCCAAAGTGTTGGCTATTTATATTATCAAAATCATTTCGTAAATGGTCATTGGAATTGGACCAATACATGACAAGTTTATTTATATTCAATGGTGATGAAATTATGAAGTTTATGCTTGTGTGGATGCTTTGAATTGAGTTTTTGGAAGTGCCATATGGTCATAAAATGTGTTGAATTGATTTGGTATAAGTTTGGTTGCTTGGTAGGGTGGCAAATGGCTTGGTAGATAGCCATATAATTGTCCACACGGTCAGCCGCATAGGCATGTGGAGAGGCCGTGTGTCCCTTCCATGCTAGGTTTACAAGTCAGTATGCTCAGTAGTAAACACACGGGCAGAGACACGGTCGTGTGTCTCAGCCATGTGGGGGGCACGACCATGGACATGGGCGTGTGCCTTGGCCTTGTGACCTTAGTGATGTGATGACATCATAAACAGAATTCCAAGGTTTTGGCACACGGGCTAAGACACAGGCGTGTCGAGGCCGCGTGAGGCACACGGGCCAGGGACACAGGCGTGTGTCCGGTCGTGTGAAAGAAGTCAGTGTTGACCACGAGTGAAGAACACGGGCATGTCCCATGGTCACACGGGCGTGTCCCTTGGACAACACGGGCGTGTGGCCCTTGTTTAGGCAAAAAATTCTAAGTGCATAAAAGTTTTTGGGTTAATTTTGAAACCTTCCGTATGTATGTTTAAGGCCTTGTAGGCCTAAGATAAGGATGTTATGAGTTTTAATGAAAAGTTTTAAGTTGGAGCGAACTTTTATGGCCCGATGTTGTATGTTTAAACAAGTTGAGTTAGGTAATGCCTCGTATCCGTTTCCAGCTTTGAACACGGGTAAGGGGTGTTACATTTAATAGTATCAGAGCTACAGTTTAGTCAGTTCTCAGACTAATGTAGCGTGATTATGAGTCTAGCTATGCATGCCATACGTAAGAGTATTTGTGTAATGATAGTGTGACGACTCCTGACGGTTTGAATTGTATTTTTATATAGTAATGGACCCCGATCGGACTACAGCTGATGATGCTGCGAGTAATGCACCGGCTCCCGCACAAGGGACCACGCTAGTAGATAGTAGACCCGAGACTATGGGTCAGGGAGAAGAGGCTCGAGAAGCCTTTCTCCAAATGATGAGCAACTGGTATATAGAGTATATTCGAATAAATCCTAATGCTCAACCCCCTCGACCCCCACCTATTCCTCAGCCTGCTCCTGTAGCTCCTCATATGGTTGAGGTAGTAAGAAGAGAAAGGCCTCCAGTCGATAAGATCCGAAAACAAGGAGCCGAGGAATTTCGGGCTAGTAGGGATGACGATTCGGAGAGGACAGAGTTCTGGCTTAAGAATACCATCAGGGTATTCGATGAGTTGTCATGCACTCCTGAAGAATGCATAAAGTGTGCAGTATCTCTCTTGAGAGATTCGGCCTATTAGTGGTGGAACACCTTTGTGTCGGTGGTACCAAGGGAGAGAGTTAATTGGGAATTCTTCCAAGAGGAATTTCGAAAGAAGTACATTAGTCAAAGGTTCATCGACCAGAAAAGAAAGGAGTTCTTGGAACTAAAGCAAGGTCGAATGACAGTGACTGAATATGAGCGTGAGTTTGTAAGGCTCAGTAAATAAGCTCGAGAGTGCGTATCGACAAAAGCTATCATGTGGAAAAGGTTCGAAGACGGGTTAAATGAGGATATCCGTTTATATGTCAGAGTTCTCGAACTAAAAGAATTTGTGGTGTTGGTAGATAGAGCCTGTAAGGCTGAAGAGTTGGCCAAAGAGAAAAGAAGAGCTGAGATTGAGTCCTGTGAATCGAGAAAGAGACAACTGAGTAAGTCCTACCAATCCTCATCTAAGAAATCAAGGGATTTTGCTACTCGATCAGCCACTTCGGCCGGGTTTTCAAACCGAAGTAAGGGTAAACAATTCTCGGGGTCTAAGGCTTAGACTACTTCGGTTGCTAGTGTTGGCAATGCCCGACCGAGTAGACAGAAATGCCCGCAGTGCGGCAGACGTCATTCTGGTGAGTTTCAAGCAAACGAGAAGGCTTGTTTCAAGTATGGGTCTTTAGACCACTTTATCAGAGATTGCTCTGAGGCGGGCGAGAAAGAGAAACCTCAGAATGCAAGACCAGGAAATTCTGCTAGAGGAAGACCACAGAGAAACCCGGGAAATGAGATGAGTGGCAAGAATTCATCTAGAGAGCAGACTGCGAGAGTTGAGGGTAGAGCATCGGCGAGAACATATGGCATTCGTGCTCGCGAAGAGGTGTCCTCCCCTGACGTAATCACGGGTATATTTTCTTTCTATGATATTCATGTTGTAGCTTTAATTGATCCGAGATCTACCCACCCGTATATTTGCATTAAATTAGTCTCTAGCATGAGCATGCCTATAGAATCTACTGAATTTGTAATATGAGTGTCGAATCCCCTATGCAAATGTGTATTGGTTGATAGAATATGCAAAGGTTGCCCTTTGATGATTAGGGGTCATTGTTTTCTTGCAAATCTCATTTTATTACCGTTTGATGAGTTTGATGTCATCCTTGGGATGGATTGGATAGTTACTAATAATGTGATTGTGAATTGTGGAAAGAAGTTTATTGAGTTAAAATGTGAAAGTGGGGATCTTATTCGTGTTGAATCAGATAAGCAAGACAGATCACCAGTAGTGATATAATCCTTGTTGGCTTAGAAGTATTTAAGAAAGGGGTACGAAGCTTACCTTGCCTTTGTGATGAATGCTAAAGAGACTGAGTTGAAAATTGAGTCAGTACCTATAGTGTGCGAATATCTAGATGTTTTCTCGGAGGAATTGCCAGGGTTACCTCCGGTTAGGAAGATTGAATTTGGGATTGAGTTAGCTCCGGGTACCGCCTCCATTTCTATTACTCCAAATAGAATGGCTCCAATCGAGCTAAAAGAATTGAAAGCACGGTTGCAAGAACTAACGAATAAAGGCTTCGCAAGACTGAGTTTTTCTCCGTGGGGTGCTCCTGTATTATTTGTGAAGAAGAAAGATGGTTCTATGAGGTTATGTATAGATTATCGACAACTTAATAAGGTAACTGTGAAGAACAAGTATTTGTTGCCAAGAATCGATGATTTGTTTGATCAATTGAAGGGAGCCACGGTGTTTTCCAAAATAGATTTAAGGTATGGGTACTATCAGTTGAGAGTCAAGGACTCAGATGTGCCGAAAACTGCATTTTGGACGAGGTATGGCCACTACGAATTTTTGGTCATGCCTTTTGGTTTAACAAATGCCCGAGCCGTTTTCATGGACTTGATGAATCGCATTTTTCAGCGATATTTGGATAAATTTGTCGTGGTCTTCATTGATGATATACTGATCTACTATTGAGATGAAAACGAACATGCCGAGCATTTGAGAAAGGTTCTGCAAATTTTGAGAGATAAACAATTGTATGCCAAGTTTAGTAAAAGTGAATTTTAGCTTAAGGAAGTTGGATTTTTAGGGCACATTGTCTCGGGAGATGGAATTAGAGTCAACCCAAGTAAGATTTTAGCAATTATTGAATGGAAACCGCCAAGGAGCGTAACTAAAATGAGGAGGTTTCTGGGCCTAGTCGACTATTATATGCGTTTTGTCAAGGGATTCTCCATGATAGCTACTCCGATGACGAGATTATTGCAAAAAGATGTGAAGTTTGATTGGACAGAAAAGTGCTAGCAGAGTTTTGAGAAACTAAAGGCATTGTTGACTAAGGCTCCTGTTTTGGTGCAACTTGAGCTGGGAAGAGAATTTTTGGTTTACAGTGATGCATCCATGAATGGATTGGGTTGTGTACTTATGTAAGAGGGCAAGGTGATTGCATATGCTTCTAGACAATTAAAGCTGCACGAGAAGAATTACCCGACAAATGATATAGAGTTGGCTGCCATTGTGTTTGCATTAAAGATATGGAGACACCATTTATATGGTGAAAGGTGTCAGATATTCATCGACCACAAAAGCCTAAAATACTTGATGACTCAAAAAGAATTGAATTTGAGGCAACGAAGATGGTTAGAGCTGATCAAGGATTATGAGTTAGTGATTGACTACCATCTGAGAAAGGCGAACGTGGTCACCGATGATTTGAGCAGAAAATCCTTGTTTGCGCTGAGAGCCATGAATACGCGGATGGTTTTGTCAGATGATGGTTCTATTCTAGCCGAGTTAAGGGCTAGACCATTGTTTCTCCAAGAGATTTGTGAAGCTCAGAAAGATGACAGCAACTTACAAACCAAAAGAGTTCTATGTAAGTCAAATGTTGAGTCAGACTTTCGGGTAAGTCCTGACGGATGTTTGATGTTTCGAGATAGGGTCTGTGTACCCAAAAATGATGAACTTATTTGAAAGATTTTTCATGAAGCGCATAGCGGATGTTTAACTGTGCACCCAGGCAGCAAAAAGATGTACAATGACTTGAGGAAGTGGTATTAGTGGCCGAGTATGAAGAAAGACATTTCTGAGTTGGTATCGAGATGCCTAATTTGTCAACAAGTGAAGGCTGAACACCAAGTACCTTCGGGTCTACTTCAACCTATATTGGTTCCCGAGTGGAAATGAGACCGTATTACTATGGACTTTGTGACGGGTTTACCGTTGACGCCGAAAAAGAAGGATGTTGTATGGGTTGTAGTCGATAGACTTACGAAGTCAGCCCATTTCATACTAGTACGATTTGATATTCTCTTGATAAGTTGGCAGATTTGTATGTGTCAGAGATAGTAAGACTTCATGGTGTACTATTGTCGATCATTTCGGATAGAGATCCGAGATTCACGTCACAGTTTTGGAAAAAGTTACAAGAGGCTTTAGGCACAAAATTGAGTTTCAGTACAGCTTTCCATCCACAAATCGACGGGCAGTCGGAGAAAGTGATACAAATACTTGAAGACATCCTTCGATGTTGTGTTTTGGAATTCCAAGGTAATTGGGAAAAATACTTACCGTTGGTGGAATTTGCTTACAACAATAGTTTTCAGTCAAGTTTGAAAATGGCACCTTATGAAGCATTGTATGGGCGTAAATGCCAAACGCCCTTGTATTGGACAGAACTTAGAGAGAATCAGATTCACGGGGTTGATTTGGTCAGGGAAACTGAAGAGAAAGTAAAGGTGATACGTGAATGTCTGAAAGCGGCCTCAGATAGACAAAAATCTTATTCAGATTTAAAACAGAAAGAGATTGAATTCGAAGTAGGTGATAAAGTATTTCTGAAAGTATCACCATGGAGAAAAGTCCTCATATTTGGCCAGAAAGGCAAATTGAGTCCGCGTTTTATCAGACCTTATGAAGTCACCGAGAGGATAGGACTGGTAGCTTATCATTTGGCCTTGCGACCTGAACTAGAAAAGATTCACGATGTCTTCCACGTGTCCATGTTACGCCGATACCGTTCGGAATTTTCACATGTGATTGTACCATCAGAGGTAAAGATTCAACTGGACTTGACTTATGGCAAAGAGTCGATTAAAATCTTGGCACGAGAGGTCAAACAGCTGATAAACAAAAGTATAGCCCTTGTTAAAGTGCTATGGAAGAGACATGGAATAGAAGAGGCTACTTGGGAGCCCGAAGAGACCATGAGAAACCAATATCCCAACCTTTTTACCGGTAAGATTTTCTGGGACGAAAATCCTTAAGGGGGGAGAATTGTAACAGCCCGATTTAGGGGCTAGTCAGAATAGTGGTTTCGAAACCACTAATCCAAGGTCGGAGAAAATTATTTTCATGTTATTTTATGAGTTAGAGCATGATTATATAAGTGTATAAAAATTTTGGTGCTTTAATTTTAGCGATTTCATGCTTAATCGAGAAAAAGGACTAAACCGCAAAAAGTGCAAAAGTTCTATTTTATAAGCTAAAGGTGTTTAATAGCCATAGAAT
The DNA here is from genome assembly GCA_025698515.1 of Gossypium sturtianum. NCBI lineage: Eukaryota > Viridiplantae > Streptophyta > Magnoliopsida > Malvales > Malvaceae > Gossypium > Gossypium sturtianum. Next base: position 71,100,555 of record CM046955.1, on the reverse strand, counting down.
ATTAATTGGAGGTCTTTAAAGGGAAATTAGCCCCTTAAATCATGGTTGGCCGGCCATAGGGGACAAGGGAGTCAAAATTGGTCAAAGTTGGTAAAGGTTTGGTGACTAAATTGATTGTTTATATTAAAATAAAGAAAGATGATATCCTTCTCTTTACTCATCTTCTTCCACCGAAAAACACAAGCAAAATAGGGGTTTTAAAGCTAAAAAATTTTAGCAAACTCTTCTCCCTACAAGTAAGGGATTTCAATGGTTTTTATTGGGGATAGTTGTACTTTTGGAACCCCTAAAGCTTAAGCTTTCTAAAGAGGGGACTATCTTGTAATATGGTGAAAAGTTTAGAGTTTTTCCATGTGAGCTTTTAAGTTGTTTGCTGTATTTTTATGGAAGAGAATAAGTCTTAGTTGTTAGATGAACAACTTTTGTGAAAGGTGTTACCATGAAAACACCAAAAAGGGCCTTTTTGTAAAGGTTGTAAAATGTGAGGTAAATGTGTGAAATAATGAGTTTTGATGGTTTCCATAAGAGAAATAAATGTTCACCTAGGCTTGTTAAAGGTATAAATTTGATTAGAATTGATTACCGAGCCTAGGGGTAAAATGATCATTTTGCAACAATCTAAGGGCAAAATAGTAATCTTTCCAAAATATGATTATTGAAATGCAATTATTAATGCGATAATAAAATGAGCTAATTTTCTATTATAGATCAAGAAGAACCAAGAATTTACGTCGACCGGGGAAAGAACAAAGTATCGGACTAGATCGATGATCTAGCTTATTTTGAAATCGAGGTAAGTTTGTATGTGATAAATTCAACATTTATACTAGTATGTTTGAGAATGTTTGATATTATAATGATACATGATATTTTATGAAATTGAGTATTAGTGTTGAATGAGAAAGATGATAAAAGTTGAGATGTTGAAGTCCCAGTTGGACTATAATAATGAGAGAATACTATCATCGAGACATGAGATGGATAAGGTCCCGTGTAAGACCATGTCAGGGACATGGCCTCGGCACCGAATTGAGATTTCGTATAAGACCATATTCGGGATATGGCATCGGCACTCAGAGGTGACCCCATATAAGACCACATCTGGGATGTGGCATTGGCTTCGTGTTTATGTTAATGACGATGAATATGCGTCTTTGAGTATCCCTAGTGATTTTAGTGAGATAAATAGATAAGCTTGGAAATAGAAATGAGATTAGTACTAAAGTCATGTGAATGAGTGAACACAGGTACCCGTGAATAACTCACGAGGAATGTTTACGATATGTGGCATGGTATATGCTAGATAAGAACAAGTATGAGTAAGTTATGGAAAAGTGCTTATGACTTTGTGTGGTTATCTAATGCCATGAATTGATGGCATTATAAACTTATTGTTGCTATTTATTTTCATGCAAACTTACTAAGCTTTATGCTTACCCCTCTCATTTCCCTTTTCCTTGTAGTATTGCTAAGATAACTCGAGGATCATGGGACGTCGGAGTTCAGAAATCACACTATCGACATATCTTTGGTATAACAAGTTAGACTTATTTTGAGTATGGCATGTATAGGACTTGAATATCTTGTTATGTCATTTTGATAGCCAAAGTGTTGGCTAATTATATTATCAAAGTCATTTTGTAAATGGTCATTGGAATTGGACTAATACATGACAAGTTTATTTATATTCAATGGTGATGAAATTATGAAGTTTATGCTTGTGTGGATGCTTTGAATTGAGTTTTTGGAAGTGCCATATGGTCATAAAATGTGTGGAATTGATTTGGTGTAAGTGTGGTTGCTTGGTAGGGTGGCAAATGGCTTGGTAGATAGCCATATAATTGTCCACACGGGTAGACACACGGGCGTGTGTCTAGGCCGTGTGTGACACACGGTCAGCCCCATGGGCGTGTGGAGAGGCCGTGTGTCCCCTTGCATGCTAGGTTTACAAGTCAGTATGCTCAGTAGTAAACACATGGGCAGAGACACGACCGTGTGTCTAAGCCATTTGGGAGGCACGGCCATGGACATGGGAGTGTGCCTAGGCCGTGTGAAGTCTGCACCTAAAATTAGGAATTTAATTCGACACACGTTCTAAGGACACGGGCGTGTGCCTTGGCTATGTGACCTTAGTGATGTGATGACATCATAAACAGAATGCCAAGGTTTTGGCACACGGGCTAAGACACGGGCGTGTCGAGGCTGTGTGAGGCACACGGGCCAGGGACACAAGCGTGTGTCCGGCCGTGTGAAATAAGTCAGTGTCGACCACGGGTGAAGAACACGGGCATGTCCCAGGGTCACATGGGCGTGTCCCTTGGACAACACGGGCATGTGGCCCCTGTTTAGGCAAAAGTTTCTAAGTGCGTAAAAGTTTCTGGGTTAATTCTGAAACCTTCCGTAATTATATTTAAGGCCTTGTAGGCCTAAGATAAGGATGTTATGAGTTTTAATGAAAAGTTTTAAGTTGGAGCGAACTTTTATGGCCCGATATTATATGTTTAAGCAAGTTGAGTTAGGTAATGCCTCGTATCCGGTTCCGGCTTTGAACACGAGTAAGGGGTGTTACATACAACAACTATTTTGGTACCAATGAATTCAATTATTTTGAGCTATGGCATGTATAAGGACTTGGTCATTTTGTTATTTGTCATAAATGATTTGGCCTAAATGTGTTGGCAATGTAATGGTTAAGGATTCATTTTGTATATGGCCATTTGAAGTTGGCTAATATTAATTTTATTGGTTATTGGTATGTTTATGTGATGATGCCTATCATGAAGATGAAACTGGCATGAATGGAAAAGAAGATACGTGATGTTTATGCATGATAGATGTTAGTATGTGAATGATGTGTTGATGTCTTGATTGTGGCTGATTTGTTTGTATGTAATATGCTTGGATTGGTGCTATATGATGTTGTGTATGTATGAACAAGTAAGGGTGGCAAAATGGCTAGGTAAATAGCCTTATTGCTGTCCACACGGGTAGACACACGGGCGTGTGTCTAGGCCGTGTGTGCACCACAGGCGTGTTTTTCGTCCGTGTGTCCCCTGTACCTTAATTGATGCAAAACAGAATGTCAAGAATTGAGCACACTGGCGTATGTCTCGGCCATGTGTGCTACACGGCCTTGGACACGGGCGTGTGTCTCGGTTGTGCTAAGTCTGCACCTATTTTTATGAAAAATTATGAAATTAAATCGACCACACGGCCTAGCACACGGGCGCGTGGCACAGCCGTGTGGCACAAGTCAGAGAGCTCTGTATTTTGAGCACGGCCTGTAGCACGGGCGTGTCCAAGGGTCATACGGGCGTGTCCCTTGGACCAGACGGGCGTGTGAGCCCTGTAACATGAAATTTTTTCTAAGTGTTGTATGTTTTTCTAAAGTCCTCGGTTTAGTCCCGAACTATTTACAATGTATGTTTTGGGCCTCGTAGGCTTGTTTTAGGGACGATATGAATGTATGTGAAAAGTTTTAAATTTGGATGGAAATTACATCTCGATTTTGTATGTTTGCTTGTGTTTAAGTCCAGTAATGCCTTGTACCCTATTCCGACGTCGAATATGGGTAAGGGGTGTTACATTTAGTGGTATCAGAGCTACGGTTTAGTCGATTCTCGGACTAACGTAGTGTGTGTAAGAGTCCAACTATACATGCCATATATGAACTGTGATAGTGTGATGACTCCTGACAATTTTAAACTATGTTTTCATAGAGTAAATGGATCCCGACCGAGTTGTAATTGATGAAGTAGAAAGAAATGCGCCGTCTCTCGCTCAAGGGGCAGTGCCGTCTGATAGTAGACCTCCTACGGTTAGTCAGGTAGAAGGGGCTAGGGAAGCCTTCCTCCACATGATGAACCAGTGATATTCGGAGTTTGTTCGAACAAATTTGAATGCCCGACCTCCTCTACCCCCACCTATTCCTCAGCCGGTTCCCGTAGCTCCATAAGGTATGAAATTTGTAAGAATGTACAAGCCCCCGATTGATAAGATTCGAAAGCACGAGGCTAATGATTTCAGAGCTAATGTGGATGATCATCCCGAGAGAGCCGAGTTTTGGCTCGAAAACTCAATCAGGGTATTTGATGAGTTGTCATGCACATCGGATGAATGTCTGAAATATGCTGTGTCACTTCTGAGAGATTCAGCATACCGGTGGTGGAAAACCCTTGTGTCAGTAGTACCGAGAGAGAGGGTTAATTGGGAATTCTTCCAAGATGAGTTTAGGAAGAAATATATCAGCCAACGGTTTATTGATCAGAAACGCAAGGAGTTTTTAGAGCTAAAACAGGGCCGAATGTTGGTAACCGAGTACGAGCGAGAGTTTGTTAGGCTCAGTAAGTACACTCAAGAGTGTGTGTCCACCGAGGCTATCATGTGCAAAAGGTTCGAAGATGGGTTGAATGAGGATATCCGATTGTTAATTGGAGTTCTTGAGCTGAAGGAATTTGTGATGCTATTCAACCGAGCTTGTAAGGCTGAAGAATTAAGCAAAGAGAAGAGGAAAGCCGAGTCTGAGGCTAGAGATGTAAGAAAAAGGCCGATGAGTAAGTCATTTCAATCTCAGTCTAAGAAATCAAGGGATTTGTATGTTCGATCAAGTGCTTCAGCTGGGTATCCCAACAGAGATCGTGGGAGACAATACTCGAGTTCTAAAGCCCAAATTACATCAGTAGTGAGCGTTAGTAACGCTAAGTCTAGTAGGCCCAAATGTCAGCACTGCAACAGATGACACCCCGACAAATGTAGAATGTATGACCGGGCCTGTTTTAAGTGTGGCTCTCACGACCACTTTATTAAAGATTTCCCAGAGATGGTTGAAAATGATAAGTTTCAGACTGCAAGATTGGGCAACACTGCCTCTAAAGGGAGACCACCAAGGAGCACAGGAAATGGAGCTAGTAGTAAAGGTGTGACAAAAGATACAGATGTAAGATCTGAGGCTAGGGCACCTGCCAGATCCTATGTTATTTGTGCTTGCGAAGAAGCGACATCTCCCGATGTTATCACTGGTACTTTTTCTCTCCATGATACTAATGTTATTGCATTGATCGATCTTGGATCGACTCATTCTTTTGTTTGCATAAAATTGGTAGCTAGTAAGAACTTGTCTGTTGAGTTTACTAAATTTGTGATTAAAGTGTCAAACCCCTTAGGCAAATATGTGCTAGTTGATAAAGTTTGCAAGAATTGTCCATTGATGATTCGAGGTCACTGTTTTCCGGCTGATCTAATGTTGTTTCCATTTGATGAGTTTGATGTCATTTTGGGTATGGATTGGTTGACGCTGCATGATGTTGTAGTGAACTGTAGACGGAAAATTATTGAATTGAAATGTGAGAATGGTGAAATTCTTCGAATTGATTCAAATGCGTCGGATGAGTTACCTATTGTGATTTCTTCAATGACTGCCCAAAGATATGTGAGAAAGGGTTGTGAAGCTTATCTAGCTTATGTGTTGAATACAAGAGTGTCTGAAATAAAAATTGAATCAGTACTGGTAGTTTGTGAATATTCGGATGTGTTTTTGGAGGAGTTACCTGGGTTACCTCCGATTAGAGAGGTCAGATTTTTGGGACACATTATCTCTGGAGATGGTATTCAGGTTGATCCGAGTAAGATATCGGCAATTAATGATTGGAAACTGTCGAAGAATGTATCAGAGGTCCAAAGATTTTTAGGCTTAGCAGATTATTACCGACATTTTGTCAAAGGATTTTCGATGATTTCTACTCCTATGACTAAGATATTGCAAAAGGATGTTAAGTTCGAATGCTTAGAAAAATGTCAGCAAAGCTTTGAGAAGTTGAAAACATTATTGTCTGAGGCACCGGTTTTAGTACAACCTGAATCGGGAAAAGAGTTTGTGATTTATAGCGACGCGTCACTAAATGGATTAGGATGTGTGTTGATGCAAGAGGGCAAAGTGATAGCTTATTCCTTGAGACAGTTAAAACCGCACGAGAAGAATTATCCGATGCACGATTTGGAATTGGCCGCCATTGTTTTTGCTTTGAAAATTTGGCGTCATCATTTGTACGGTGAGAAGTGCCACATCTATACCGACCACAAGAGTTTGAAGTATTTGATGACTCAAAAGGATTTGAACTTGCGACAACGGAGATGGCTCAAGTTACTAAAAGATTATGAGTTGGTAATCGACTACCATCCCGGAAAGGCAAACGTAGTTGCAGATGCTTTGAGCAGAAAGTCCTTGTTTGTCTTGAGAGCTATGAATACGGTGTTGAATTTATCCGATGATGGTTCGGTTCTAGCTGAGTTAAGAGCTAGACTGGTATTTCTTTAGCAAATTTATGAAGCTCAGAAAAGTGATAGTGAATTGCAAGCTAAAAGAGGTCAGTGTGAATCTAGTAATGATTCAGACTTTCGGATCGGTTCGGATGATTGTTTGATGTTCCAAGATAGAATATGTGTACCGAAAAATGATGAACTTATTTAGAAGATTTTACATGAGGCACACAGTGCTTGCTTATCAGTTCATCCGAGCAGTACGAAAATGTTTAATGATTTGAAGAAATGGTATTGGTGGTCAGGTATGAAACGAGATATTTCGAAGTTTGTTTCGAGATGTTTAGTTTTTCAACAAGTAAAGGCCGAACACCAAGTACCTTCGGGCTTACCTCAACCAGTGATGGTACCCGAGTGGAAATAGGATAGAATTACGATGGATTTCATGATGGGTTTGCCTTTGACTCCGAAAAAGAAAGATGACGTTTGGGTCGTTGTTGATAGATTGACGAAATCAGCTCATTTTATACCGGTACGTACCGATTACTCACTTGACAAGCTAGCTGAATTGTACATTGCTGAAATTGTGAGATTGCAAGGAGTGCCTATTTCTATTATCTCGGATAGAGATCCAAGGTTTACTTAGCATTTTTTGAAAAAGTTGCAAGAATCTTTGGGTACAAAGTTGAACTTTAGTACCGCATTTCATTCGCAAACCGACGGCCAATCAGAGAGAACGATTCAGGTTCTCGAAGATATGCTTCGTTGTTGTGTTTTAGAATTCGAGGGTAGTTGGGAAAAATATCTACCATTGGTCAAATTTGCCTATAACAATAGTTTTCAACCGAGTATAAAGATGGTGCCTTATGAGGCATTGTATGGCCGCAAGTGCCGAACACCTTTGTATTAGACCGAGCTTAGTGGGAAATAGATTCACGGGGTTGACTTGGTTAGGGAAACCGAAGAAAAGGTAAATGTAATCCGCGATTGCTTGAAAGCAGCTTCAGATCGGCAAAAGTCGAACGCAGATTTGAAAATAAAAGAGATCGAATTTCAGATTGGTGATAAAGTATTTTTGAAAGTATCTCCATGGAAGAAGATTCTGAGATTTGGCCGTAAAGGCAATTTGAGTCCACGTTTCATTAGGCCGCATGAAGTTATTGAAAGAATAGGGCCAGTGGCATATCAGTTAGCTTTACCGACAGAGTTGAAAAGAATTCATAATGTGTTTCATGTGTTGATGTTACGACGATATCGTTCCAATCCTTCACATGTAATTTCTCCATCAGAGATTGAGATTCGACTTTATATGACCTATGGTGAAGAGCCAATCAAGATTTTGGCTCGGGAAGTTAAACAGTTGAGAAATAAAAGTATAGACCTAGTAAAAGTTTTATGGAAAACACATGGTGTTGAAGAGGCTACGTGGGAACCCTAGGAGGCTATGCGAAAACAATACCCAAACCTACTTTTTGGTAAGATTTTCGGGGACGAAAATCCCTAAGGGGGGAGAGTTGTAACAGCTCGATTTTGGGTCTAGTCGGAATAGTGGTTTTGAGACCACAAATTCGACACAGTAAAATTTGTTTTTATTATATTTTTATGGTCTACAGTTTTATGAAATGATTATGTGAAAATTTCGTTCAAAAATTTTTACATTTGGGAACTCAATTTAGTTAAAAGGACTAAATTGTAAAATGTGCAAAAGTTGAGTTCTACATGCTAGAGGTGTTTAATTTCTATAATATTTTAAATTGAAGGTCCTTAGCTGGTAATTAGACAATTTGTTAAGTTAGTGGACAGAAATGGACATGAATAGGTGAAATTTCAAAGTTATGCATTAATGGCATTTTGGTCATCTGGTAAATAAATGAATAAAAAGGGAAAATAAAGCCAAAATTCTTGTCCATCTTCTTCTCCATGTGCCGAAAATTAGAAGGTCACCATAGCTAGGGTTTGTTCAACTTCCAAGCTTGATTATCAAGAAAAACGAAGTTTAGACCTTGATCGGGGAAAGAATAATGTGTTTGACGATTAAATCCTTTTCTACTATTTTGTACCGAGGTAAGTTCTGTGTAAATAAAGGCAATGTTATATTTGTATTTTTATATGTTTTATTATGCATGAATTGTATAAATGACAATGTGGACACGCTCGACGACGAAATGGCAAGTGAGAAATCACGTTTGAAGCTTAGGAATATATTAGGATACGAGTGACATGTCACTAGGAAACCATGTGATATATGTGATTTATGTGATCCGGGTGCTGGTCTCGTACGTCTACTAGTGGTTGGGTAGTCCGGCATGGGTTGCGGATACCTTATAGCTTGTGTGAGCAGCACTGTGTAGTTAAGTCTTGACTGACAGCTTGTGTGAGTAGGCCCGTGATTAGCTCGAGAGAGAGCCCCTATGTGTTATGAGATATGAGGTAGCATTGGCTACGTATGTGGCACTTATGTGCAAGACTATCTATGTATCCGATTAGTATTCCAAGTGTTAAATGGGTATGTCAAAGACGAGAAAGAGTAGGATATGTTACGAGTTGGTACAGGTATGTATGAAAAACTCATAAGAATGAGCCCGGTATGTGATGAACACTTGGTAAGATTAAGAATGACTAAGTCATGTTTATGAACCTATGATGATAATTATGTAATTTGTGTTATACTAATTGTATGATATTCATGTTTAATGTTGTTTAATGTTGCTTATTATTTGCATGTGAACTTACTAAGCTATAAAGCTAACCCCTTTCCTTTCCTTTATCTTATAGTGTAACCAAGCCAGCTCGGGATTGGAGATTTGTTGGAGATCCATACACACTATCTACAACAATTATTTTGGTACCAATGAATTCAAGTATTTTGAGCTATGGCATGTATAGGGACTTGGTCATTTTGTTATGTGTCATAAATGATTTGGCCTAAATGTGTTGGCATTGTAATGGTTAAGGATTCATTTTCCATATGGCCATTGGAAGTTGGCTAATATTAATTTTATTGGTCATTGGTATGTTTATGTGATGATGCCTATCATGAAGATGAAATTGGCATAAATGGAAAAGAAGATACGTGATGTTTATGCATGATAGATGTTAGTATGTGAATGATGTGTTGATGTCTTGATTGTGGCTGATTTGGTTGTATGTAATATGCTTGGATTGGTGCTATATGATGTTGTGTATGTATGAACAAGTAAGGGTGGCAAAATGGCTAGGTAAATAGCCTTATTGTTGTCCACATGGGTAGACACACGGGCGTGTGTCTAGGCCGTGTGTGCCACACGGCCTGTCCCACGGGCGTGTGTTTCGGCCGTGTGTTCCATGCACCTTAATTGATGCAAAATAGAATGTCCAGAATTGAGCACACGGTCAGAGACACAGGCGTATGTGTCGGCCGTGTTAAGTCTGCACCTATTTATGAAATTAAATCAACCACACGGCCTAGCACACGGGCGTGTGGCACGGCCGTGTGGCACAAGTCAGAGAGATCCCTATTTTGAACACGGCATGTAGCACGGGCGTGTCCCTTGGACCACACGGGCGTGCGAGCCCTGTAACATGAAAAATTTTCTAAGTGTTGTATGTTTTTCTAAAGTCCTTGTTTTAGTCCCGAACTATTTCCAATGTATGTTTCGGGCCTCGTAGGCTCGTTTTAGGGACGATATGAATGTATGTGAAAAGTTTTAAATTTGGATGGAAATTACGTCTCGGTTTTGTATGTTTGCTTGTGTTTAAGTCCGGTAATGCTTCGTACCCTCTTCCGGCGTCGAATACGGGTAAGGGGTGTTACACTTTAGCCTTTGTTTAGCTTTCTTGCTTCGTAAGAAAGTTGGAGATTGTGGTTCATATTTATTGCTTATTATGTCTTTACTCATCTCATCAATCTAGAATAGCTTTTTATGTGTACTTGAGGTGATGATTGGCACGGATGTTGGTAAAGGGATTCGCAAGGAATGTTGCACTAAGTCTCCTAAATTCCAACTTTATACATAACTTCCTTAAATGGCTCTTGCAATGCCTGCAACTCAACGTCTGTGCTCATCAGTTGCCCTACTTGATTGATCTTTATTATATGGTCATGGTCCTATCTATATATAGTTTTACAATTCTATTCAAAATTTGGAAAATTCCTAGGCTGTTAAATCTTAGATACGGTCTGCCTCGCGTGAGTCAAAATGTATGCGAATTGCCCAATCGTCTACGAGGAGGAGATAAGCCTTCGCTAAAATAACAGGGAATTATGGAAGAATTTGCGGAAGCTTTAAAATGAATTTATTTAGATGATGGAATTAAGTTAGGAATGGAGGTGGTTAAGTGTTAGAGATGGTTTGGAAAAATGAGAAAATAGGTTCGGTTATGACTATGAAAGAAAGATGATGAGTTTGGAGATGGCTCGGTAGATTGGAATGAAGGAAGATGGATAAATGATAGGTGATAGTTTGATGGGGGATGGAGAATGGACTTAAACACAGAAACGATTCAACACCAGGAAAGTGTCACCCCGGTTTCTATTTTTGTTTAATGTGGAAATTATGGAAAAATCGATGGTGGACCAAAGACCCGTTACTTATCAAAGTAAGAACCCTTGGTATAGATTAGTGGAAGGACAAGTCTAGACGCCACAAGCAATTGATAAGTCTAGGAAACTTGTACGAAAATGAAGAGGAGATAAATCTCACTCAAGAACATGAGTTCATAAATATATCAAAGTCAAAAATTGTCTCTTTACAAATGAGAAATAACAAGTATTTATAGGCTAACATGAGCTAGCCGAATAATCACTAATTAACTTAATTGCTAAGTTAAATTAGACTAGAAATGACTAGAAAATTCTTGAAAGAAAACCAATGATTTGCCTAGCTATTTTCGGCTGAATGTGGCCTTCACATGCTTGCAAAATTCGGTTGAATTTGGAAGGCAAATGGCCAGCTTGTAGATGGATGCTTTTACTTGAAAAATTCGGCTGATGGAAACCCATTGGATGGTTTCTAGAAATGGTCATTGCTTTCCACGAGATTGGTTCCTTGGGAAGGCTCAAATCGTCAGCTCCTTTGAGCTCCACAATGAGGCACCAGCTCGGATTAACTCCCATGTCCTTTAGTCTCCACGAAGAGACCTGAAGAAAGAATAATCTGCATTAAATGCCGTCCATGGATGGGAAACAAAAACCCAACAGCTCCTTTAATGTCGTCCCCCTTTACCATTCACAAATCAGCTTATTAATTCAATTTGTACCGTCCAAGAAACTTGTTCATGTAGCAGATTTAATGCATTAAATTCGTCCACCAATATGCCTCTTAAATGGTTGTATACGCATGGGAAAGCAAACTCAATGCATTGTCCATTTACATTCACGAAAAAGGCACCAGCAGCCTATTAAATGGCTTCTCATGCATGTCCTGTTGCATTTATTTCGTCCATTCATGCTAGACAACCTATTTATTGTCGTTTCATGCATGCTCAACATCCCATTAAATTGCTGCCGTCCCAAGCCTTATGCATGCACCAACACTGCATTGAATTCGGCCAACATGCTCCTTAAATGGATGCCCCATGCTTCCCCAACATCACTTTAAATGGCTGTTTACGCATGGAGGAAAACACCTAGCAACTCACTTAATTGCTGCTGCAATTCACGAAACAAGAGTGCTTTAGTGTCTCAATAAATTCGGCTGGAAAAGTAGCAGCAATACATTAAATTCAGCTGGACCTATAATAAGCATGAACATTCATTAAATTTCCTCAAATCAGCTGATCAAAATTGAATACATGCCATGGACACATCAAGGGACACTTTGGACGAATTAAACATTCATTTAGGACACATACTAAATTCGGCAGCCCCTAATTTAACCAAAAAAAAAACTGCACATTAATTTTAGTTTAAAAACACTTAAAAAGCTGTAATAAATTGAGGCAAATTATATTTAGACTTAGACAAATTAAATCCAACACTAAATAAGATATCTAGACACATTTAATTTGCTGTAGAAAAATAAATAAATTAAAAACTCAATTTATTTAAAACATTAAAGTTAAGCAATCAGCTCAATGAGCTGGAGTGAGCTCGAGTGAGCTCAAATCGAGCTCAAATGGACTAATCCGACTCAATTTGGAAGTGCACCAGGATGCACATTAGCTCCACGGCACTTGGGACATTGGTTTCGAGCTTCAACAATTTGCAAAATGTGAGTGCCCCGGGCGTGCCCGTATCATCCCCCCTCTTCAAGATGATTCGTCCTCGAATCGATCCGTTGGTTGTCCGAACAAAATTCCTTTTGGCTCAGTTTACCTCGATCAAATGGGGCGAATAGTTTTCGAATTACCTGAAAAGAAAATTCAAGAATTAGCAAGGAATGTTTTAAACATACTTGCAACCCAAATATGAGCAAAACAGGTAAAGTAAATGGCACGCAATCGATCATAATCACTTTATCATATAAAAGTAACAAAGCCTTATCAAATGTTTGAGACATAAGTGAATAGGCTTCATGGCACGCATACAATTTAAAAAGTTTCCACAAAACAAAATTATCATGCGAGTAACACATCAAAGGATAAATATCATAGTCACAGGCAGATAGGTGAGAAAGTGCATATGGTACTCGAAACCGAACAACCAAATCTTGCATTGTACGATATATGAAATCACTCGCACACGAATTATACAAGTTTTCGAACACAAGATTCTTTTTGTCAATCATTAAAGCAGATAGAACATGAATAGGAAAAATGGAACGATTAAGCATATCATGATCTAGATGTTTTGCAAAACCCAGTTTATCAACGCAAAGCTTGTCACCATCAGAAGAAAGCAAGAAGGCATCAACAATTTCAGTAGACTTACCTTGATACACGGAAACACAAAGATCACTCTTACCTTGGTCGAGCAATACAAACCTTCTTTCTTTGGAATCGTAGTGTAGTCGTGGCTTCGCTCGCGAACCAACCTTTTTCAAATGAAATGGGAACTCCATGTACACGAATTCCATGTACAACCACAAAATTTGCTTAAGGAACGAATAAAAATTAAAAACAAAATGAACAAATTTCGTTACCTTATCCAAGAACCAAATATCAAAACAATAGTAATTTCTCACACACAATTGATGATACTCGATTTGTCCACAACACAAGTTAGAACATATTCCCGGTTTAAAAACATGCATTTGATTATTTGAGTCAAAATGTAGCAATGGTTTCGATAAATCAAACAAGTTAAACCAATAGGATATGTGCAAGCTCAAGATCAAGCGATCAAAACTCTTGACGTGCTTCAAAACAGACTTACAAAAACTCAAAGATTTCGTATTGGACAATGAACAAATCTCGTAGTAACCACAATCAAACAAGTTGGGATTAAAAGAAAAGTCATCGTCATACCTAATCGAATCTTGCATTTTTTGAATATACATTACTCCACCGTCACACTTTGCAACGCATTGATTTTCATGAAATAAATTCGTCTTACCATCATTTAAAATATCACAAGGGATGGAGGGATGGCAAAGAACGATATCATTCACATGATCACATTCATTAGAAAAATTTGGTGGAGTCTAAATTGTTTCAAAGCACTTACCTTCCTTACCTTCTGGCTCATGTGATTTACCTTTTTCGATCATTTGAAAACGTCGCTCGTCAGAAAGGTATTGTAGTTGAAGGTCATCGTGCGATTTATCGGGAACCTGAAATGAAGAAATAGAAGAAGAACAAAGTTCAAATGAGTTAGTTGAATCAACTCTCTCTTTTTCTCGCTCATTCTTTTCTCGCACTTCTTTTTCTATCTTAATTTTTTTTCTCTCTTTTTTATTTTCTTTTCTCTCGAGCTCTTTTTCAATTTCTTTTTCTTCCTTTTCAATTTTATTTTCTTCTTTTTCAATCTCTTTTTCTTCACTCTCATTTTTATTTTCTTGTTCTCCTTTTTCAAATTGATTACAGCAAGAAGATGATACAAAGGAATCATAAAACGAAGGGTTTGACTCAAAGAAAGAAGTCATTTTCTCATAGGAATCACGTTCGATTCTTCACGTAAGATTCTTCATGCGGGACATCTTTGGAGTGTTCGATGAGTGGCTCGTACTTTCACGTTCGTCATGTCGAAAAGCCTCGTACCTGTAACTTTTTCCTCGTTGCAAATTCTTTGAGGGATAAGAATCCCGGTAGGAATCTCTTAGTGAGTAATCTTTGGACGTGGATGGCCGTGATGATCTCAACTCCTTTTCTCGTTTGTTACCTCGAAGGGTCTCGAACTCAAAGTTTGCTTCTCGTTGATTCGAAAGCCTCGTTGAATAGGAGTTTTGGTAAGAGTCTCTTCTCGAGTAGTATCTTCGTGACTCTATTTCTTGACTTGGAAAAGTTTGCTTTCGTCTGGCTTGTTCTACCACTTGGTCCAACCGTCTTCGTAATGGACTTAACTTTTCCATCAACATTCGGTCCATCTCGTTCACCAAGTATTGGAAGTCATCGGCGGAGAGTTCTTCTTGAAACATGTTTATTACTGAAAAGAAAATGTTATAAGGAAAAATAAACAGAAAAATTGAAATACCTTACTCTAAAAACTCACAAGTTACTCACAAAGAAAAAAAATCACTCACACTCGTGTTTCACTCGTATAAGGCTTTTTCTCTATTGAGTACACTTGTGCCTTTTACCGCTCATTCTCGTCTCATAATTTCGTACTTCATTTCGAATAGACTAATCGTGGTTTGAGGGTCGGTTCCAAAAATGGTTAACAAGGGATAATGTTGGGTATAGGGTAGGCTAAAAGAAGAAAAAAAATTGGTATAGTGGCGTTGGGGTGGGTAGGATGAAACCAAAATGATGATAGAAAGATCGGGTAGAAGGGATGAGAACACAAACTTGCAAAAACTTCAAGAACTTTTTTTTTATCTCGAATTTTTTTATATTTTTTTTTCGAATTTCCTTTTTTTTTACAAACACGAACCAACTTTCGGCTTCAAGTTCTTCATCGAAAACTCCTCGTTTGGTAGCTCTGATACCAGATGATACGGACCGCCTTGGGTGAGTCGAAACGTATGCGAATTGCCCAATCGTCTGCGAGGAGGAGATAAGCCTTCGGTAAAATAACAGGGAATTATGGAAGAGTTTGCGAAAGCTTTGAAATGAATTTATTTAGATGATGGAATTAAGTTAGGAATGGAGGTGGTTAAGTGTTGGAGATAGTTTGAAAAAAAGAGAAAATAGGTTCGGTTATGACTATGAAAGAAAGATGATGAGTTTGGAGATGGCTCGGTAGATTGGAATGAAGGAAGATGGATAAATGATTGGTGATAGTTTGATGGGGGATGGAGAATGAACTTAAACACAGAAACGATTCAACACCAGGAAAGTGTCACCCCGGTTTCTATTTTTGTTTAAGGTAGAAATTATGGAAAAATCGATGGTGGACCAAAGACCCGTTACTTATCAAAGTAAGAACCCTTGGTATAGATTAATGGAAGGACAAGTCTAGACGCCACAAGCAATTGATAAGTCTAGGAAACTTGTACGAAAATGAAGAGGAGATAAATCTCACTCAAGAACATGAGTTCATAAAGTATATCAAAGTCAAAAAATGTCTCTTTACAAATAAGAAATAACAAGTATTTATAGGCTAACATGAGCTAGCTGAATAATCACTAATTAACTCAATTGCTAAGTTAATTAGACTAGAAATGACTAGAAAATTCTGGAAACAAAACCAATGATTTGCCTAGCTATTTTCGGCTGAATGTGGCCTTCACATGCTTGCAAAATTCGGTTGAATTTGGAAGGCAAATGGCCAGCTTGTAGATGGATTCTTTTACTTGAAAAATTTGGCTGATGGAAACCCATTGGATGGTTTCTAGAAATGGCCATTGCTTTCCACGAGATTGGTTCCTTGGGAAGGCTCAAATCGTCAGCTCCTTTGAGCTCCACGATGAGGCACCAGCTAGGATTAACTCCCATGTCCTTTAGTCTCCACGAAGAGACTTGAAGAAAGAATAATCTGCATTAAATGCCGTCCATGCATGGAAAACAAAAACCCAACAACTCCTTTAATGTCGTCCCCCTTTACCATTCACAAATCAGCTTATTAATTCAATTTGTACTGTCCAAGAAACTTGTTCATGCAGCAGATTTAATGCATTAAATTCCTCCACCAATATGCCTCTTAAATGGTTGCATGGGAAAGCAAACTCAATGCATTGTCCATTTACATTCACGAAAAAGGCACCAGCTGAAACACCCCAAACCCGGCCCACGAGCCTTGACCGGATCCGGTATGTTCCTCGAGTAAAGCAGTTAAAAATTCATTTGCTTCTTTGGAAAACTTTGGGTGATTTTGGTGAAAACTTAATTTGTGTTGGGTTCAGTTGAAAATCATTTGCGTTTAGGTGTCAAAATATTTAGCGTTTGTTTAAAAAAAAATTACTTAAGCGTTAATTTGATAAAATATGTATCGTACCAAAATAATTTGATAAACAGTTCATACTATAGCCTTATTACATCAAAATAGAAACCGAATAAATTCAAAATACTTATAAGAAAATGGAGAGTCCAAATTGAAAATAATCTTTGTGCTGAGCATGGCCACCACTAAGCTCCTGTGAGCCAGTCCATCACCGAGTGTCACCTGAAAAATATTCCCACAACGGGGGTGAGTCAAACAGACTCAGTGTGTGACAACCAACACTGAGTCCCAACGATTCAGGCATAGCAGATCATACATATACATATAGCAATTAAATATAATGATGCAATCCCGAACCCAAACCTATATAACCATCCGCTACACATCACCCGTACCAACCATCACACCGTGGGGACTACTAAGTCAACCCTCCATCCGCTACACATCATCGAAGGCAGTCGCTGCAGTCGACGTGCTCATCGCCCTTATATATTGTGGCATAGCCACCAGATAAACTCTTTGTGACATAAGTCACCACATTCAGATTATGTGACCGAAGTCACCACATTCAGATATTGTGACCGAAGTCACCACATTCAAACATTGGGGTATAAACCACCAAATCACTTCCCCTTTCATAATCACCCATATGCCCCATGTCATACAAATATGCATAAACCATCTCATATTCCTTATTCACATTCTTATAGCTTCACATATGTGCCATAACAGATCATATTATACTCATAGTAGGAGTGGGTAAACGTACCTGAGTACTTTGTACCATTGCATGGTACCTTAGCCATAATTTTCACATTCTTAATAACACATGCATTAAAACAACACCATAAATCTATTAAAACTTAGGGTAGGGCTACACACCTGGTATTACCGCTTTACCGAAATCCTGAAAACCCGATGTAATGCTTTAGATCCTTAATTCCTACATTCGGCCAACACTTAGTGCTTTAGCAAAAGCCTATTCGGCTATATAACCAAATCCCGAAGGATTATCACAATCAAAATCTTACCTTGCTGCCGATTTGATTCCTAGACAAATCCGAAACTTTGTGATACTTCTTCCTTGAAATCGCCCACACTAGATCACTTAACAAAGTTAGTTTCCGGCTTTTGGATAATTAAGAAATAGATTGAACCACCAAATATGGCCTTGGCCGATTAGTATTTTCACTTACCTTTGTGAATCTAAAATCCCGAATGATCTTCTGTTGTAGTCGACTTAGCAGAAAACCCGAAATCCTCCTTCAAGGGTTCGGCCAGAGATCATTAAGGAATTAGAATCTTGATTTCGGCTAAAAGAAAAGAAATAGAATGATGATAATAGAATCCTTACCCTCAATGTTGGAATCGGCAACCCCTTTATTTGAACCCACAAAGCTATTCGGCTATGGCCTAGATGTTGGTCACTTGGTTTTGGCTTTTGGAGTCTTGCGAAAAGAAGAAGAGAGAATAGAGTGTAGAGGGATTCGGCCAAAGTGAGAGGAGAGAATGGGAGGATGGTATTCGGTTATGTCAATGAGTAGAAAAAGGGAGAACACAAGTTACTCTTTCTTGGGAATTTTCGGCACAAGTGCAACAAAGAAGAGAAGAGGAGAATTTTCGGCACTTCACTAGAGAAAGAAAAGAAAAGCTGAAAAGAACCTCTAGACTTCTCTTTAGAAATTCGGCTATGACCAAAATTGATCACCAAAGAGTCCTTTGTTGGTCACACATCCCCTTATCAGTCTCCACATTTTTCTCCTATTTCCTCTCTTTATCACTTCACTCAAAATAATAAAATAACTCAACAATTATCCTTTATCCCCTAGCCGAATTTTAAAAGAAACCAACCACAATTAAAGCTCATCTCCTCGGTGTCTTATTGCCGTCCAACTCTCCCCCCTAGCTTGACGCAAAAACACTCCAAAAGTGCTCCCCTTGCTACTCGAACCTTGGCCCTGCTCACATGCATGTGGCGTCACCTACCAAGGCCCTTAAGTGGCGCCTCCAAGCCACTTTACCAAGCCCATTCTTGTGTTATAAATCCCCTACATTTTCTCTTAAGGCCACCCTGCTTAGCTTCCTCTTTTAGAATTAAAATCTAATAATTTCTAAGGCATTTTCCTACATTCTAAGGTTCTCAAAAATTCATAAAACACATTACACACACACATAGACATGCTTTCACATTTATTTAAGCACAAATGCATAAACCCAAAATCCAGGATATTACAGTTCTACCACCCTTAAAAATAATTTCGCCCTCGAAATTACCTTGCTAAAATAAGTGAGGGTATTGCTGTCGCATTGCTTCTTCTGGCTCCCACGAAGCTTATTCCGATTCGTGATTACGCCATAACACTTTGACCAAAGGAACTGATTTCCTTCGTAGCACTTTCACATCTTGTTCCAAGATCTGAATCGGCTCTTCCTCGTAGGAAAAATCTGGCCTTAGCTCCACCTCTTCAATCGGAACTACGTGAGATGGATCCGATCGATAACAACGTAGCATAGACACATGGAATATGTCGTGCATCTGTTTCAACTCCGGTGGGAACTCTAGCTGGTATGCCACTGGTCCAACTCGCTTCAATACCCGATAAGGTCCTATAAACCTTGGACTTAACTTCCCTTTGCGACCAAATCTCATCACCTTCTTCCAAGGCGAAACTTTAAGAAACACTTGATCCCCCACATCAAATTCTATTTCCTTCCGTTTAAGATCTGCATACGACTTACGCCTATCGGATGCTTCCTTCAACCGTGCGAATTACCTCAACCTTCTCCTCGGATTCACCCACGATCTACGGCCCCAAAACACAGCGTTCCCTAATTCCGTCCAACACGTAGGAGTGCGACACTTCCGTCCATACAACGCTTCATATGGTGCCATCCGAATACTGGCTTGATAGCTGTTGTTGTATGCAAATTCCGCTAACGGCAAATATTCTTCCCAACTTCCTCTGAAGTCTATCACACAGCCCCTCAACATATCCTCTAACACTTGGATTACTCGTTCAGATTGCCCGTCTGATTGTGGATGAAAAGCCGTAGTGAAATCCAATCTAGTGCCTAAAGCTTGATGTAGTGCTTTCCAAAATTGAGACGTAAACCTTGGATCCCTATCTGAAATAATCGATACCGGAACTCCATGCAACCTTATAATTTCAGCCACATACAACCTCACCAACTTCTGCAAAGAATAGTCTACCCGCACTGGTAAGAAATGCGTGGACTTTGTCAATCGATCCACTATCACCCATACCGAGTCCTTCTTAGTAGGCGTAAGGGGAAGCCCACTAACGAAGTCCATGGTGATTCTCTCCCACTTCCACTGCGGAATCTTTATCGGCTGAAGCAATCCTGACGGAACTTGGTGTTCAACCTTGACTTGCTGACACGTCAAGCATTTCCCTACAAATTCGGTAACTTCCCGCTTAAGACCAGGCCACCAAAACTGTTCCCTTAGATCTCGGTACATCTTACTACCTCCAGGATGCATAGCATAAGGGCTACTATGCGATTCCTGAAGAATTCTCTGCCTTAACTCCTTAGTTTTCGGCATACAAACCTTACCCTTGAAACACAATACTCCCTCATCATTAAAACTATAATCTTCCAACTCTCCACTCTGCACTTGCTGTAGCTTAGCACTTAGATCCTCATCCATTAACTGACTTTCCTTCACCTCATTCAACCATTTCGGTTTGACTTGCAACTCTGCCAATAAACTTCCATCATCATACAAGCTAAGATGTGCAAACATTGCCCTCAGATCCGACACTACTTTCTGACTTAGGGCATCTGCCACTACATTCGCCTTGCCCGGATGATACTCTATAGAACAATCGTAATCCTTTAATAACTCCACCTACCTTCGCTGTCTCAGGTTCAGCTCTTTCTGAGTCAGCAGATACTTAAGGCTCTTGTGGTCCGTGTAGATCACTGACTTTTCTCCATATAGGTAGTGCCTCCATACCTTAAGAGCAAAGACCATCGCCGCCAATTCCAAGTCGTGCGTCGGATAGTTAACCTCGTGTGGCCTTAGTTGTCGAGATGCATAAGCAACAACCTTCTCGTCTTGCATCAGAACACATCTTAATCCCGTGTGAGAAGCATCAAAGTACACCACAAAGTCCTTTCCAGCCTCCGGTTGAATCAAGACTGGAGCTTCAGCAAAAACCCTCTTAAGCTTCTCAAAGCTCTCCTGTTGCTTATCTGACCAGACAAAAGGTACCTCCTTTCTCAACAGCTTTGTCAAAGGTGCGGCTATTGATGAAAACCCTTCTACAAACCTTCTGTAGTAGCCGGCTAATCCCAAGAAACTGCGAACCTCGGCCACAGACTTAGGTGGTTTCCAATCTAATACTGCCTCAATCTTCCTAGGATCCATTCTTATTCCTTCTGCGGATACCACATGCCCTAAGAACGTAACTTCCTTCAGCCAAAATTCACACTTGCTGAATTTGGCATATAGCTTCTTCTCCCTTAACACTTGCAACACTTTTCGAAGATGCTCGTCATGTTCTTCCTCAGACTTGGAGTATACTAGGATATCGTCGATGAACACAACGACGAACCGATCCAAGTAGGGTTGAAAAACCCGATTCATCATATCCATGAACGCGGCTGGGGCGTTCGTCAACCCAAACGGCATTACTACGAACTCATAATGCCCGTACCTTGTCCGAAAAGCTGTCTTATGGATATCTGCTTCCTTCACCTTAAGCTGATGATATCCAGACCTTAGATCTATCTTCAAGAATAACGCTGCCCCCTTAAGCTGATCGAACAAACAACCCAAACCCAGCCCAAACACCACGACCGGAAACTTAAATTTGGGCCCCTTACTCCCTTGTGTGGCGTCACCTCCTAAGATTGGGCCACAAGCCCACTTTGGTATTTTAAACATAGATACTACCTTTTAAACCCTATAATGCCCAAACAGATAATTTTAATCAAGGCCTCTACCTAAGCCTGAGCCCAATTTGGACCCCTAACACTTAAATTAACACATTAAACATATCCACCCATTAAACGCATAGGCCCAAAAATTCAGGATGTTACACCAGCAGCCTATTAAATGGCTTCTCATGCATGTCCCCTTGCATTCATTTCGTCCATTCATGCTAGACAACCTATTTATTGCCGTTTCATGCATGCTCAACATCCCATTAAATTGCTGCCATCCCAAGCCTTATGCATGCACCGACACTTCATTGAATTCAGCCAACATGCTCTATAAATGGACGCCCCATGCTTCCCCAACATCATATTAAATGTCTGTTCATGCATGGAGGAAAACACCCAGCAACTCACTTAATTGCTGCTGCAATTCACGAAACAAGAGTGCTTTAGTGTCTCAATAAATTTGGCTGGAAAAGTAGCAGCAATACATTAAATTTGGCTGGACCTATAATAAGCATGAACATTCATTAAATTTCCTCAAATCAGCTGATCAAAATTGAATACATTCCATGGACACATCAAGGGACACTTTGGACGAATTAAACACTCATTTAGGACACATACTAAATTCGGCAGCCCCTAATTTAACCAAAAAAAAAACTACACATTAATTTTAGTTTTAAAAACATTTAAAAAGCTGTAATAAATTGAGACAAATTATATTTAGACTTGGACAAATTAAATCCAACACTAAATAAGATATCTAGACACATTTAATTTGCTGTAGGAAAATAAATAAATTAAAATCTCAATTTATTTAAAACATTAAAATTAAGCAATCAGCTCAATGAGCTGGAATGAGCTCGAGTGAGCTCAAATCGAGCTCGAATGGACTAATCCAGCTCAATTTGGAAGTGCACCAGGATGCACATTAGCTCCACGGCACTTGGGACATTGGTTTTGAGCTTCATCAATTTGCAAAATGTGAGTGCCCCGGGCGTGCCCATATAAATCTTTGAGGTGTCTGGTTTAGGACTAAGGTTATGCAAAGGATAGCCAATTCAAGCTCGTCATCTGGAGCTACTAGTATCTCTTCATTTTGCTCTGGGAATTCTTGAATCGACAAGTACTCTTCAACTAGATCAGCCTTAATTACCATTGTCTCTATTAGTTGGTCTACATTATAGTGCTATTGTATTTGGGCCTTATTGGCAGAACTAAAGATTTCTAGGACAATGAGTTCCATGCTTATTTGATTTTTCGGTTCACTGACCATTTCCTCCACTAGGTCTATATCTTTTCTTTCTGAAGTTGTGTTTGAATATTCTTCTATCTATTGAGATGGATAGTCATCTAAGAGTTCTCCCTTTTTATAAGAAACTATGATAACATCCTCATCGTTGCTTAACACCGGAATTAGCACTTCTTGGTAATTTTTTGATGGTATATCAATGTGGTCATTATCTTCTTGGGAAAGAACTGGGGCTTCTCCCCATAGTTGACTTAATTCAAGCATTAGCGATTGTTGGTTCTCCTGCATCTCTTAGCCTTCATAGACTCCTTCTTCATAAATATCTTCGTCATAATTGAAGTCTTCATTAGACCACATATAGTCAAAGTTATCCATGGCTTGTGCTGACTGACTATTTTTTGATGGTGTCTAGAGTTCCTAAAAAAAATGAACAAATGTTAGAAGTGTTAATTAACAAGACAAATTTAAAGTTGTAACTATAACCTAAAAATTTCCTAATTATTCTTAAAATGCAAAAAATTAAAATCAATCTAGTGACGTTGCCTCCCTGGCAACTGTAACATCCTGAAAAAGGGCCTATGCATTTTCGGTTTAATTGTACGAAATGACATGTCTTATGTGTTATGAATGTATTCTGAATATTTTTGGAAACTAGGAAATGTAAGGAAAAGATTTAGAAATGATTCAAAAGAGGAAAGCGAACATTTTTGGAAACTAGGAAATGTAAGGAAATGATTTAGAAATGATTCGAAAGAGGAAAGCGGACATTTCTGGAAACTTGGAAATGTAAGGAAATGTCAAGTTTAAAGAGCCAAACGAAAATTTTTGGAAACTTGGAAATGAAAGGAAATGACCTAGAAAATGTTGAGTTTTAAAGTTTAAAAGAGGAAATTAAGGCAAGGTGGCCTTAAGAGAAAAAGTATGTGAAATTTGACACAAAAACAAGCTTGGAAAAGTGGCCTGAAGATGCCACTTAGGGCCTCTAAAAATGGTGCCACATGCAAGGGTGTTGGGCCTGAGTTCGAGTCACAAGGGAAGCAAATAAAAGAAGTTTTATTTTGCTTCCAGAAGCAGAGAGTTGGACGGCACCAAGGCATTTGGAAAAGAGTCCTATTCTCTTTAAATTTCGGCTAAGGGGTGGATAAATGGTGATTTATTTTGATTATTTTCAAAGAGATAATTAGAGGATTATTCTTATTAATTTTAAATAAAGAGATAAAGATAAGAGGAGTGATGGCCAAGTAAGGGATACTAGGCCTAGTAATTTCGGCATTTAGGGGAAAAGAGAGGCCATTCTACCTATTTTCTTTTCTTCCCAACTAAGTCTCTGCCGAAAATCCCCTAGCAAACTCTCTTCCTTCTCTTTATGTTTGCCAAGTCGAAATCCTCTTCTCCCTAAATCCACCATTGCCGATTCTCCCTAAGAGCAAATCCCTCTCTTTTCAATTCAGTTGAACCATAGCCATCTAGCTTCCAAGTATTCATAGCCGAATCTTTGAAGGGTTTCGAACAAAGGTGCAATCGTCTTCTTCAAATAAAGGTAAGATCAAAGTGTTATTTCTGTTCTTTCCTTTAAGGACTTGTCGAAATCTCAAAGGCTAATTCTAATTCTTATTGTATTCTTTGACCGAAATATTAAGGAGAGATTTTGGGATCTTTGCTAGTGTCAACTTTTAAGGGAGATAGTTCGAGATCTAGCCAACCAAGGTAAGTACATATTTGGCCAAGGGCTATGAAAAGGTGATTTAAATGTTAGAAGTGGATCTAACAGATATCCTATAGGTTTTGACATCTCCATAACCAAGGGATACTTTCGAGATTTGGAAATCACAAGGTAAGTGTCTAAATACAATCAGCTAAGGCCATGTTTGGTATTCTAGATCTATTTCTCATATGTTTTAAAAGCCGAAAACTAACTAGTTAGGAGTTTTGGTGGCTAGCCGATTTCAAGAAGGAACTCAGCAAGTTTTCGGGATTTGATTTTTAATCCAATCGGCACAAGGTAAGTTTAAGTATACTAATCCTACTAGGATTTGGATTTATGGCCGAATGGCTTTTTATTAAATTAGTAAGTGATTAATCAAATGTAGGGATTAAGGATCTAAACGGTAGATCATATTTCGGGATTTCAAGGAAATTGTTAAGCAAATCAGGTGTGTACCCCACACTACTTCATAATAAGTTTTATGGCTATGTCTAATTAAATATGTGATAATAAGAATAAGAAAGTGGCTAAGGTACCATGTTATGGTACTAAGTACTCAGGTACGTTTCCTACTCCTACTAGGATTATGAAACATGTTATATTTAATATGTGATAAGAATGTGAAAGTTGGCATGTTAATGCATAATATATGTTATGGGGCACATGGGTTATTGAAAAGGAGAAGTGAATGTGGTGACCTAAGACCACGAAATCTGGATGTGGTGACCTAAGACCACGATATCTGAATGTGCTGACCTAAGACCACGAATGCGGTGACCTAAGACCGCGATATGGAGTGTAGCGGAAGGAGGGTCGACTTAGTAGTCCCCACGGTATGCAAGGTTGGTACGGGGAGTGTAGCAGATGGCTTATTAGGTTTGGGTTTGGGAATGCATCATAATTTGTATGCTATGATATGAATGCGTAACATTTGTATGCCCGATTCTATTTTGATTTAGTGTTTGTGTACACATTGAGTCTATTTGACTCACCCCCGTTGGGAATATTTTTCAGTGATGATCGGTGATGGACCGGGACAGCGAGAACTTGTGGTGGCCATGCTCACTTTGAAGTTTATATTTTGTTTTATGGACTATTAACTTTTAAGCACTTTAAATTATTAGGGATTTTAATTGATGTAATAAGGCCATAGTGAACTCTTTTATTTCTGTTTTTAATTATTATGTTATTAAATTTTATTTATTAAAGATTAGGTTAATTAAATTTAAAATAAACCCTACATGTTTTGTCACCTTAAATAAATGGATTTCAATATAAGGTAAATTGGTTTTCAACACAAGCCCAACCCAAAACAATTTTTTTAAAATCGCACAAATTTTTCCTAAGGACAAGAACTTTGAACCGGTTTACTTGAGGAACATACCAAATCCGGTCAAAGCTCGTGGTCCGGGTTTGGGGTGTTTCAGTTTGGTATCAGAGCTCGTTTCAAACTCTCGGCCTGAGGTTTAAGGCCCAAACCGTTTTCGAATCAAGCCCAAATAAGTTTTATAAAAATATTTTATGAAATCAGCAGGTTTTCTGGCATGGCACCCAAGTCTCCGACCCGAGGTCCACCAGGTGAGTACCCCTATCCCTTGTGTGATTTTTAATATGATCTGTAGAAGGGTAGAAATGTAATGGAACGTAGAATAGTATGATAGGTACTTGAACCATAGGTCTAGTCTACTCAAACACAAATACATAAGACTTAAATGCCTAAACAAACCTATGGCTAAGTCGCGAGAGTTAGGGTGTGGTAACCCCAATGCGCATGTCTAGGATTGGATCAGGAAGAGCCCGGTATTTAAGCAGTCCTAGTGACTCACCTCCTCTTCGCTGGAATCCTACCTAGTGTGTAGCTTCGGTTCACCCTAACCAAGAAGACTCAGTGGGTGTGGCAAACTCTGTGCGCATGTCTAGGACCGATTTCGGTGGGAGCTTGGTACTTAACCAGTCCGCGTGACTCACCTCCTCTCCACTCGAATCCTACCTGGTGCGTAGCTTTGGTTCACCCCGACCAAGAGGACTCGGTCATAGGCTAAACACAATAACTAAAACCCGAAAGGGAACTAGCCGTGTTTTTTTTAAAAAAAAAAACCTAGTTCTAAAACTCTTAAAATTACTCTTTTTAATTCGTGAGAACTATTTTTACAAAATTTTTCGAAAAATTTCTGAATTGCAAAATTACTAAAATACCCTAGCGGTAAAATTACGTAAATGCCCTTGGTTTATGAAATTTCCAAAATACCCCAGAGATTCAAAATTTCCAAAATACCCTGGATTTCAAAATTTTCCAAAGTACCTAGAGAATTCAAAATTACCAACACATTCTTATTGACAAAATCAACAAGGAACCTTATCTTGAAAAACTACGAAAATACCAGTAGGACAAATTATTAAAATACCACAGGTAGTGGAAAAACAACAACAATGGAAACTACAACATTTCTCCGAATGAACGGAAGTTCATAATTGATTGATGGATCTATGAATGCAAAGATCTGTGTGCATGTATGAATACGAAAGAACCACTCCTAAAATCTCTTTTCATAAAACTTCTTCGCGGGTAATAAGTGAAACAAGCACTAATTCATAAAACTTTTTAATCAGATCGCGACGGTAGAAATGAGCTCTAGGGGACGTGGTCGTAACGTATGAGGACGCGATAGAGGTAGAATGACCGTGTCGGAACCCGTTAGATCAGGTCAGGGGTCTGACAACGAGATGCCACCACCACACCGGTGTTGGTATTGAGCGGCAAGCACGCAGGCGAGGATGATGCCGTGTCGCAGTCGCGGCTGCGAGTTCTAGAGTTGGTGGTCAGTGCGGGAGGAAATTTGGGAGCCCGGAAGTCGGTACCGAGCGACTTCGTGCCAACGGAGTCGAGGTGTTCCGTGGAGTGTCGGAGTGGCACCCAAGATGCCGAGTATTGGTTGGAATCAACCGAGCGGATCATGGATGAACTAGATCTAACCCCGAGGAGAAGGTGAAAGGAATGGTGGCGTTCCTCACGCGATGAAGCGTACCAATGGTGGCTCACGATTCGTGATGGTGCCACGGTGAGGATCCGACGTGGGACTATGTTAAGACGGCTTATCGGAAGAAGTATGTCGGTTTCGGTATCTCGATGAGCAAAGGAAGGCATTTATGGGGCTGGTTCAAGGGAACAAGTCCGTGGTAGAGTATGAAGTCGAGTTTCGAGGGTCGAGCCGTTATGCTCGAGGAGTGGTGGCTACGGAGCATGAACGGTGTGTCCGATTTGAGGACGGTTTGAGGGATGATTTAAGGCTGTTGATAGCTCCGCATCAGGAACGAGAGTTTTCTGCTTTAGTGGAGAAAGCTAAGGTAGCCGAGGGGATTAAGGATTCTACAAAGCGGAACTTCACCGAAGCAGGCGAAAAGAGGCTTTGGTTGTCAGATCATCTGGGAATAAAAGGCCTAGAGTTGATAGGCGCGAGGTCGACAAGTCGCCTCTGGGAGGGCGTGATCGTCCTTGTGACCAGTGTGGGAAGAAACACTTAGGAGTGTGTTGGAAAAAGACGGGAGGATGTTTCAGGTGTGGGTCTAAGGACCACATGATTAAGGATTGTCCTACGAAACCGGATGGGAATCAACCAGCAGCTCAGAATGTTAGTCAGGCTGGTAGAGGTGTACAACAGCCTCAATGAGGTCGTGGTTCGAATAACAGAGGTAATGGTGCTGGCAGAGGATATGGAACGCAGGGCAGAGGTGCTGCTAATACTGAGGCAAGGCAACCGGGTTTGGTTTATGCGGTTCGCCGGAGGGAGGATGGAGACGCGCCGGACGTCATAACCGGTACGTTCCTTATATTTGGGAAACCTTATTATGCTCTGATTGATGTGGGCTCGACCCATTCCTATGTTGCATGTAGTGTAGTGGAAACACTAGGCCTAGACTCGAACTCTCGATAGGCGGATGACCGTAGTAAGCCCATTAGGCCAAAGCAGTAGTTATGGATAAGATATTTTGAGTGTACCCCTAGAAATTCAGGAGTGAACTTTCGGGTGACTTAATGGAGTTACCCTTGAGAGAATTTGACCTCATACTTGGGATGGGTGGCTAGTAGAGCATCGAGCCGTGTTGGATTGTGCGGCTAAACGGATGGAACTAAGAACCCGGAGAGGGTGAGGTGATTATCATGATAGGAGAAAGAAGAAACTACTTGTCTAATGTAGTTTTGGCACTAAAAAGGCTGAAAGGATGGTTCGGAAAGGGTGCAAGGCGTTTTTAACCTTCGTAAGTGCGTTAGATGGAAAGGAGGAAGGAGTCAATGGAGTCGAACGGTAATGGACTTCGTGGATGTGTTTCGGAGGAATTGCAGAATACCCCCGCATGAGGAGGTGGAATTTGGAATAGACTTGCTCACTGGGAATAGCTCTGTGTCAATCGCCCATACCGAATGGCGCCAAAGGAGTTAGTTGAGCTCAAGACTCAAATTCAAGAATTCTTTGGATCGTGGGTTCATCCGACCCAGTGTGTCTCCATGGGGAGCACCGGTCTTGTTTGTGAAGAAGAAAGATGGGACTATGTGAATGTGCATAGACTATCGTCAGTTGAATAAGCTGACCATCAAGAACAAGTACCCTTTGCCAAGGATAGACGACTTGTTCGATCAGCTTAAGGGGGCCGCCGTAAAGATCGATCTAAGGTCTGGATATCATCAGTTGAAGGTGAAGGAGGCAGATATCCATAAGACGACTTTTAGAACAAGGTACGACCATTTTGAGTTTGTGGTAATGCCGTTTGGGTTGACGAACGCTCCAGCCGTGTTCATGGATATGATGAACCGGGTTTTCCAACCCTACTTGGATCGGTTCGTTGTTGTGTTCATCGATGATATCTTAGTATACTCGAAGTCAGAGGATGAGCATGATGAGCACCTACGGATAGTGCTACAAGTATTAAGGGAAAAGAAGCTCTATGCCAAATTCAGCAAGTGTGAATTTTGGCTTAAGGAGGTGGCATTCTTAGGACATTTGGTATCCGCAGAGGGAATAAGGGTGGATCCTAGGAAGATCGAGGCAGTGTTGGATTGGAAACCACCTAGGTCCGTGGCTGAAATCCAAAGTTTTTTAGGTTTGACAGGCTATTACAGGAGGTTTGTAGAAAGGTTCTCGTCAATAGCCGCGCCTTTGACAAAGTTATTGAGGAAGGAAGTACCCTTTGTATGGACGGATAAGCAACAGCAGAGCTTTAAGAAGCTCAAGAAGGTCTTGGATGAAGCTCGGTGTTAATTCAATTGGGAGGCGGGAAAGGAGTTTGTGGTATCTTGTGACGCGCGCATGATACGGGATTAGGGTGTGTTCTAATGCAAGATGGAAAAGTGGTCGCTTATGCGTCTCGACAGTTAAGGCCTTATGAGGTTAACTACCCAACCCACGACTTGTAATTGGCAGCAGTGGTCTTCGCTCTTAAGGTGTGGAGGCACTATCTTTATGGAGAAAAGTCGATAATTTACACGGATCACAAGAGTCTCAAGTACTTGTTGACTCAGAAGGAGTTGAACCTAAGACAGCGAAGGTGGGTGGAGCTATTAAAGGATTATGATTGTTCGATCGAGTATCACCCAGGCAAGGCGAATGTGGTAGCAGATGCCTTAAGTCGGAAAGTGGTGTCGGATCTAAGGGCGATGTTCGCACACTTAAGTTTGTATGATGATGGAAGTCTCTGTGCGCGGTGCAAGTCAAACCCACGTGGTTGAATGAAGTAAAGGAAAGTCAATTGTTGGATGAGGACTTAAGTGCTAAGCTACAGCAAGTACAGAAGGGAGAGTTAGAAGATTATGGTGTTAACAATAAGGGAGTATTGTGCTTCAAGGGAAAGGTCTGTATGCCAAAAGACGAGGAGTTAAGACAAAGGATTCTTTGGGAGGCGCATAGTAGCCCATATGTTATGCATCCCGGAGGCACTAAGTTGTACAGGGATTTAAGGGAACAGTTTTGGTGGCCTGATCTTAAGCGGGAAGTTACTGAATTCGTGGGGAAATGTCTGACGTGTCAGCAAGTTAAGGCTGAACACCAAGTTCCATTGGGATTACTTCAGCCAATCGAGATTCCGAAGTGGAAGTGGGAGAGAATCACCATGGACTTCGTTAGTGGGCTTCCCCTTACGCCTACTAAGAAGGACTCGGTATGGGTAATAGTGGACCGTTTGACCAAGTCCGCGCATTTCATTCCGAAGAAGAATGGATTATTCTCTTCAGAAGTTGGCCAAATTATATGTAGCGAAAATTGGGAGGTTGCACGGAGTACCGGTATCGATCATCTCCGATAGGGACCCAAGGTTTACGTCTCGGTTTTAGAGGGCACTTCATCAAGCTTTAGGCACTAAGTTAGACTTCACTACGGCTTTTCATCCACAATCGACGGGATGCAAGCGGGTTATACAAGTGTTGGAGGATATGTTGAGAGTCCGTGTGATGGATTTTCGAGGAAGTTGGGAAGACTATTTGCCTTTAGTTGAGTTCGCCTACAACAACAGCCTATCAAGGCTAGCATTCGGATGGCACCATATGAAGCGTTGTATGGTCGGAAATGTCGAACACCTACTTGTTGGGTGAGTTAGGAGAACGTCGAGTTTTGGGCCCGAGTTAGTGGCGGCGAAGAGAAGGTTGAGATAATCGTGGTACGGTTAAAAGAAGCCTCCGATAGGCGTAAGTCGTACGCAGACCTTAAACGGAAGGAAATAGAGTTTGAAGTGGGAGATCAAGTGTTTCTGAAAGTCTCGCCTTGGAAGAAGGTGATGAGATTTGGGCGCAAAGGGAAGTTAAGCCCAAGGTTTATAGGGCCCTATCGAGTGTTGAAGCGAGTTGGACCGATGGCGTATCGATTAGAGTTGCCACCGAGTTGAAACAGATGCACGACGTATTCCATGTTTCCATGCTACGTTGATATCGGTCGGATCCATCTCACGTAGTACCAGGTTGAAGAGGTGGAGCTAAGGCCGGACTTATCCTACGAAGAGGAGCCGATTCGAGATATTGGGCGTGATGTGAAAGTGCTACGGAGGAAGTCGGTTCCTCTAGTCAAAGTGTTATGGCGCAATCATGGATCGGAAGAAGCTTTCGTGGGAACCGAGGAAGAGGCAATACTGGCAACAATACCCTCAATTATTTTAGTTAAGAAATTTCGAGGATGAATTTATTTTTAAGGGGGTAGAAATCAGAACATCTCGAAAAGGGCCTATGCATTTTCGGTTTAATTGTACGAAATGACATGTCTTATGTGTTATGAATGTATTACGAATATTTTTGGAAACTAGGAAATGTAAGGAAATGATTTAGAAATGATTCAAAAGAGGAAAGCGAACATTTTTGGAAACTAGGAAATGTAAGGAAATGATTTAGAAATGATTCGAAAAGAGAAAGCGAACATTTCGGAAACTTGAAATGTAAGGAAATGTCAAGTTTAAAGAGCCAAACGAAAATTTTTGGAAACTTGGAAATGAAAGGAAATGACCTAGAAAATGTCGAGTTTTAAAGTTTAAAAGAGGAAATTAAGGCAAGGTGGCCTTAAGAGAAAAAGTATGTGAAATTTGACACAAAAACAGCTTGGAAAAGTGGCACGAAGATGCCACTTAGGGCCTCTGAAAATGGCGCCACATGCAAGGGTGTTGGGCCTGAGTTCGATTCACAAGGGAAGCAAATAAAAGAAGTTTTATTTTGCTTCAAGCGAGAGAGTTGGATGACACCAAGGCATTTGGAAAAGAGTCCTATTCTCTTTAAATTTCGGCTAAGGGGTGGATAAATGGTGATTTATTTTGATTATTTTCAAAGAGATAATTAGAGGATTATTCTTATTAATTTTAAATAAAGAGATAAAGATAAGAGGAGTGATGGCCAAGTAAGGGATACTAGGCCTAGTAATTTCGGCATTTAGGGAAAAGAGAGACCATTCTACCTATTTTCTTATCTTCCCAACTAAGTCTCTCACAGAAAATCCCCTAGCAAACTCTCTTCTTTCTCTTTATGTTTGCCAAGCCGAAATCCTCTTCTCTCCCTAAATCCACCATTGCCGATTCTCCCTAAGAGCAAATCCCTCTCTTTTCAATTCGGTTGAACCATAGCTATCTAGCTTCCAAGTATTCATAGCCGAATCTTTGAAGGGTTTGAACAAAGGTGCAATCGTCTTCTCGCAAATAAAGGTAAGATCAAAGTTTGATTTACATTTCTTTCCTTTAAGGACTTGTCGAAATCTCAAAGGCTAATTCTAATTCTTATTGTATTCTTTGACCGAAATATTAAGGAGAGATTTGGGATCTTTGCTAGTGTTGACTTTTAAGGGAGATAGTTCGAGATCTAGCCAACCAAGGTAAGTACATATTCGGCCAAGGGCTATGAAAAGGTGATTTAAATGTTAGAAGTGGATCTAACAGATATCCTATAGGTTTCGACATCTCCATAACCAAGGGATACTTTCGAGATTTGGAAATCATAAGGTAAGTGTCTAAATACAATCGGCTAAGGCCATGTTTGGTATTCTAGATCTATTTCTCATATGTTTTAAAAGCCGAAAACTAACTAGTTAGGAGTTTTGGTGGCTAGCCGATTTCAAGAAGGAACTCGGCAAGTTTTGGGATTTGATTTTTAATCCAATCGGCACAAGGTAAGTTTAAGTATACTAATCCTACTAGGATTTGGATTTATGGCCGAATGGCTTTTTATTAAATTAGTAAGTGATTAATCAAATGTAGGGATTAAGGATCTAAGCGGTAGATCAGATTTCGGGATTTCAAGGAAATTGTTAAGCAAATCAGGTGTGTACCCCACACTACTTAATAATAAGTTTTATGGCTATGTCTAATTAAATATGTGATAATAAGAATAAGAAAGTGGCTAAGGTACCATGTTATGGTACTAAGTACTCAGGTACGTTTCCTACTCCTTCTAGGATTATGAAACATGTTATATTTAATATGTGATAAGAATGTGAAAGTTGGCATGTTAATGCATAATATATGTTATGGGGCACATGGGTTATTGAAAAGGGGAACTGAATGTGGTGACCTAAGACCACGAAATCTGGATGTGGTGACCTAAGACCACGATATCTGAATGTGGTGACCTAAGACCACGAATGCGGTGACCTAAGACCGCGATATGGAGTGTAGCGGAAGGAGGGTCGACTTAGTAGTCCCCACGGTGTGTACAGGTTGGTGCGGGGAGTGTAGCGGATGGCTTATTAGGTTTGGGTTTGGGAATGCATCATAATTTGTATGCTATGATATGAATGCGTAACATTTGTATGCCCTGATTCTATTTTGATTTAGTGTTTGTGTACACATTGAGTCTGTTTGACTCACCTGTTGGGGAATATTTTTTGGTGATGATCGGTGATTGACCGGGACGGTAGAACTTGTGGTGGCCATGCTCGGCTTGAAGTTTATATTTTGTTTTATGGACTATTAACTTTTAAGCACTTTAAATTATTAGGGATTTTAATTGATGTAATAAGGCCATAGTGAAACTCTTTTATTTCATTTTTAATTATTATGTTATTAAATTTTATTTATTAAAGATTAGGTTAATTAAATTTAAAATAAACCCTACATGTTTTGTCACCTTAAATAAATGGATTTCAATATAAGGTAAATTGGTTTTCAACACAAGCCCAACCCAAAACAATTTTTTTAAAATCGCACAAATTTTTCCTAAGGATAAGAACTTTGAACAGGTTTACTTGAGGAACATACCAAATCTGGTCAAAGCTCGTGGGCCGGGTTTGGGGTGTTTCAGCAACTGTGCCAACAACTTCACCGCTTCCAGATGTAATAACGTCTAGAGTGCGAATATTGCACTAAAATAGAGAATCATGAGGCGGTATTCGCAAGTATATGGGTCGAGTTGTATTATAGATTTTACAATGTAGTAGGTGAATACTCCGAGGATTGTAGCCAAGGGAGGCGATTACTAAATGAATTTAAACCTAAACAATTAAAGATTTAATTAATACTCTTTAATCAGTTATAGTACGAGAGCAAAACAAGAAGTTTTTTAGGGTTTGTAAACTAATAAAGTAAAATCACATAAAAGAATAAAAAATGCAATAGATAGGGATGAATAAAGTGAATCAAATCTGAATACGGGTGATTAGCTTGCTTCGGCAATCCCTATTAACTGTCGTCTTGAGTTCCTTGTTAACCAACTAGTCGCTACCTTAGCAGGATCTTCTGATCTTCCACTAACCTAATGAGTCAGCAAGAACTACATATCTTCCGACCTCATAGTCCAGACTGGCTTGGGGTAAAGGTGTTCACGAATGGGCAATACCAATTTTAGGTTAATTCCCACCTTGATGACTTCCCAGGGTTGTCAGGCCTAGGGTTTGTTTCACGTTCTTCCTTTCCCTAACAGTTGACCCGTTGAGTAACCCTACAAAACAATTAAGTGATCATGCCTTTAGTCGCTAATCCCCCATAGAAGGATTTGTTCCTCATGGCTTTCATAAACAACATGGAATAAATGAAAGAATTAATCATAAGGAATGGAGTGAAATAGAGAGTTTAAGAAAGCCGAATTGATATTGATGAAGAGTACGAATCCATAGAAGTTGATCTCATTTACAATCAAATCTCTTGAAGAAAACAAATAACTAAGACTACGAAAACCTAAGAAAAAATGAAAACTATTCTTAAACTTAAAGAGAAAATCTAAGATAATGGAATAATCCCCATAATGTGTGCCAGAGAGGTCTATTTATAGCCTTTAGGTAGCCGTTGTCCTTAGCCCTAGGGTAGTTGACGTTCCCGAGCTTAAATTTTGATTGTGCAGACCAAAACGCCCCTTCTTCGTGTTTTATTCTCGTCACAGGGTCGATGTCACGACACACCAAGACCTATGCCGTGACGTAGCAACCAACATATTTCTCTATAGCCTTCTTCAGGGGTATGTCGTGACACCCTCAGCCTGTGTCACGACATTGAAGGCAGTTTTCCACTTTCTCTATTTTTCTCTCTATGTTACGACACCAGATCCCCCATGTTGCGACATAGTGTCTAGTATTGATCTGAAATGCCCTCTAATGGTCTCCTACATACTCACAAAGTATGTTAGCTCTCCCTTAGGCCTTATTCAGCCCTTAAGGTTAATAAAAGACTTAATGTGAATATTTTATTGAATGTAAACAAAAACTAAAGAAACTGAATTAAAACATAATGAAAATGCTTGTATTCAAGCTCCTTAAATGTGAAAACTAGTTTAATTTGCTACACCGAATTACGACAGATCACCTGCCCATTTGCATAATTCTATTCTTAGATGTGAGAAGAATGTTCCTCTTGATTGATCTCGTACACACTAAATCATATTTTGATAAATCTAGGTGCCAATGCATATCTATTTGTTTTGCAAGATCGCATCCACCAGAATAGCTTGTATCAGGCTGATATTGGAGATATCTTCTATGGGCCAGATTTTTTAACATACGAACTTTATCCATATTTTTTCCCTTGGGGTCATTAATGCTTGATTGAATGTTGTCGGTATCTTTATTCCTCGTTGGCACGTCTATTCTTCCTTTCCTTCAATTAAAAATCTCAAAACCTCTTCCATGTTTATGTTTTTGAATTGTTTGAGATCTATTTTGAACATATAATCACAGTAATAATATGGAGAATCATAAAATTGACAAATACTTCTTTTTGTTACCAAAACGTTCACACCTATGACTTTGTGTAAGGCCCCAAAAATAGGTCTAGTAGTTTCGAGTAAGTTTACTAGGTTCCAAGTGAAAATTGGGAGTTAATCAGGTTCCAGGTTCCGAGTACGTACAATTCGCATCGATACAGTGTAAGGAATTATTGATAAAATAGTTATAATCTCAACGATTATTTTGAACTCATAAGTGGGTGTTTGGAGGCTGGTTTAATGGTAAATTGATTGAATTTATACAGAATTTTGGTTTTGGTTCGTTTAAGGAATTATTAAGGAAAATTGGAAGATTCGCTAGTGTGCTACGAGGAAGCGAAAAATAAGGTGTGGGTCTTAAAATCATAAATTTTTTTTTAAAATGTTAAATATCATGTTATATTTGATAAATTAGCTTGCTGATTGGATTGTCTTGATAGCCAAATTATTGATTTTGTGAGTGGTTGAACCAGGTATGTTTCGAGCCTTAAAAGATTGACATGTTGGCAAGATTGCTAGTTTGATAGTATGAATGTTTGATTGAGTTTGTAATTGCATATTGAGTTAAGAGATATAAGATTGTTTGTCTAAATGATATAATGTCTTGAGATATTAAGCTTATGTATCATTTAAACACATGAGATATTTTTTATATTGTTTACTAAAAAGGGTACTATTTATGCACAATGAAAACCCGTAAAGTATGTGAAATTGAACGATATTGATTGATACCAACAAAATGGTAATTTGAAAGACTGGAACACTGTTTCCATTTACTGAAAGTATGTGATTATTAAGGACATGATGAGCATGTCAAATGAATGTGAAAAGTATTGAGATATGATTATGTATGAGATTGTGTGACATATTGTATATGCATTGGGTTGAGATTTTGTGGTTGACGAAGGACTTCTATGGAGTACCGACGACATATTAAGTCTGTATTATTCATAGTCAGTGCACTGCACCTAGAGTACCGAGGGGAATGGCGATTTATCACATTTTTATTGGCAGCTTATCTGCATTTTTGTTGGCAGAATTTTCTGCATATTATTATCGGTGGTTTTAACCACAATGAGCTTAAGCCCATAATGTTTTGGAGTTCGGATGATGGGTTCTGGGGAACTCGTGGTGTGTAGCAGATGGTATGGGAATAAACCTTTTTGCATTGCATCATGCTCACGACATATTCAAATGTTATTTATTTATGATATGTGTTGTATTGTGTTGTATTAATGGTATCAAAATTAATGATTGTTACTCGAATGAATGATGTCCCATGCTCATACATCATCTGACATCAATTTGATAATGGCTATGTAATGATATGAAATTCCTATGATGGTTTTGTTTTCTTTTGTTAAAGTGAACATGTTTCATTGTAATTGACATTTATGTTTGTTTAAATAATTGTTCGACTCACACTGAGATTTTCATAAACTCACCCCCAATAATGTTTAACTTTTCAGGTAAACCTCGAAATTACGACTGGACTCGGCATTCAGAGAATCACCTTGGACCTCAAACTATTTTTAATAAGTATTAATCAGTCTCTGTTGGTTTTGGTTTATAATTTTTAATGACTTCAGGTCTATGGCTTGGTAACTTTTCTTCTGGGATTTTTGCATGCATGGATTACTCAATCATAATAACCTAATAATGCATGATATCGGGCTTAAGTAAAGTTTGATATTGTTTCCTGTAACGGGGTTTGTGCAAGTGTACACAGTCGTTCAAGTAATAAGTAAGAAAAATGAGTTATCGTCTCCACAGGGATTGTATAAGCTTAACCAAATATTAGTAAAATTAGAACTTCACAATTTGATGTAAAAATTCAATAATTTGGATGGTGATGATTAAAATAAGTAAATTAATTAGATGCAAAGATTGATCCCTATACAATTCTAATCTTGATGCAATTTACCTAAATGTATGAATGAATTGCTTTAGCAACAAAAACAACCAACATTAAATGGGCTAGGATAATTATATTAATCAATTCAATTTACTTTATCATGCTTAACAATGTTCAAAGATACTTCCACGGCAACTCGATCTTTCATGAGTTTGGAAACCGAATTAAGTCCTTTCGAAATCTTTTACTTAGTTAAATATCCATTTTACTGACCATATTAACTAAGGGTTTCAAAGTATTTATGTAAGGTCATGGGGACATTTATGTTTGCAACAGTTTAATTACATAAACCTAAAAACTATGCAAGGCAACAGAGCTAACTAAAGATATTACGAACCTCAACTTAGTCAGGTTTAAGGATCTAAATTGAGCATTGCACTTTTCAATTATTTGTCTACTAGCCATCGTCTGGTTAGGATCACTCAGCTAATCTGGGTGCACCAAATCATGTATGAATGAAATGCATCATGATATTAATTGAAAACATGATTGACTGAGGCAAGAGGAAAGAGTAAATTCTATTCAGTTTAACAGCCTTTCAAATCTATTCTGACTAATTCAGTTTAGCAGCCTTTTGGATCTATTCTGATTGATGTGCTCTTTCGTTCTGCTTGATGCTTCTTTTGCTAAGTTTTTAAGGGGTAGCTAGCTAAGGAGTGCTTTTGACAAAGCTTTTGAGGCTAAAGAATGAAAACTAGTGAGAGTGAGAGAGGAATGTTGAGGGACGAGGGTTGATCTTAGAAGTAAGGGATGACAAGGTATTTATAGGTGAAGGTAAGGGTTTGAGTTTACTAAAAATAGGTTTAAATTCCCTTCCTTCCCTCTCTCATGTGGTTGACCATGCTTCAAGGAATAAGGGATGACCAAGGCTTCTCAATTTGAATTTCAAATTCAAGCTAAAAATAACTATAGAGTGGACGGTTTCAATAGGGAAGTTGTTGGTCTAGATTCTCATTATTTTCCAACTGTAAGGACCTTCGATTAATTTTCCCAAAACATATTTTGGGCAGCCAACTTTAAGTGTCGAATTTGGGCGCTTAGTTCCCCTTGTTGGATGTTTCTTCAGTCTAAAACTTTATAGACATGTCCATCTCTCATCACTTTCTTTATTGGGTCAAGTAGTCAACCTCATGCCCTAAATTGCATGGTCTTGTCGTCTACATGGATAACTTGTACATGTCAATGCTTTATTTATTTAAATCATGTCTCTAGTGGACCTCCTGCATAGTGAAAAATACATACATTAATAAATTAACATGAATTAATATGAAATATGCATGAAAATAATGTAATTAAGCATAATTTCGCATACTTTCTAAATTCATGTCTAAAATTAATAATTAAGTAAAATTCACTTATTTCAATAATAATTACTTGAGATAAACAAATTTGTTAAGTAAGAAGGTGGTAAAAATATATAGAAAAACCCTATATAATTTTGAGTTTACACACCCCTAAACTTAAACCATTGATCGTCTTGAGTACTGTTCATGTACAACACAATTTTTTCTAAGAAAATTTTGCAAAATAAAAAAGAAGCATCAATCTTCGCACATAATCATGCATCGACAAAATCATGCTAAAAAATATTCTTTATTGATAAGTAGCTCGAATGCTAATATTATTTCTAACTTTATACTAAGTACATCATAATGTCAACAAGAGTCATAGTTTGCATGCATTTTCAAAGTCATACATAAAATTTACCAATCAATATGCTTTCCTTATCAACTAAACATATCAATCCCAAGGTTTAATTAGTGTCTTCATTTGTTGAACTTAGTAATTCCTCTCCACTAATGTAGTCGGTATAATCATCCAATCAATAGGTCTTATATTAGGTTGTAATGGGGCTAGGCTAAAGGTAGAAATAAAGATAAGTGATTTTTAGGTTCAAAACATCTTAACCCTAACTTTTTCTTGGATCTTTTTCGTGTCACAACCTTCATATAATTGGGTCTTTGGAACATCCCTAAACTTATTCTAAGGTCATACTCAACCTTTATTATTTTTCAGACTTTGAACAAATTTTGCTCTTTATTTTTGAGAATTTGAGCAATCTTTTCTTTTCTTTTTATTCTTCTGAACAAAATTACATTCATCATTTTTTTTGAATCATGTGAAGAGCATGCACATCTTTTCATATTTTTCCTCAGCTTTGATCACTAAGACAAATTTTGGTTAAGATAGGTGCAAAAGAATAGGATAAAAATAAAAAAGATGATAGTGTGGCTTATAATGTAGGTACTTTGCAATAAACAGGCCATCAAGCTCAAAAATTAAGTTTCAAGGGTTAATTTAATAAGGTTGGCTTGAAAGGCTCAAATGATCCAAAGAAAGTGTACCTATATAATATTAGATTCTTATACCTCCTAGGATTTTGCCTCAAGAAAGTTACTAAGTCAATTCTAAATATTTAAATCTTCATAAATGTCTATTTCTAAATAAATCAAATTTTCATGGCAAATACTACATAAGACTAAAGATGATACAAGCATTCCATCACTAAAGATAACATACAAATAACTTAGATAAAATCAGAAATTATGCTTGCATTTGAACATACTTGTGAACAAAAATTCTTTTTGAACACTCATTTATTTCAACATGCTTAAGTAAAAAGATTGAAACATACTTTAAAATTTATGCAAAATGCCTTATTAAAAATTCATGCGAAATGTCTTACGCCCTTTAAAAAGAAGCAATATCCTCATTGCAAAAACAAAGTGATGAAAACTGAACACCAGGTAGGGTTGCAAGAAAAGAGAGGTGAGTCATAAATACTGCTTAAGTACCAAGTCTTTCTCCACAATCCAATCCTAGACATGTTCATTCCCATTACCACATCACTTTATTTTTCTATTGAAGAGGCATTGAGCTTATTTTATTCATGCTTGCTATTTATTATGCAAAAGAAAAATTCGAACTAAGAAATAAAAATAAACACCTAAAAAGAAATAAAAACTAAAGGAAAAGATTTCCCCCATTTTAATTTATTTGACTCATCATCCTCGTCTTCCTCCTTTGATCCTTCATCCTTGCTTTATTTATCATCTTCCTTTCATGAATCGAAGATGTAATCTGGGAACTCAGGAACAAAACAGTTAGAGATGTTTTTAAAATTATTTCTTATAGTTGCATCTCAAACTTTGGCAAAATTCCAATAAGCTTGTTGTTGGTTATGCATAAACTTCATCATATCCATCATAGTTGACAATTCTGATTTCTTTACAGTGTTTAAAGAAGTGGGCATTGGAATAGTCAACTCAGGATCAATACTTGGTTCAACTGGCTCATCAACATTTGACTCATCTCTTGGTTCAGAAACTTCTGGTTCCTTTATCGACTCAGGCTCATTCGGTTCTTCCTCTGATTCTACCTCTTCTGTTTCGGTAACTAAGTTAGCTTCAGTTTCAAATTTGTTCCATGACTCATCGGGTTTTGGTTCTGTCAACTCACTTGGTTTAATTGGGTTTAGCTCATGGACATTTTACACTAACCTTTCAAGATCGTGAGCTGTGATGGAACATTGAACATATGGGCCCTTCAGGTTTGCTTTTTTCTTAACTTTGGCCCTTAAGCAAAGTGAAGTTATCAAGGATGGGAAGTAAGCACTTCCAGTCTTCTTTCTAGCATAATCATGGATCTATTTAAGAATAATCTTCCCAACATTGATGGACCTTTCTATCATAATTGCATACAACAAAAGTATTC
Source organism: Gossypium sturtianum (assembly GCA_025698515.1). Classification (NCBI taxonomy): domain Eukaryota; kingdom Viridiplantae; phylum Streptophyta; class Magnoliopsida; order Malvales; family Malvaceae; genus Gossypium; species Gossypium sturtianum. The sequence goes on along the minus strand of CM046955.1, from coordinate 71,058,763 downwards.
ACTCGATCGAGATGGTTGAACCATGTGAGATAGGCATGAAACTATATCGAACAAAGGAAAATCATACCTTAGCCAACGACTTTAAATATTCCCTTCGGCAAGAATGACTACCATACTTCCTTATAATCCATTGGGATACCAGATCCGTCATAACATTAAGTACTTGTTGAAAATCCTAATTTATGTTTTTCATCATGGCAAAATATTAATCTTCTTCAACATCAGGTAGGTTAAATAAATCATTAATGGACTTAGAAGTTAGGCGTACCTTTTTCTTGCGAACAAGAACTTCAGTAGTATCTGGCTTAGTCAAATTGGCATAGAACTCTCAAACTAACTCCTATTAAGGCAATGATCATGCATCACAAAAATAATTCCAATTAAGGGCATCAATGGTCTTTTGAATCAACAAAGGCACAACCATCTTATCATTGCTTTCCAAGTTGAAACCTTTTTCCAGCATCATAGGTTGATTCCTAAAGATTGAATGAAACCTCTCTTTTACTTCTTCATCTTGAATCACAATGAGATTTTCGGTAGAGGTCTTGGAAGATCTAGTTCTTTTGCGAGATGTGGACATTTTCCCCAAATAATTAACAAAATTTTGGCAAAAGGAATGAAAAAAAATTGACAAAGGTTTAGAACAAGGCTTTGCAGTGGCGATTTGTAACACCACAAACCCGGCCTAGAAGTTAGGCCCGAATCTGACGTGTCACATTGAAGTGTTTTTTGAAAACCATATTTACGTTGAAAAACCCTTGTATATTGAAAGATTATTAGTTTTATTCCCAAAATATCTTTTTAGTTGCGGAAGCTAATTTTGAGAGTAATCGATTTACGAAAAAGTTTAAGTCGCGAAACCATTCCAAAAATGTTGCAGAAATGTAGTGTTGTTGAAAAACAATTATCATTTTGGAAAACCGTGACTTACTTCTAATCGATATAAACCAAAGTAAAGAAGGACTCGGAGTTAAAATCTAGAAAATTAAAAGGCCTTATTACAACCCGAATCAAAATACTTGAATGTAAACAATCAAAATGGAAATCATAAGCAGTGTGTGGCCTTCTCCGAGTCCCTTGCAGCACCGATCCTTCTAAGGTTAGGGATTACCTGTACAGTTAAAAATGGGGTGAGTTTACGAAAACTCAGTGTGTAATCCCCTTACTAGAGTAATGATTAGTATACGTAAATAGAACCAAAGCTTGATGCAATGGGCCAAATCCCTTTAATGATATGATGCAGTCCGATTCAGAGCATACGTGGGTCAAAGCCCACTACAATGTCATTTGGGTCACAGCCCATAACAGAATCAATTGGGCCTAGCCTAAACCAATAACAGAACAAGTGGCATATGCCCAATACAGTGACAGATCTCATAATAGATATGCAATAGTATGAGGATGCATCCCACCCCGATCCAGCCAACACACCACCCGTACCAACCCTACACTTACGTGGGGATAAAATTGACCCACCTAGCCAACACACCAATGTTAGCACCGATTGCGGCACTAACTGAAATCGTAGCGAAGCTGCTAGAATATATATGCGGCTCTAAGCCTTCAGTAGTGGTACTATAATTGGCACAAAGCAATCAGTAACTGTATTGTGTTTGGCACATAGCCATCAGCGACGGTACTATAATCGGCACACAGCCTTGGGTAAATATGATCGACACAGAGTCATCGATATATATGTTAGGCACATAGCCACGGGTAAATACGATTGGCACAAAGACATAATCAAGATGGCACAGAGCCATATTTAGGTTTGCATAAAGCCATAATCAGATTACACGACTTTAAGTCGTTCGTCGGTCCACAGTCGTCTCGGGTGACCCGTGCAACCTTAACAGATCAATACTGGATCCACAGTCGTCATGCGACCCGTGCGACTTAGAACTTCCTCTATATCAATGTCCCAACCCCATTCAATATGTCATGTATGTCATGCTCAATCATTACACGTGTATGCAAAATGGCCATGCTCAGTAACAAACTTTTAGACATTTATTAAAAGCATATCAGTCATACACCCACAGCCAAGTCAGTTAAACACAGTCATACGATCACAGTCAAATTAGTCCAATTCAGAGTCTAAGTCAGCCATTTACCCACAAGGGCAAAATAGTCATTTTACCCTATAAGGGTATTTCGGTAATCCTACCCTTCAAGGGCAATTCAATAATTCTACCCTTCAGGGGTATTTTAGTAATTTTACAAATCGAGGGTATATTAATAATTTTGCAAACCGAGGGTATTTCAGTAATTTTGCAAACTGAGGGTATTTTAATAATTTTGCAAACTTAGGGTATTTCAGTAATTTTGCAAACTTAGGGTATTTCAGTAATTTTGCAAACCGAGGGTCAGTAATTTACCCTCTATGGTTATTTCAGTCAATTTACGACCTTCCCGAAGGTCTCGAGCGACACATATAACATATAAGGTAAAAACAGTGTAAATGGGCTTAAGCCCAATATCCGGCCCAAATGGGCCCACACGCTTGTGTGGCCCATTCAGCCCAATTTCAATCACGGCTATGCGACTTTCGTAGCCCAATCCATTAGTTGTCTCTATCGTAAATTTTACTCATGTGGGGCCCATGAGCCCATTGGGCCCACATGGCCCATCTCGACCCAACAAGGCTCATTACGACCTAAGCCCATGAGAACGCTCGTGGTGGCTTCTACAGTCTAGTGCCCATGCTCATGGGCTCGGTTTACCACACGAGTGCTCGCACGCTCATGAGGCTCAAATGCCGAAGTTTTGACTTTTTGACTTTTCGTCGATTCACGGTAAAGTGGGGAGTGATTACACACACTCTATCGGCCTTCTCGCCGACTATCGAATACAGGGTACCATTACACACCTACTTGTGAACACTCATGCACTGCCTTCGAGCGCCAACCTTGCTTGACGATAGACTTTAATCTCTTAAGTCCACAGATCAAGATTGATCATACTGCTACACCGAATTTCTGTGGCAAATCAGTTCATATTAATCAAAACAGTGATCCAATGTGTAGCCTTAATCAACAATTGCTACTTACCAATTGTCAGGATATTTGGCCTAATCTAAGAGTAGGGTATTGATCTTAACCTTAACGAGAGACAGAGTTTGATGACTGAAAAACCTCTGCGCTTTTCCATTCCTCGGGAAAACCTAAATCCAACGATCACCACACCAAGAGGAAGGGATCACCATTCGGCCATCAAAGAGCATGAAAGAAAGACATATTCAATTTTTAGAGAGAAGGGGGATAGGAGAGAACAGTTTTAAACCAAAAAGGGAAGAATATAATCGCTTACCGATATTAGGAATAGTTGCAGGACATCAATAGCGAGGGAAAGAGATTGGAGAATTCGGTCACCATAGAACTAATTAAGAGGAAAGGTTCGGTTCATAAGCTAAAAGGAAACCAAAACAAAAAGAGAAGTGATGATATTTGTGTAACATCCTAAAAATATTAGAGTATCATCTTGTTATTTGTGTTAGCTCGGATATGATTGTTATTGTGTGCTTAGTATATTTGTGTGAAGGCTTGGAAATATTAGCTAAGTTAGAATAATTTTTAGTGTGGAAAATTTAGTGAAGTGGATTAAGTGAGCTTGACACTTAAGATAATTTAAGTGTTAAATTAAAGCACATGAGGAGTTAGTGGCATAGTGGATAAGGAGCTTGAAAGGTTGCCTGAGGGAAGTGGTTCGAGTAGCATGGAAAGCATATTGAGGATTTTATTTTTGTACATCCTAGCATTAAGTGTCGGTCAACTATACATATGGATAAGATGGACAACTTTCTTTTTATGACAAGAAGACTTAATGTTATGGTAGGCATGAAATAAGGGATAGAATTTCTAGATTTTGGGGATAAAATTCCTTCAACTTTGGGAATGTAGAAGATCTCAAGGCTTGGCTTAAGGAAGATGTTTTGGAAACTATTCCAAAGCCTTTAGTGCATGTATGTGGACGGAATGTGTGGCTAGAGGGGTGGCCGAATGTTGATAGGAGGTTTGGGGGCGATATTTGGCCAACTTTAGCAATTGTGCACCTTTTGGCATATTTTTCTCTTCCTCTCCAAACAAATCCCTCTTTGGTCGAATGCACCATAAGCATTTTGTGCAATTTTACTTTTGGTTTTAGCTCTCATTTTGTTTGAACCAAATACTATTTTCTTTCTCTCATTTTTCCTTTTGAAACCGAAAACTCATTTTTACATTTTGTGCATTTTTCTTTTCGGCAAACTAGGTGCTTGGCTGAACCTTTTTTTTTTCTCCCATCTCTCTCTTTTCTTCTTTTGATATTTGCTCAACCACATTTCCTTTTTCTTTCATTTGGCCGAACCTCTTTCTTCCCCAAACTCACTTTTCTTTTCTTCCATTGTTGCTAAAACCGAATCCTCTCTCTCTCATTTTTTTACGAATTTAGAATAATAAAAAGTTTTTCACTAAAATTTTATCGTTAACTTGTTTTTCTTCAAAACGTTTTCCTTCGTGGCATGCCAGATTCGGTCGTGCCGTATTGACTGGGTTTAGGGTGTTACAAATTGGTATCAGAGCCAAGTTCAAAAGCTCAGCTGTGGGCCTGAGGCCCAAAATGTTTTAAAGTATGGTTTTAAAATGATTTTGTTGAAAATTGTATGGTTGGAAAGGCATGGCCCCGAGTCTCAGACATCAATCCATACTCAGTAAGTACATCAAATCGTTGATTTTGATGATATGATATGATGATGTTGGCATGATGTATAGTAGTAGAAACTACTCTAGAGACCCAAACTATAGGTTGAATGTACTCGCGAAACAACTTCTTATTAAAATTATTCATAAAACTGTGTTTTAAAGAAAGTGGAATAATGACTAATGCATAACGCTTTTAAATCAGATAAGTCAAGACTTTAGACATGAGTACTCGTGGTAGGATGGCTGTGTCTGAGCTAGTAAGGTCTGGTCAAGGATCCGAGAATGAGGTACCACTACCCCCACCACTAGCGGTTGGAGTTGAGCATCAGGATCAAACGGGGGATGACGTAGTGTCTCAGGCAATGCTGCGAGTCCTTAAGAGGGTAGCTGGAATAGGTGGAGGCGCGGGAGCTCGAAAATCTGACTCGGCGACTCCGAGCCAATGGAGTTGAGGTATTTCGAGGTGTTTGGTGTGGCTCGAAGACGGCGAGTATTGGTTAGAGGCGACGGAGCGAATCATGGATGACTTGGATCTTAATCTTTGAGGAAAAAGTGAAAGGGATAGTGTCGCTTCTTTGGGATGAGTCATATCGGTGGTGGCTCACGCAGTGCGGAATAGTCTTTGCGCGGAGGATCTCACTTGGGATTATTTTAAGGCAGCGTATCAGAAGAAATATGTTGGGTCTAGTTACATTGATGCACAGCGTAAGGCATTTCTGAGTTTGGTCCAGGGAAGTAAGTCCGTATTAGAATATGAGGCAGAATTTTTAAGATTGAGCCGGTATGCTGGAGGTATCGTGGCTTCGGAGCACGAGCGATGTGTCCGGTTCGAGGATGGATTGAGGGACAAACTGAGATTGCTGATTGCTCCACATCAGGAGCGAGAGTTTGCTGCGCTAGTTGAAAAGACTAAGATAGCAGAAGGGATAAAGGAATCAGTAAGGCAGAGGCACGACAAGAATAAACATAAGAGAAGTTTTGGATCATCCGGGTGTTGCTGGTAATTCTCGAGAAGAAGGTTAGGCGAGTGGGCGAATCAATTTGGGAGGCACATATCGCTAATCGGGGACCGACGCAGTGTAACCGATGTGTGGAAAATTTCATTGGGGCGAATGTTGGGACCGGAGGGAAAGGATGTTTTGAGTGTGGTTCTTTGGATCATCGTATGAGAGACTCGCCCACGTAAGCTAGCCGAGAATCGGTCCCGAGGTCAAGGTCGTGCTCGGTTCGAGAAATGAGGACCGTCACCGCAGAGAGGTCGTGGTAATGGTAGAGGAGGTAATGGTTACAGTCGAGGCCGCGGAGCATCCGGCAGAGGTGCTTGGCAACACCGAGGCAAGACGACTGGTTTGGTGTATGCGGTGAGGCGTCGAGAGGAGGCGACGCACCGGACGTCATAAGCGTACGTTCTTAATCTTTGGTGAACCATATCTTTGCTTTGATAGATGTGGGTTCGACACATTCGTATGTTGCTAGTAACATAGTAGAGACTATGAATCTAGACTCGAGACTACTTCTAGGAAGATGACAGTGACTTAGCCCTGCGGGTCACTCTGTAGAAGTAAATAAGTTTGTATAGAGATGTACCCCTAGAACTCCAAGGGGTAATGTTTGTAGTGATCGATGGAACTACCGTTTGAGGAGTTCGATCCGATTCTTGGGATGGATTTGGTTGGTCAAGTATCAAGCAAGTTTGGATTATATTTGCTAAAGCGCATGGTTTTGAAGACGGTGAGGGCAAAGAGGTGGTTATGATAGGTAATAGAAGAGATTATCTATCCAACGTGGTATCTGCGTTGAAAGGTGTGAAGTTGGTCGGGAAGGGTGTGAGGCATTTGTGGTTCATGTGTGTGCGTTGGAGGCTAAGGAGTCTCTTTGTGGGGAATGTCCAAGCGGTAAAGGAATATGTTGACGTATTTCGGAAGAACTTAGGGATTGCCTCCGGATCGTGAAGTTGAATTTGGTATAGATCATTACCCGGAAGCGCGCCGGTGTCTATTGCTCCGTATAGGATGGCAAGAAGGAATTAGGGAATTGAAGGCTCAAATTCAAGAGTTGTTGGATCGAGGTTTTATCAGACCAAGTGTTTCGCCTTGGGAGCACGGTACTTTTTGTCAAAAAGAAGGATGGATCGATGCGGATGTGTATAGACTACCGCCAATTGAATAAGCTGACGATCAAAAACAAGTATCCTTTGCCGAGGATAGATGACTTGTTTGATCGACTTAAGGAAGCGCGCGGTTTTCTCAAGATTGATTTAAGGTCTAGATATCATCAGTTGAAGGTGAAAGAGGGTGATATCCATAAGACGGCATTTCGCACTCGGTATGGGCACTACGAATTTCTGGTAATACCGTTTGGGTTGACTAACGTGCCGGCAGCATTCATGGACATGATGAATCGGGTATTCCAGCAGTTTTTGGACCGATTTGTTGTGGTATTTATAGACGATATTTTGGTATACTCCAAGTCGGAGGAGGAGCATGATGCGCATTTGCGAGTAGTGTTTGCGATTTTGAGGAAAAGCGACTTTATGCAAAATTTAGTAAGTGCGAGTTTTGGCTTAGGAGGTGACTTTCTTGGGTCACGTAGTATTATTGAGGATTAGAGTGGATCCTCGAAAGATTGAGGCGATGTTGGATTGGAAGCCGCCTAAGTCGGTGGTGAGATCGGAGTTTCCTAGGTGCAGCGGGGTATTACCGAAGATTTGTGGAAGGATTTTCTTTGATAGCAAAGCACCTATGACTAAGTTATTAAGGAAAGGAATTCCATTTGTGTGGACCGAGAAGCAACAAGGAAGTTTTGACAAGTTAAAGAAGATTCTGACTGAAGCTCCGGTTTTGATTCAACCTGAGGCATGAAAGGAATTCACGGTTTACTGTGATGCATCACATACTGGTTTGGGATTTGTGCTGATGCAGGAAGGGAAGGTAGTGGCTTATGCATCTCGACAATTGAGACCACATGAAGTTAACTATCCGACGCATGACTTGGAATTAGCTGCAGTGGTTTTTGCTTTGAAGATATGGAGACACTATTTGTATGGAGAGAAGTCGATAGTCTACACAGATCACAAGAGTCTTAAGTATCTTTTGACTCAGGAGGATTTGAACTTGAGGCAGCGAAGATGGATAGAGTTGTTGAAGGACTACGACTGTTCGATTGAGTATCATCCGGGCAAGGCTAACGTGGTGGCAGACGCGTTGAGCCGAAAGGTTGTATCAGACTTAAGATCGATGTTTGCTCATCTTAGCTTATATGGGAGTCTTTTGGCTGAATTGCAAGTCAAGCCGACTTGGTTAGAGCAGATCAAGGAGAAACAGTTAGAGGATGATGGTTTGAATGATCGAAGGTTCTGAGTTCGAGAATGGTGGTTTAGAGGATTATAGTTTGTCCAAGGATGGAGTATTGTGTTTTAAAGGAAGAGCTTGTATGCCAAAGGATGTTGAGTTGAGGCAAAGGATTCTTGGGACGCACATAGCGATCCATACGCTATGCATCTGGAGGTAGCAAGATGTATCGGGATTTAAGAGAGCGATTTTGGTGGCAGTGCAAGCGTGAGGTAACCGAGTTTGTGGGTAAATGTCGACGTGTCGCCAGTCAAGGCGAGCATCGGTTGCCCGTCCAGGTTACTTCAAGCGGTGAAGATTCCACCAGTGGAAGTGGGAAAGGATCACTATGGACTTTGTCGATGGATTACCCCTTACACCTAGTAAGAAGGACTCGATTTGGGTGATCGTGGATCGTCGACTAAGTCACTCATTTATTCCGTAAGGGTGGATTACTCGCTTGAAGTTAGCTAAGTTGTATGTGGCGAAATAGTGAGGTTGCACGGCGTACGGTGTCGATCATCTCGCACAGAGATCCTAGATTTACGTCGAGGTTTTAGAGAGTGTTACATCAAGCTTTGGGTACGCGGTTGGACTTGATGCGGCATTTCATCCACGATCGATGGGCGATCGGAAAGAGTTATCTGATTTTAGAGGATATGTTGAGAGGGTGTGTTTTGGATTTCAGAGGTAGTGGGAAGGGTTTTACCATTAAGCGAGTTCGCATCCAACAATAGTTATCAAGCAAGCATTAAGATGGCACCATATGAGGCGTTGTATGGTAGGAGGTGTCGCACACCTACATGTTGGATAGAGTTGGATGAGCGTCGGATGTTAGGACCCGAGTTGGTTGCGCAGAGGCGAGGATAAGGTTAAGGCGATTCGAGCTCAAATGCGAAGAGGAAGCTTGGATAGGCGAAGTCATATGTTGATCTCAAGCGGAGGATATAGAGTTTGCGGTGGGTGACAAAGTTTTTACGAAGGTCTCGCCATGGAAGAAAGTGTTAAGATTTGGGAGAAAAGGCAAGTTAAGTCCAAGGTTTATTGGACCGTATAAGGTGTTGAGACGAGTGGGACGAGTAGCCTATCAGCTCGAGTTGCCATCGAGTGAGTCGATTCACGATGTGTTCCATGTCTCCACGCTTAGACGCTATCGTTACGATCCATCGCATGTTGTGGCAGTAGAGGAAATAGAGGTGAGTCAAGATCTGACGGTAGAAGAAGAACCTGTGCAGATTCTAGATCGAGATGTGAAAGTTTTGTGTAGGAAGTCCGTTCCTTTAGTGAAGGTTTTATGGCGGAACCATGGCATGGAAGAAGCTACGTGGGAACCGGAGGATGCGATGAGGCAGCAGTACCCTCAACTCTTTTGATCAGGTAATTTCGAGGACGAAATTTTCTTAAGGGGGGTAGAATTGTAACATCCTAAAAATATTAGAGTATCATCTTGTTATTTGTGTTAGCTCGGATATGATTATTATTGTGTGCTTAGTATATTTGTGTGAAGGCTTGGAAATATTAGCTAAGCTAGAATAATTTTTAGTGTGGAAAATTTAGTGAAGTGGATTAAGTGAGCTTGACACTTAAGATAATTTAAGTGTTAAATTAAAGCATATGAGGAGTTAGTGACATAGTGGATAAGGAGCTTGAAAGGTTGCTTGAGGGAAGTGGTTCGAGTAGCATGGAAAGCATATTGAGGATTTTATTTTTGTACATCCTAGCATTAAGTGTCGGTCAACTATACATATGGATAAGATGGACAACTTTCTTTTTATGACAAGAAGACTTAAGGTTATGGTAAGCATGAAATAAGGGATAGAATTGCTAGATTTTGGGGATAAAATTCCTTCAACTTTGGGAATGTGGAGGATCTCAAGGCTTGGCTTAAGGAAGATGTTTTGGAAACTATTCCAAAGCCTTTAGTGCATGTATGTGGGACGGCATGTGTGGCTAGAGGGGTGGCGAATGTTGATAGGAGGTTTGGGGGCATATTTGGCCAACTTTAGCAATTGTGCACCTTTTGGCATATTTTTCTCTTCCTCTCCAAACAAATCCCTCTTTGGCCGAATGCACCATAAGCATTTTGTGCAATTTTACTTTTGGTTTTAGCTCTCATTTTGTTTGAACCAAATACTATTTTCTTTCTCTCATTTTTCCTTTTGAAATCGAAAACTCATTTTTACATTTTGTGCATTTTTCTTTTCGGCAAACTAGGTGCTTGGCCGAACCTTTTTTTTTTTCTCCCATCTCTCTCTTTTCTTCTTTTGATATTTGCTCAACCACATTTCCTTTTTCTTTCATTTGGCCGAACCTCTTTCTTCCCCAAACTCACTTTTCTTTTCTTCCATTGTTGCTAAAACCGAATCCTCTCTCTCTCATTTTTTTTTATTATTTATTCTCTTTTCTACTCACATACTTCCTTACTTTTTATACACATATCTTTCTTCTTTCATAACCATATTGCCGAAACTTCCCACTCCCTTTTTGTATTGTTTTGGCCGAATATCAACAAGGGTAGGTCTTCATTTGGTTTTCTTCAATCGGTTTTGGAAAAAGGGTAAGTGTTCATGACCCTTTTTCCTTCATTTCTTTCTCTTTTCTATGTCGTTTTCTTGTGGTCAAAGGCCGAACCTATGGACATTTGTTGCAAGGTTCTAACTATTATTAGGAACCGATTATTCTTATAGGCTCTTTGGGACTTTGGAAGCATTTGATCTAAGCCTTACTTCTCTAGCAATCAAAGTTGGTAAGTCAAGTGGTAAGGATTCTCGTCGATTCATCATTCTTCTAATGGTTGAAAAGCCAAAGGCTATTGGGATTAAGATGTGATGTTGGCCGAATGGTTTTGCTTATAATCTTATGGTTTGGCCGAATGTAGGACAAGGTGATCTAGTGAGGTAGATCGGGTCTATGGAAGTTAGTATTTGCGTTAGTGAAAGGTGTGTATCTTACACACTTTATAACTTGGTTTATATATATATATGTGTGTTAAATAACTATTCAAGTTGTTAAAGCCGAAACTATGAGATATTGATATGATACCTTGATGGGTATGAGCAAGGATACGGGTAAGTCTGTTTCGATATGATGTTGCTATATGTTGTTTAATATCACGATCTACGATATGTATTGGTTATATGTTCATATCAAAGTATATTGACATGATTTGTTTATCTATTGCATTGGTATGGGCAATATGAGAGAGGGGGAAGATTGATATTCGTGTCTTTGGACACGGAGGTTTAGCACCTCCGGTGATTTGGTATCACATTTGTGTCTTTGGGACACAGAGGTTTGGCACCTCATAGCGACTCGTCCCAGTGGTTTCACACCACCGTGGGTTGGCCCCACATTTGATGTATTGGGATCGTCGCCAGTAATTTGGTATCACACGTGGGTTGGCCCCACAACTTGATTATTCGTGACTTTGGGTCACCAGTGATTTGGCATCACATTATTGGATATCGTGACTTTGGGTCACGGTGGTTTAGCACCACCAGTGGTTTGGTACCACACGGGGTAGAAAAGGAGTTTTGGATGGCTAGGTTGGGTGCATTATATATATATTGCTTGGTTATAATTTGTGTAAGTATGTGGTATTTACCCGGGAGAGGGAATATGCACTGAGTCTTGGTGACTCACCTTCTCCCTTACTTTTTCAGGTAATTCGTAAATTCGCGGATGAGGAGCCGAATGAACTCGAGGAGGCCATGCAATGAAATTTGGTTTTACATGAACTTCCATTTGGGTACTTGATTTTAATTTGGTTTTCATTTTTATGGGTTTGTAATAAGGCCTCTTTAATTATGTTTTTGGATTATTTATATGCTTTGGATTTGTTTTAGGAATAACTTGCAAATTACATGATTGATTTAATGATATGTGAACAAAGTTTTCTAAAATACAAAGCGCGATGGTTTTTAAAACGTTACCATCGGGAACCTAAATAAATTGATAATTTTTAACAACTTAAGTATTTTCGATAACTCAAACTATTTTACAAAACTTAAGTTTCCAAATTTCTATTAGATACGATTTTCAACCTAATTGCTTTAGTTTCTCTTTAATTTATAAATGGTTTACGAATCTAAGCTGCGACTAAGTTTTAAAAATCTATTTACGGAATTGCAAAGTAAAATATCAGTTTTCAACTTAATTTTTTTCACAATTTAGAATAATAAAAAGTTTTTCACTAAAATTTTATCGTTAACTTGTTTTTCTTCAAAACGTTTTCCTTCATGGCATGCCAGATTCGGTCGTGGTGTATTGACCGGGTTTGGGGTGTTACAATTTGGCTTAGGGGAAAAAGGGAAAAGAAGAAAAACAATGAGTGAAGAGAAAGGGGAAGAGAAGCAGAGATTCGGCCAACCAAGTGCTTGTAGAAGAAGTGCTAAACCGAACAAAAGAAGTGTATGAATGGCTAATAGCAGGGAGAAAAAAATGCACGAATGGTATATTGAAAGTTCGGCACACCTAAAACACCCAGAAAAAATGCCAAAACCGACCTACAGCAGAGAAAAGCCTTCAGAAAACCCCCTAGACGAATTTGTACAAACAAGTCTCCTAATTCGGCTACAACACACCCACCTTTGAAAATCCTTGATTCTCTCCACGATTTGCTCCTAAAATCCATTTAAAGTTAAGCAACTTTTCTTAAAAATAAATTTTAAATGTTTAGACACCTAAACACAAACGATTTTCGAATTAAAGATTAACCCCAAAATAACTCGGTATTTTTATAAAACCACCCCAAATTTTCCAAGGTAATAAACATGAAATTGAAACGTTTTACTCTAGGAACATACCAGATCCGGTCAAGGCTCGTGGGTCGGGTTTGGGGTGTTTCAGCATCTAATTAATTTACTTAGTTTAATCATCACCATCCAAATATTGAATTTTTACATCAAATTGTGATGTTATAATTTTACAAATATTTGGTTAAGCTTATACAGTTCCTATTGTAACAGCCCAATTTAGACCCTAATCAGAATAGTGGTTTTGGGACCACAAATCTGAGTCTGAAAAATATTTTATTATTATTTTTTGTGTTAATTATGTGTGAATTTACTTTTGTGAAAGTTTCGTGAATTAATTTTATTGTTTGTGTGGTTAATTTAAGAAAAAGGGCTTAATCGCGTAAAATGAAAATTTGATGGTTAAATAAGAAAGTGCCTAATTGTTGTTGTCTTTATAATTTGGAGGCTTTATGTTGTAATTTAGCCATAAGTGTGAGTAGTGGACGTCATCAGACTAAATTGTAAAAAAATAAAATGTTTGAGGGACTAAAATGTGAAATAAATGAATATATGGATTAGTATGAGCATAAGGAAGATTCGGCCTAACTATGATGTGGTGAGATTTTGTGTATTTTGTATTTTGTGCAATTAGGACTAATTTGTAAAAGTATGAAATATCAGGGGTAAAATGGTAATTTTCCCATTTATGTGTTGTTGGATTTAATTGAATGAAATTGTGTTTAAATGGGGTTAATTTGAAATTATATAGATCAAGAACAAAAGAAATCGGACTTAGATTGGGAAAAACAAAAGTTGTCGACTAGTCGTCACGTTCCGTTTTACATCATCTGAGGTAAGTTTGTTGGCAAATAGACGTGTTTAATTGTAGATAAATGTTATATATATATGCTGGTATGAAAAATATGAATTTATATGTGCTTATGCCGAAAGTGAATAAGCTTGGCTACCATGTTCAAATAGCCGATTTATAATGTTCGTTGATATTCGAGGTAAGTTTTTAAGCAATCATGTTGGATTAGATTTATCTATAAAGATATACATGAATTTAATGGAAGTATATATGTGTATTGTTGATATAGCCGAATATGAGATTGATTTGAGAGATGAATATAGCCGAATGTGATGTATACATATATGTCAATGATATACACGAATGTGATATTGATTCGAGAGATGAATAAGATAATACGTATATATATATATATATGGTTGAGGTTTAAGCTTTATATATATATATATATACATATATGAATGAGTAGCAAGTTTAAGATATGCACTTAATGTACAAATTTGATACCGAGCACTATGTGTGCGAAATCGGTTATTGAGCACTAAGTGTGCGAGTCATTTTAATTTCAAAGATTGAATTTGGTAAGTTTATAAACATATATGTGTTGTTAATTATAATTAAACATGAAATTTATATGCTGATTTGTAATATGTGAAATTAATGTACGAAAATGATAGTATAAAACATATCATTAAGTGTGCGAGATGTTAATGTGACGGCACTAAGTGTACGATACGTTACAAGGTTTTGGCACTAAGTGTGCGAGATGTTAATGTAACGGCACTAAGTGTGCGATACATTACAAGGTTTTGGCACTAAGTGTGCGAGATGTTAATGTAACGGCACTAAGTGTGTGATACGTTACAAGGTTTTGGCACTAAATGTGCGGGTTTACTGATCCTTTAAGTGTATCGATTATTGAATGTGATAAACGATATAAAATGATCAGGTATGTGATGATAGATTATCATTTGGATAATGAAGTAAGTATTGACTGTTGAAATGAAATTATGTATTGTACATATTAATATGTGATTTATATGGGTTTGAAATGCAAGTATAAATTCGGTAAATGATATATGCATATGAAATTAAGAAAATGTGATATATTTGTATACTTGCGTAAATGTATATGTATTTGTATTGAGATGGGAAAGTGATTATAGATCAATGTGACATCTATTATTGAATGTGTGAGTGTTCGGCTTTAAGGATATGAAATGTGAAAGTTTACAAATGGTGATATAAATTATAGTTATGGTTCTAAACCTCGATTGTGATTATATTAAATTGGCCTTACTAATATAATGATATAATGCATTGTTGTTATGTAATTGCTTATAACTTACTAAGCTATGATAGCTTACTGTATGTGTTTGTTTGCATTGTTTATTAGATATTGTAGTCAAGTTACGAGCTCGGGATCATCGTCAAAGTTTATCACACTATCGACTGTCTTCGGTATTTTATAAGCTGAATTTTCAAACCTATGGCATGTATAGGCTAGATTGAAATTAATAAAGTTGGATTTTGGTTTTGTATAAATTAAGCCATGCGAAAATGGCTTGCCCATAATATTATGCCTTATGTGTGTATTCGATCATGGTCTAAGATTGTTTGGAAGTGTATTTTATGCTATAAATTGTGTGGTGGAGGATATTTGTTTTAGCAGCGTAAAAAGTATTAGATAGGACTTTATAATGTGAATTGGCTATATAGGTTTGGTTTTAATTGACATTCGAAGGAAGTGTTTCAGGATTAATTTTGCTAGTCGAATTGATAAGAAGTAAGTTGGCTTTTGTTTGATATTTGGGTACAATATGTAATATGTGTAATAAATATGATTTGATTCGGCATTTGTACTTATGAAATAGAATGAGTTGGTTTGATTTCATGATTATATTATAAACATGATATAAATATATAAATTGGTTTTGGGATTAGTTAATAAGTAAGTTAAATGTATATTTATATTCTACTAGTAAAATAGGTAATAATAATAATTTATACCTATGGATTCATTGGTTGAGAAATGATCAAATTTTTTTTATGAATAGGAAATGGCATAATTTGTACTATTTATGTGGTTAACCTTGATAGCCGAATAAGCAATGACAAGAATTTGCTAAGTGTGTATAAATTTTGATATATGCTAGAATACATTTTAATTATGAAATGGTATGATTGTTATGAATTTAAAACTAGATATTTGATTAAGCTACGAGCATTAATATGATTGAATTTTGAGTTGTGTAATGTAATGATTTTTCTATATGAACTACGATATGATCGGTAATGCCTCTAATCCCAAGTTCGGCGACGGATATGGGTTAAGGGTGTTACACTGTAACATCCCCAAACCCGGCCCATTCACTACGACCGAATCTGGATATGTCACTGGGAAAGACAGTTGGAAATCTTAGACTTTAGAATTAAACTTGAAAATTTTAATATCTCTGGAAATCGTGTCCATTTAAAATTTAATAGATAATATAAGCTTGTTGAAAACTTCCGAATTAAAACATTATTATAAGTTGCTATAATATGAATCTTTTGCAAAAATATTACTAAGTGTAGTGTAAACTTCAACATTAATAAATAGAGTACTTTAAATCAAAGAGGCCCTTATTACATCAAATAAAATCCCAAAATACTGATAATATAAAATGCTTAAATAAAGTAAAACATCTTACTGTATGAAAATCTCATCGCATGGGCCACCTTGTATCCACTCCAACCCGGTCCGATCAATCATGACTCCTGCGATGTTTAAAAAGTTGGGTGAGTCATACAGACTCAGTGTGTAAGTTAACCACTGAAATCCACCCACATGCTAGCCACATAATATCCCATTTATCAAATGCAACAAGTAATATATATATCATTTTAACAATTACCACAATCTGGGCTTGGCCCACATTCAAATCACACTCAAATACTAGGCTAGGCCCATTTCTCAATAAACCACATATCAATTGGGCTTGGCCCATTTCCACGTATGTTCCAAAAACATACCTATCCACATGTCATATTGGGCTTGGCCCATTTCCATATTAATACAAAAATAATGCAACATGATTCCCAACCCAACCTAGGGTCCATCCGCTACACACCCCCTTATCCAGCCTACCACACACCAGGGGACTATCGAGTCACCCTCTCCTTTTCCCTCCAAAAAGGCAACCAATGCCATCCACGACGTAGCGTATCGCTAACATCAAACCACGATGGAGCACACAGCAATCCATCAAGCCACGATATGGCAAAAAGCCGTAGTTTCGCTAAACGATAGCGTCGAGGATCGAGAGTCTAGAACTCCTAGTAATAAGGTGTGTAGTTAGCCATTGTTTCCGGGATTTGCGTGATAAATGTCTATTTTATATGTATGCTAACCAAAGGCGAGATAAATGTGAAAATGGTACCCTTAAGGGGTATGAAGATGATCAGGTTAGTAGCAAAGTTTGTAAATATGTGATCACTGATCTTATTATGTGAGTATGCCTATGATTGTGTTTAATATGTACATGCACCACCTTATCATCATTTTATGTTACATGTGCATGGGTGGGATATGAAAAGAAGGTACGGGTGTACTTTGAGTACGTGGTTGATGTCAGCATTGTGCTACATCGTGGATTGGCGCTGACTGAGGTCGCGTTGTGGATCTTTGCTTTGAAAATCATCAGCAAAATATTTTGGTTCGGGAAAATTACGAAAATACCCTTGTAGGAAAAAAAAGACGAAAATACCCCTGGGTTAGAAATGGGCAGAAATGTCCGATGAGTGAATAGGTATGGAAAGTATTAAGGAATGGATGCATGAACTTCTTTGTGTGAACTAGGATAGGAAGCTGAAACTTTGTTTGCTCGAAAGAATCTCTGATTAAACCTTATCCATAAAATTTAAATCGCGAGTAATAAAGTGAAACAAATGCTAACGCATAAAATTTTTCTTAATCAGATTAAAAGCGCGGTAGATAGAATGAGTTCTAGAGGGCGTGGACGCCGTGGGACGTGGTAGGGGTAGGATGGCGATGTGTGTCGAACCCGTCAGTCGAGACAAGGTTCGAAAATGAGGTACCATCGCCACCACCACCTCCTACTTTTAGAGTGAGGAGCCGGATCGGGACCGGTGGTGAGGCGGTATCGCAAGCTATTTTTGCAGTCTTGGAGATGATGGTGGGTGGCGGAAATGTGGGAGCTCGGAAATCGTTTCCCGGCGACTCCGATCTAACGGAGCGGAGGTATTCCGAGTGTGTCGGGAGTGGCACCTAGTGCGTGAGAATCTTGGCTAGAGTCAACCGAAAGGATCATGGATGATCTTGACCTGACTGAGGAAGAAAAGCTCAAAGGGGCAGTGTCGCTTCTAAAGGATGAAGCGTATCAGTGGTGGCTTACGGTTCGAGATGGGGCGACAGCAGATGATTTGACTTGGGAGTATTTCAGAACCACCTATCAAAAGAAATACATCGGAACTAGCTACGTAGATGCACAGCGAAAGGCTTTCTTGAACCTGGTCCAAGGCAATAAGACAGTGGCGGAGTATGAGGCCGAATTCCTTCGGTTGAGTAGGTATGCTCGTGGTATTGTGGGTACAGAGCATGAACGTCGTGTTAGGTCGAGGATGGACCGAGAGATGAGTGAGGATGATGATAGCTCCACAACAGAACGAGTTTCTTGTTCTTGTGGAGAAGTCTAAAGTTCTTTGAGGAGTAAGACAGTCCGTAAAGCGGAACCAAGAACGGAATTAGAATAAGAGGAGCTCGGAACCTTCAAGGTTCTTGGGTAATGAACAGAAGAGGACGAAGTTTGATGGGTCGGATCAAGCGCTAGGCTCTTCTGCGCCAATACCCAATGGCCGCCACAATGTGCTCGGTGTGGCAAGCCTCATAAGGGTGAGTGTTGGAGTGGTAATCGAGGGTGCTTTGAGTGTGGATCGTTCGATCACCGTGTGGGATTGTCCTCGGAAGTTAGCTAGGAATCAACCGGAGGGGAGAACCGTGCTCGGGTTAGAAATGAAGGACCACCAAAGAGGGGTCAAGGTGCGGCTAGAGGTAATGATAATGGTAACGGCGTGGTCGAGGTTTGAAGGTGCAGAGGCGAGGCAACCAAAGTTTGGTTTATGCGGTTGGCCGTCGCGAGGAGGAAGATGTGCGGACATAACAACGGGTAAGTTTCTTATTTCAGGAATACCCTCAATTGTCTTGGTTATGGTTACGTTAGTTCATTCTTATGATTGCTAGTAAAGAGTATGGAACCTGGATTATGAGCGTAGGGAATGTGTAGAAAGTATGATAGTTCTTTAAGATCAGTGAGTGCGCGTGATAACGTAGGATGACGAGTTAAGGATGCACGATTGAGCGATAATAAGTAATTTCGAGGACGAAATTATTTTAAGGGGGGTAGAATTGTAACACCCCAAATTAGGGGTTGTTTGTAACTTAGATAATTTCTCATGTGTGTGTGCCTGAAGAATAAATTTTATGATTTATTTGGCGTATTTTAGGGTCTAGAATTAAAACCGAGTTAGGCTTGGTCTGGTGTTAGAATATTTTTTTTAAGTGTCTAAAAGGAGGAAGCTAGGCGAGATAGGTGTTAAGTAAAAATCTGGGAAAAGTATGACACAAGGAACTAACTGGCACAATTGGCTTGGTGCGCCTAAGGGTGAGGCAAAGGAGTTGGGTTCGAGTTGCAAAGGCAGCACTTTGATTTTATTTTTGCGTCAACTAGGGAACTGGGCTAGGTATGCCTTAAAAATAAATGGCAAGGGTAAGGGACATGAAAGTTGGGTTGGCTTAGTGGCTACCGTGTGCCACTTAAAGGCTTGGAGGTTGATGGGCGAGTTCGAGTCTTTGAGCGGCGTTTTGCATTTTAATTTTTGGGGTAAACGGCCTAGAGAGGTCTTATAAATAAATAAGGGGGCTTTATGGCATGAAAGTCGGGCTGGAAGAGTGGCTTGGGGCGCCACTTAAGAGTTTAGAAGTGGCAGGTCTCGGGTTCGAGACACAAGGGACGCAAGGAGCATTTTTATTTTGGGCTTTTTGCGTTAAAAGAAAGAGGGCCGAGGAGAAGGTTTTATAATAAAATGTTGTGGGTAATTGACATGAAAGGCCAAAGGGAAGAGTTGGTTGGGGCGCTTAAGGGTGCTGCTGCTGCTGCTGCTGTTGCCTTCACCAGGTCGCTGGTTCGAGTCCAAGAAGCAGCATTCGGGTTTTTATTTTTTTCCTCTTTCTTTCTTTGGCGTGAAGGAGAGAAAGAATTGGCATGAATGTGGACTCTTTAAATTGATAAAGATAAGGTTTTATTTTTGCAAAAATTCTGCTGAAAGGGGGGGATTATTAGTAGTTTAATTGTTATTAATTGTTGAAGGTGAATAAGGGATTAAATGTAGGATAATTCTGCTTTGTTTTGTGATAAATAAAAGCTGGAATTTATCACCTAAAAGGGAGGAATTGGCCAGCATTGGGACTCCTTGGGGGGGTGTTCAAAATCGATTTTTGTACAGCAAGAAGTGCCCAAAATTCCAGCAACTATTTCTTCTTCTTTTCCTCTCTCGCTTCTTAGAGGATTTCCCTAGGAAATCCTTCAAATTTTTCCAACATCTTCCTCTTTTACTTAGCCAAAAATCACCATTGAATTCCCTACATATTTTCTTTTCTTTTCTTCCTCCATTAGCCGAACCCCTACCATCTTGCTGCCGAAATTCCCTTAGACAAATTGCCCAAAATTATTTAAAATTCCAGCATCTCTTTAGCCGAATCTACTCCTCCCTATTTGCTGTGGTTTTGGCCGAACATCAAAGAAAAGGGTGCTCTCTTCTTCCCCAATCGGTTTAAGAGGAAGGTAAGTGGTGGTAAGGACTTGATTTAGTAATCTTTTTCCTTTAGGTATTCGTTAAGCCGAAGGCTTGGAGGTTAACTATTTTGTGTCTTAAGGTGTGGCCGATTGTCGTAGGTGAACTATCGTTTGGCTCGGGATTTGGTAGGAAACCAAATCATTTGTAAGGACAAGAGATCTAACGTTATAGATCGGCTTTTCGGAATCTAGGAATTACGATAGTAACAAGTGTGTAAGATCTCTACACACTTTATTAATTTACATGACATTATTATTTGTTTTGATTATTTTGATTGTGATTAGCTTGTGGCATAATCACGGATTTGAGTAAGTCCTGTCTTGTAACTTTTGATATATGTTATATGCCATCACATGATGTTTAATACTATGACATGATATATATGAGATTGATGGTGGGATTGATGAGAGGAGGGGGATGAAATATGGACTGTCGTCAGTGGTTTTGACCACAAGATGGGTTGGCCCCATCAGATTATATGTGACCTATGGTCATCAGTGGTTTTGACCACAACGATTGAATAATTGTGACTAAGTCCCAGTGGTTTGGTACCACCAGTGGTTTTGACCACACTTGATATTTTGTGACCTATGGTCATCAGTGGTTTTGACCACACGATGGGTTGGCCCCATCATTTAAATTGTGACTTTAAGTCATCAGTGGTTTTGACCACACGGGGTAGAAAAGGAGTGTGGATGGCTAGTCGGGTTGCATGAGCATGTTTATTAATGAATTGTGTATGAGATATATTTTCCGGGTGGGGATTTACACACCGAGTCTTGGTGACTCACCCTTCCCTTAACATTTTGCAGATGGGTAGATCGCGGAGATGGAGTGGATGGACTCGAGGTGGCCATGCCGTGGAAATTTTAATTAGACGAACTTGGACTTTGTTTTATTTTATTTAATGTTGGTTTATTTTAATTAAGTTGTAATAAGGCCTCCTAGAATTATTTTATTATTGTTACATGCTTTGAATATTTGTTTAAACTATTTAATTATGTTAAAAAAAGAATTCACATGTTTTTCCCAATCAAACGTAAAATGTTTTAAAAGTGCCATCGGGCACATTTGCAATCTATAAACAACCCGACTTAATAAATATTTCTAAGCAACACTAAGTATGGTTTTTAACAAGAGACTTGAAAACACAAGGTTTTCGACAAAACTTAAATCGGTTTTAAAATGGTTCTCAAATTGTTTTCTCTGTAGCAAACCAAATTCGGTCGTAGCGTTTGGGCCGGGTTTGGGGTGTTACATACACCTATGGAGACGACAACTCATTTTACTTACTTATTACTTGAACGACTTGTACACTTGCACAAACCTCGTTACAAGTTTTTTGCGCCGTTGCCGAGCACTATTGCCTTAATCATTTTTTGTGAAATTATTTTTACAAATTATTTTTTTATTTTTTATTTAATTTTTAACCCTACTAATTTATTCTTTATTTTTTATTCTTTTTTGTGATTTATTTTCAGGTGTTTTATGAGCATAGATCGAATCATTGATCTATTACCCTTGGACCCTGAAATCGAGCGAACTTTTAGACAAAGAAGACATGAGAGATCTACTAAAAGACAAGCTGAGATGGACCATGGAAATCAAATTGATGGACAAGGTAATGGATTCAATCAACCACACAACCCAATCCTTAATGCTGATGATAGGGATCGTGCCATTAGAAAATACGTTGTGCCACTCTTCAATGAGTTAAATTTGGAAATTAGAAGGCCGGATATTGAGGAACCCCAATTTGAATTGAGACTAGTGATCTTTCAAATGCTCCAAGCGGTGGGCCTGTAACAGCCCGATTTTGGGCCTAGTCGGAACGGTGGTTTCTGGGCCACAAATCTGACGAGGAAAATCTTATTTTTATTATATTTTTATGGTCTACGATTTCACGGAAAGATTTGGTGCAAATTTTGTTCGAAAAATTCGACGTTTGGGCACTCAATTTAGTCAAAAAGACTAAATTGTAAATAGTGCAAAAGTTGAGTTCCACAAGTTAGAAGTGTCCAATTTTTATGAAGTTTTAAATTGGAGGTCCTTAAATGGTAATTATACCATTGGTTAAATTGTTGGACAAATATAGACATGAGATAAGTGAAATAGGATATTTTTAAGTTAGGGGCATTTTGGTCAGTTAGTAATTAAAAGAATTAAAAAAGCCAAAATTAAAGCAAAATGGTGTCCATCTTCAAGCTATGTCCGAATGTTGCATGAAGAAACCATGGCTAGGGTTTTTCAAGCTTCCAAGCTCGATTGTAAGTCCGTTCTAGCCCCGTTTTTAATGATTTTTACGTTTTTGAAATCCTCGTAACACAATCTCTCTATTTCTACCATTTATTTGAGCTAGGGTTGATGTTCGAAAATTTACCCATATGAGAGATGCTTGTGTTTTGATGTTTAATGGTAGAATATGAATGCTCGGTGTGTAATAAACGACTTTTACTAAGTGTTTTTCGGTGAAATTGTCAAAAAGGACTAGTTTGTAAAAAGTTGTAAAATGTGTGTAAGTGTGTGAATAAATGGAAATTGTGGACTGCTATAGTTATGAAAATGGTTCCTCTAGGCTTAAAATACAAGGAAATTGAATAAAAACCATTTTACGAGCCTAGGGGCAAAAGTGTAAATATGATAAAGTTTAAGGGCAAAAATGTAATTTTGCCAAAAAGTGAATTTATGGTAATTTGAGTAGAAGGATGAATAAATGAGTTAAATGTGTTGTTATAGATCAAGGAAAACGAGATTCGGACTTAGAACGGGGGAAAAACAAAGAATATGACGAATAAGTCATTTTCACCGATTGTGCCACCGAGGTAAGTTTATATGTAAATAATACATCGTTTTTACTTATGTTTTCATATTTTGATAAATGGTATGAATTGTGGCTGAATATTTGATGTAATTGACAAAATATCGACAAGTGAGAAATTTCCCGGTTGAACCTTAGGAATAAAAATGGATATGAGTGACATGTTCACTAGAAACCTATGTGAAATCTAAGTGAAATAAGTGATCCGGGTGCTGGTCTATACGTTCTACCGGTGGCTGAGTTATCTAGCATGTGTTATGGATACTCGATAGCTTATGAAAGCAGCACCGTGTAGTTTCGTCATGACCGACAGCTTGTGTGAGCAGAACCGAGATTGTGACTATGTGAAACGGGTGCTGGTCTTATAAGTTCGACCGGTGGTTGGGTAATCCGGCATGTGTTGCGGATACTTCACAGCTTGTGTGAGTAGCACTGAGTAGTTACGTATGATCGACAGCTTGTGTGAGCAGACCCATGAATGTGATTAGCTCGAGAGCGAGCCTATGTGAAAAGTGTGATATGAAGCATCTTTAGCTACAAGTGTAGCACTTATGTGCAAATTTCCGTGTATCCGTTATTATTTTGACGCGTTTCAACGGGAAATGACTAAGTGCAAACGAATATGACTATGTGATGAATAAGTGCAGGTGTGTGTGTGTGTAAACTTATGAGCAATATGCTCGATATGTGATCAAACTTTGGTAAGATTGATACGGAGTAAGTGTTACAATGAAAGTTACTATAAAGAAAACATGAAAGAGTGAAATTTAGAAATAAAACAGTTTTGGACAGCAGCAGTTATGTGTCTTTGAAAAATCACCAAAAATGGTGGAAATTTAATTAGAAGTTGAATAAGATATTAAATTAAATCTTATTAAGTCTATTTTCACATAAAAGAAACGGTGTGAGCAAAATAAATTCATATTATGATATATTTGAATTTTTGTGAGACAGAGTTAGAATGATTTCGGAATCCCCTATTCTGACTTTGGAAAATCATTACAAATTTTTAAAAAATAATTATGGGTTATAATTTATATTTTTAAAATCCTGAATGAGTCTATTTTCAATAGAAATAAATGGAAACATCATCTGAATTCTGAACGAAGAGATAATTATTTTTTAGTGAAAAAGGGTCGAAACTGTCAAACAGCAGAGCAGGGGAGACTTTAAAGAATAAAATGTACTTATTTGCTAAACCAATAATTTTGAAAATTTTATGGTAAGAATATATGTGAGTCTAGTTTCAGGGAAAATTAACTGATATTAATTTGGAGTTCTGTATCTCCAGATATAAATAATTTAGTGACTATTACTCGAGTAGATAGCTTGAGATGAACATGCATAAATAGTGGAACTATGTGCAATTATGATTGTATTATCTTGAGAACATATTGTGAAGATTTATAAAAGCCTGTTAATAAATCACTTATTATTTACATACCTACTTACTAAGCTATAATGCTTACCCCCTTCCTTTCCTTTTTCCTATAGTGTCACAGATGCTAGCTCGAGTTGGAGGTCGTTGGAGATTCTATCACACTAACAAGTTATTGATTGGTATTGTATCAACGATCTTCAAGTATTTTTAAGTCTATGGCATGTATAAGGACTTGATTATGTGTATATGTTATTATGAGTTGGCCTAGAATGTTGGCCTATGCTATTTCATGGTTATTGTTGTATAAGGCCATTTAATGTGGCCAATTTTTATTATGTTATAAGTCTATGATGATGCATTTCAAGGATGTGTATGATTGCATGTGAATGGTTAAGTGTATGTGTTCCGGTAATGCCTCGTACCCTATTTCGGTGTCGAATACGGGCAAGGGGTGTTACAGGGCCAGTGCAGTAGTATGCCTATAGAAAATCCACACTTACACCTTTGTTTGTTCATGGAGGTGAGTGATTCATTTAAGTCAGCTGGTGTGACTTAAGACACACAGAGGTTAAAGTTGTTTTCGTACTCGTTGCGAGATCGAGCGCGAGCATGGATGAATTCATTGCCACCAAGTTTAATATCTACTTGGCAAGAATTAGAAAAACGGATTTTGGTAAAATATTTTCCACCAAGTAAGAACGCAAAGTTGCGTAATGAGATAACAACTTTCCAACAATTGGATGATGAATCTTTGTATGAGGCGTGGGAAAGATTCAAGGAATTACTTCGAAAGTACCATCATCATTGGATTCCTCATTGTATCTAATTGGAGATGTTTTATAATGGTTTCAACGCACATACAAGATTAATGGTGGATGCTTCTGTGAATGGTGCAATTTTATCTAATCTTATAACGAGGCTTACGATATCATTGAAAGGATTGCAAGAAATAACTACCAATGGCTGACGAATCAAGCAGTTTTAGGAAGACATGTAGTCAGAGTGCATGAAGTGGACGCACTGACTTTACTCTCTACTCAGGTATCTTCTATTTCCTCTATGTTAAAATAGTTTACCACTAATGGTTTGAATAATTTTGCAGCTCAACCACCAAGTCAGTATGAAGTAGTTTCTTGTGTATACTGTGGGGATGGTCATTCTTTCGAGAATTGCCCTTCAAATCCTGAATCAATTTGTTACGTAAGGAACCAGTATCAAAATAGAAGTGGACAAGGACTATAGTCCAACTTCTACAAGAACTGCAGTCCAACTTCTACAATCCTTCGTGGCAGAATCATCTGAAATTTTCCTGGAGTAACTAAGGAAATGGACCAAACAACAATCAGTTGCAGCATAGACCTAACCAACCCTAAGGGTTTAACCAACAAGCCCCAAAACCACCTAAGCTGAGTCATCAAACAGTTTGGAGGACTTGTTGAAAGCATACATGGTGCAAAACGATGCCTTGATCCAAAGTCAAGTAGCAACACTGGAGAATCTAGAGAACCAAATGGGTCAGTTAGCTACTGAGCTTCGTAGTAGACCACAAGGAGCCTTGCCGAGTGATACAAAAAATTTGAGAAATTTGGGTAAGGAACATTGCAACGTGGTAGAATTACGAAGTGGTAAGACTTTGGAACCTAAAAAGGTTGTGGTTGAATATGAGCCTACTGAAAAAGAGGAAAGTCAACCAATAGTTGAAGTTCTTACAACAGAAAAATCATATGCTGAAAAATCTGATGAGGTAAACCCTAAACTAGTGAATTCTGAAAAACTAACACCTTCTTTTGCATATTTACGTCCTTGGAAAAGTTGTCCATATCAACCTAGAGTTCCATATCCTCAAAGACTTCACCAGAACAAGCAAAAACAAGAGGTAGAATTCAAGAAGTTCTTGGATGTTTTAAAGCAATTACACATCAACATTCCATTGGTGGAGGCTTTAGAGCAAATGCCCAACTATGTGAAGTTTATAAAGGATATTTTGTCCAAGAAGAAACAACTTAGTGAGTATGAGACTGTCGCTTTGACGAATGAGTGTAGTGCATATTTACAGAACAAGCTACCTTCAAAACTGAAAGATCCTGGAAGCTTTATGATACCTTGCAACATTGGTGAATCATATTACAGTAAAATTTTATGTGACTTAGAAGCAACTTGATGCCCAATTCTATTTTGAAGCTGTGGGGAATAGGTGAAGTAAGACCCACTACTGTAAGACTTCAACTTGCAGATCAATCATTAGCATATCTCGAAGGAAAGATTGAGGATGTTTTTGTAAAAGTCGATAAATTCATTATTCCTACTGATTTCATTGTTTTGGATTTTGAAGTAGACAAAGAAGTTCTGATCATCCTAGGGAGGCCTTTCCTAGCCACAGGAAGAACGTTGATAGATGTGCAAAAAGGCGAACTCACGATGCGAGTTCAAGACGATAAGGTAACGTTTAACATTTTGAAGGCAATGAAATTTCCCGATTCAATGGAAGAGTGTTCAATAATGGAGGAATTAGAAACCTTAGTTTCTATGGGAAGCAATTCTGAAGAAGACCCGTTAGAGAACGCTTTAGAGTCTGAACCATTCAAAGATTAAAAAGGTAATCAAGGTTTGGCTTTCATGGAAGCCAATCCGAGGAGTTATATTCAACCACCACGGTTTGAACCACTAGATTTGAAAGTTCGAGAATTTACACAACCCAAATTATCAATCGAGGAACCGCCTAAACTCGAACTAAAGGTACTTTCCTCTCACTTAAAATATGTTTATATCGGTAATAGTTCTACTTTGCCTGTGATTAATTCAGCAGACTTGACAGAACATCAAGAGGAGCAATTAATTGATATTTTAAAGAAGTTTTAAAAAAAGCAATTGGTTGGACCATAGCTGATATACGAGGTATAAGCCCTTCCTTCTGTATGTATAAAATTATTTTAGAGGAAGGTGAAAAAGGTAAAATTGATGGGCAAATGAGATTTAACCCTATCATGAAAGAAGTAGTTTGGAAGGAGTTAATTAAGTGGTTAGATGCGGGAATTATTTACCCCGTCTTAGATAGTTATTAGGTAAGTTCAGTACTATGCGTACCGAAGAAAGGTGGAATCACGATCATAAAAAATGAACAAAACGAGTTAATCCCGACAAGAACTATCATGGGTTGGAGAATATGTATTGACTACATAAAGCTAAAAAAGGCCACTCATAAGGATCATTTTTCTTTACCTTTTATGGATCAAATGCTAGATCGACTGGCAGGTAACGAATTTTATTGCTTTTTAGATGGATATTCGGGATACAACCAAATAGTTGTAGCCCCAGAAGACCAGCATAAAACTACTTTTACCTGTCCATATGGTACCTTTGCTTTTAGGTGAATGCCTTTCGGCTTATGTAATGCACCTGCCACATTTCATTGATGTATGATGGCAATTTTCACTAATATGGTTGAAAATCATGTTGAGGTTTTCGTGGATGATTTTTCTATTTTTGGTAATACTTATGGTGTTTGTTTGAATAATTTGGCTAAGTTACTCAAAAGATGTGAGGAGACGAAACTTGTCTTTAACTAGGAGAAGTGTCATTTTATGGTTAAGGAGGGAATTGTCTTAGGGCACAAAATTTCCAAAAAGGGAATCGAAGTGGATAAAGCAAAGGTGGACGTAATTGAAAGATTACCGCCTCGAGTTAGTGTGAAAGGGGTTAGAATTTTTTTAGGCCACGTTGATTTTTATCATAGATTTATAAAGGATTTTTCAAAAATTTCTAAACCTTTATGTATGCTTTTAGAAAAAGTTTTTTTTTTAAATTTAAAAAAGCATGTTTAGAAGCATTTAAAAAATTGAAAAACCAGTTAATTTCAGCCCAAATAATTATCACACCTTATTGGAACATGCCTTTTGAGTTGATGTGTGATGCAAGTGATTTCGCTGTTGGAGCTGTGATGGGTCAAAGAAGGAACAAAGTGTTTCACCCTATCTACTACGCAAGTAGAACTTTGATAAGAGCCTAGATCAATTATACGGTAACTAAAAAATAACTCTTTACTATAGTTTTTGCTTTTGACAAGTTCTGTTCATATCTTATAAGTACCAAAGTTATAGTATTTACCGATCATGCTGCCATTAAGTACTTACTCACGAAGAAAGATGCTAAATCGAAGCTAATTCGATGGATACTTTTGCTCCAAGAATTTGACCTTGAGATCCAAGATAGAAAAGGTGTTGAAAATCAAGTAGCCGATCATCTGTCAAGGTTGGAACAAAATGAGGTAACTTCTTCACTTGTTCCAATTAATGAGAATTTTCCTGATGAGCATATCTTCGAGGTAAGTCAAATATATGAAACACCTTGGTTTGCTGATTTTGCCAAATATTTAGTATGTGAAATAATTCCTCGAGAAATGAC
Source organism: Gossypium sturtianum (assembly GCA_025698515.1). Classification (NCBI taxonomy): domain Eukaryota; kingdom Viridiplantae; phylum Streptophyta; class Magnoliopsida; order Malvales; family Malvaceae; genus Gossypium; species Gossypium sturtianum. The sequence goes on along the minus strand of CM046955.1, from coordinate 71,029,753 downwards.
ATACCAGTAAAGGAAGAAATTCCTTCATGATAATCGATATTTTTCTGGGAGGACCCATTTTTTTTTAAACAATGTTCAGATAACATAATCAGGAAATGCGTAGCTAGAAGTGAGATTGATGAGATTTTGTACCAGTGTCATTCACCTCCAAGTGAGGGACACATTGGTGGTTCACGTACAACAGTAAAGATTTTACAAGCTGGGTTCTTTTGGCCTCTTGTTCAAAGATGCTTATATATATGTGAGAAACTACAATAGATGCCAAAGAACCAGAAACATATCAAGAAGGAATGAGATGCCATTGACAAATATTTTAGAGATAGAACTTTTCAATGTATGGGGCATTGATTTCTTAGGCCCGTTTCCTTCTTCCTATGGGAACAAGTATATCTCGGTAGCTGTGGACTATGTGTCAAAATGGGTTGAAGCTGAGGCATACCCAAGTAATAATGCTAAGGTAGTCATGAGGTTCCTACATAAGCACATATTTACACGATTTGGGACTCCTAGAGCTATAATTAGCAATGAAGGATCTCATTTTGTAAATAAGTGGCTTAAGTGGTTGCTTGACAAGTATGATGTGAAACATAAGATTGCTACTACCTATCACCCATAATCAAATGGGCAAATTGAAAGGGTGATCATGAAATTAAAGCTATACTTGAAAGAGTAGTGTGCCCTAACAGAATAGATTGGTCTCGAAGGCTCGATGATGCACTATGGGCCTATTGAACTGTTGTTTAGAAACCATTAGGGATAACTTCCTATATGTTAGTTTTTGGAAAGGCATGTCATTTGCCGCTCGAATTGGAGAATAAAGCTCACTGGGCTTTGAAGCAATTGAATTTTGATCTTAAGCAAGCTAATGAAAGAAGGATGTTACAACTCGATGAGTTGGAGGAGTTGAGCTTATTTTCATACGAGAATGACGAGATCTGTAAAGAAAAATATAAGAGATGACATGGTAATCATATTCAACCTCATGAGTTCAAAGAAGGCCAGAAAGTGTTGTTGTTTAATTCGAGGTTAAGGTTATTTCCTGGAAAGCTCAAGTCCCGATGGAAAGGACCTTATACCATCCACAAAGTTTATCCATATAGAGTTAAAGAATTGTACGACAACTATGGAGGTACGTTTAAGGTTAATGGTCAACATCTCATGCACTATTGGAATGGTGAAATTGAGCGAATTAAAACCCTTTCAAATTAAGAGACCCTTAATTTTTCATAAATCTATTTTTTAATAAAAAGTTAGAAATTATTTTCTTAAATTACTACACTTAATTAATTGTGTCTAAAGAGATTGGAACTTAAGCGAGACGATTGTGAACCCTCCAACCTTTCTGGGAATTCATTTAATGTAATTCTTTGAGAATAAAATTTCTAATTGATTTTAAAAAATTTATTTCTATTTTTATTTTTATTTTTCATTTTTATCTTTTCCTTTAATTTTAATTTAATTTAATTTGTTTATGTTTAATAAAGGTGGTCAAATTGGCCCAACTACTAATCAGTTTATTTATTTTTAAGCAGTCTAGTTTGTAAATACAGTTTGGGCTCAAGGCCTGAACAACAAAGAGGAGAAATTTACCCCATCAATGTCGTCAATAAGGGTTCCCTAAAACCCTAATTTTACCACCACATTTTCCCTCCATCTTACTTGCCACCCAAGTAACTAAAATTTTAGCTACAAGACTACCTTGCCATCCAAGTCACTTGAATTAGCTAAATTTTAGTTACAAAATTGCCCTAATTCATCACTATATAAACCCCTCTCTGCCTTCATAATTTTCACAACCCTTCAAGATATTAGCTTAAACCCTAAATCACTCATTCTTTTCCCTCTTAGCCGTCGGCCTAAATACCAAAATTTCTCCCAAAATTTCTTCCTTGTCGCAAGCCCCTAGTACTATTGTCGCACGACTTTTGCCGGAGCAACCCTTTCATCGTCGCATCCCTATCGCCGCCGCAATCTATCGCAATCACAAGCTTCATACCACCACAAGCTCGTCATTGCCGCAAAGCAATCGTGTAACACCCTGAAATTGGGCCTAGTAGAATTGGGCCTATTGGGCCTTGGGCATGGGAGCGTTTAAAATTTTTGAGAACAAGAGAATGGCACTAATGCAAGTTGGACCTATTAGGTGAGTGATTTTGGAAGGTTAGGGGGCTTCCATGAAGTCTTAGGTTCAAACCTGGGCTTTAGGAAAAATTTTGCTTTAGGTGAATAAAACCCTGGATGTAAGTGAGTAGGCTTTAAGAGTATTGTTGGGGAAATCATGACACAAAGAAGCATGTGGCCTAGTGGTTGTGGCGTCATTAAGGTTGTAAGGGAGCCTGGGTTCAAGTCTTGGCCCTTGCAGAATTTTTAAATTTTGCTCTTAAAAGAATCTGGGCACTGGCACTTAGGCTTTATTAATAATAACGTTGGGTTAATGACACAAGAGGAGCTTGTGGCCTAGTGGCAAGTGGCGTGTGGAGTAACAGAAAGGTCTGAGGTCCAAGTCCTGAAATAAGCAAGGAAGTATTTATTTTGCAGTTTGGACGGCCAGAGTTTGTGTTGCAGTGAAAGTCTGCAGACTCAGTGTGTATAACCAACACCAATCCCAATGATTTAGGCACATCAAATCATACACATATAATGAATATAGATAATGATGCAATCCCGAACCCAAACCTAGATAACCATCCGCTACACATCACCCGTACCAACCATCACACTGTGGGGACTACTAAGTCGACCCACCCATCCGCTACACATCATCGAAGGCAGTCACTGTAGACGACTAGCACATCGCCCTTATAAATTCGTGGCATAGCCACCAGATAATATATTTTGTGACATAAGTCACCACATTCAGATTATGTGACCGAAGTCACCACATTCAGATATTATGGTATAAACCACCAAATCACTTCCCCTTTCCATATAACCCATATGCCCCATGTCATACAATCACGCAAATATCATGGCTTAGGCCTTATTTCACATTCTTATGAATATTCACATACATGTCATATTCCACATGTTCATAACATTTATTAACATGATGTTAAGATTACGTACCTGAGTACTTTGTACCATTGCATGGTACCTTAGCCAACTTTTCATATTATTATTAACACATATATTAAAATAATACCGTAAATCAATCAAGATTCGATTGTGGGATACACACCACAGTTTATAACGCTTCCATTGAAATCCGAAAATCTCGATCTAACGCTTTAGATCCTTAGTTCCTACATTCGGCCAACACTAAGTTTCTTAGCAAAACCCAATCGGCTTATACAATCAAATCCCGAAGGATTATCACAACTTAAATTCTTACCTTGCTGCCGATTTGATCACTAATCAAATCCCGAAACTCCGTGGTACTTCTTCCTTCCAATCGGCCAATGCTAGATCACTTGATTTGGTTAATTTCGGCTTTTGAATAAATAAGAAATAGATTTGAATCACCAAATATGGCCTTAGCCGAATGTCAGATTCACTTACCTTGTGGATCTAAATCCCGAAAAGTGTCCCTTGGTTGGTAACTGTCGAAATACCTATAAGCTCATGTTAGATCTGACTTCCAATACTTAATGGACACCATACATGGCCTTCGGCCTAATATTGCACTTTACTTACCTTGAAGAATCAAATCCCGAATGATCTCCCTAGAAGTCGGCTACACCAAAATCTGAAAAGATCCTTCATTGTAACATCTTGAAATTGGGCTTAGTAAGATTGGGCCTTGGGCTTTAGGAAAAATTTGAGTATCATCTTGTTGCTTGTGTTAATTCAGGTATGGATTTTTGTGTGTTAGCATAGTCTTGTGAAGGCTTGATTCTATTTAGGAAGATAGAATAATTTTTAGTATGGTTTATTTAATGAAGTGGATTAAGTGAACTTGACACTTAAGTTAATTTAAGTGTTAAATTCTAACACAAGAGGAGTTAGTAGCATAGTGGATAAGGAGCTTGAAAGGTTGCTTGAGGGAAGTGGTTCGAGTTGCTTGGAAAGCATTTTGAAGACTTTATTTTTGTATCCTAGCATTGATGGACGGTCAAACTCTAATTATGATAGGTTGGACCTTAAGTTTTTGGTAAGTTGAATATTGGTTTAAGGAAAGCTTGAAATAGGGGATAAGAATCTTAAAGTTATGGTAGGATAAGGGGACATAAGGCTTGAATTATGGGGTGATGTTTTGGAAACTCTTCTATGGCCATTAGTCCATGTATGTGGACGGCATTTTGGTCTAGGGGAGGGTTGACCGTTTTGTTGGAGGCTTTGGTAGGTTTGACTTTATATTTTTATGGTAAGTTGAATGATAGTTTAGGTAAGCTTGATGTTTGGGAAAGAAATCATTTGATTAAAGGTTGATGTGAGAACATAAGGCATGTTGTAAGGTGTTATGCTATGGAAAGTTTTGTGTAGAAAGTTTGACATGAATGTGGACGGTATGGGTGTCTAGGGGTGTTGGCCGAATGTTGATAGGAATTTGGGTAGCACTTTGTACATCTTTTGCATTTTTCTTTTCCTCTCCAAAATCTTCCTCCTTAGCCGATTGTGTCTTGGGCTTTTGGTACAATTTTTGTTTTAGTTTTGGCATTGCTTTCTTGTTTAGTGTCAAAGCCGAAAGGACCATTGTGGTTTACTGAATTTTCTTTTAGGCATTTGGCCGAATATTCATTTGAGTCTCTCTCATATTTTATTTTCTTTGTAGCCTAAAACCAACTCTTTTCTCTTCATCTCTTTTTCATCTTTAGTGGTTAGCCGAACCTTCCTTCCCTCCATTTCTCTTTTCTTTCTTCCACTTTTGCTCAAAACCCGAAAACATTCCTCTCCTATTGCAATTTCTTTCTTTTTCTCTTTCTCCACTCTAGTCAAATCCTTTTGTTATTACAAATTAACCATAGCCAAAATTCCCTTCACCTTTTAACCATATTGCCGAAACTTCCCACTTCCTTTTAGTATTGTTTTGGCCAAATATCATCAAGGGAAGGCATTCATTTGGTTTTCTTCAATCGGTTTTGGAAGATAGGTAAGTGTTCATGGTCGTATTTCCTTTCTCTTTTCTATATCGTTTTCTTGAGGGCAAAGGCCACTTTCTAATGCTTTTTGGTGTAGAGGCCAAAACTAATATGGTTCCATTTAGGGATTTCGACAGACTTTTAGGTGCAAACGTGTGATCTCAGGTTTTAGCCGACTGTGCCAAAAAGGTGCGTAGTTATCGCACTGTTCTTTTGTTGTGTGTATGTGTTTTAATATATAAATATGAATATGATGTGCATGGTAGCCGAATTAATGGCTAAAAAGGGTGGATGCCTATGTTGAATAATCGATTAACAAGGTTAGTATTTTATGATGTTAATTTACATATGATCTATGTTTGAAAACGTGATAGCATGTGATGTATGTTTATTTTTATGATATTGTGGCATGATACATGGGACTTGGGATGTGACTATCGAAGGAAAGGGTGTACATTATGTACGTGGTCTGATGTTAGCCTTGTGCTACATTGGCGCTTGATGTTAGCTATGTGCTTCATCAAGGGAGGTGTTGGCTAGGTGCCCATCTCGGCAGTTGATAGCTGTGTGCATCACCATGGATTAATTGATATGTGGGATCACTTATGTGATCGGTGGCTTAGCCACGGCCTTGAGCAGCAAGTCTGCCGAGGTAAGTTATGTGGGATCACTTAGGTGATCAGTGGATTAGCCATGGCCTTGGGCGGCAAGTGTGCCGAGGTTTGTGTAATGGATGGAACTAGGTTGGGTTGGGCTTCATTTTGCATAATTTTGCATGTGGACTGTGTGGATATGGGCCAAGCCCATATGTGGGGACATGTGTAATAACTATGCACTGAGTCTGTGTGACTCACCCAATTTTTCTCAAACCTTACAGGTGATGCATAAAGCTTGGACTGAGTTGGAGTGGATACGAGGTGGCCCATGCAGAAGTTATTTTCCTTATTATATATATTATACATATTTTCAGAATTTGCGAATATTTGGTTATTGTAATAAGGGCCACTTAAAAGGTTTTGAAGTTTATTATTATGTTTTAAAGTGGATTGACAATTTTTATTATTTGGATATGTTATATTTTTAGCAACTCATATCTTAAAGATATATGTTAAAATTTTAAATCGAAGAAATTGTAACAACTTGATTTTATTTGGATTTATAAATATACAATGTTTTATTAAAGACAATAATTTTTTATGTTTTCACTCTAAGTCAAAATATTTTTCAAACGTTTTCCGCATGATGGCATTCTAAATTAGTAGTGGCGTATGGAAATTTGGGTTTGGGGTGTTACATTCATAGTTTCGGCCAAAGAGTAATATTGGGATTAGTTCCTAAGTTTCGGCTAAAAAGAAAAGAAAGAAAATTGAATAGCATTTGATCTTACCCTTAATGCTGTAGTCGACTGCTCCCTTCCTTAAATCCATAGAGAAATTTGGCTATGGCTAGAACGAACTTGCTTTCGGCTTTTGAAACTTGCGACAAAGAGAGAAGAATAAGGCCTCCTTGAGATTCGGCTATGGCTCCTAATGGAGATAGAATATTCGACTATCTCAAGTGTATTTTGGCTTTTGAGAATCTATGAGAAGAAGAGATGATGAGAAGAAGAGAAGGTTATCTCGACTTGGCAAAATAAAAGAGAAAAGAGAAGGTTTCCTAGAGAATTCGGCAGAGACATAGAAGAAGAGAAAAGAATGAATAATGGCCTTGCTCTCCTTCCTTGGCCGAAAATACCACCAAAAGAGCCCCACATTCGGCCACTACATCCTTCCCTATCAAATCCCTTATTTTTCTCTTTATCACCTATTCAAAAAAATAATTGAAATAAACCAATAATTATCCCTTGCTTAGCCAAAATTTTAAAAGGATTTAACTTGATCTACACTCATCCACTCAGTGCCCCATTGCCGTCCACTACTACTTCCTTTTGCCGCAAAATTAAAGCTCTTATTTTGCTCCCCTTGTGACTCGAACCTTGGCCCACTTGTACAAGCTTGTGGCGTCACTTACAAAGGCTTTAAGTGGCGCCTCCTTGCCACTTTACCAAGACCATTTCTGTGTCTAATTTCACCTACAATTTCTCTTAAGGCCTATCAAGCTTAGCTCCCCCTTTTTAGACTTAAAGTCAAATAATTTCTAAGGCATTTGACTGCACACTAGGGTTCACAAAATTCATAAAACATACTTATAATACACATAGGCATGCTTTCACGTAAAATTCAGCAATAATTCATAAGCCCAAAATCCCGGATATTAAGATAGACAGACTTTGGGATGATCTAAGGTTGTTGATAGCTCCGCAGCAGGAGCGGGAATTTGCAGTGTTGGTGGAAAAGGCTAAGGTAGCCGAAGGAGTTAAGGAATCTGTAAGGCAGAATACAGATCGGAACAGGCATAAGAGAGGGCTTGGATCGTCAGGGTCATCTGGGAATACGCAAAAAAGGCCTAGAGTTGATGGGTTGCGAGATCAGCAAGTTGTGACAGGAGGGCAGTATCGTACTTGTGATCAGTGTGGGAAGAGGCACCTAGGAGAGTGTTGGAAGAAGACGGGAGGATGCTTTAAGTGTGGGTCTAAGGAACACATGATTAAGGACTGTCCTATTAAGATAGACGGGAGTCGACCAATAGGTCAGGGTTCTAATCAGGCTGGAAGAGGGGGACAGCAGCCTCAACGGGGCCGTGGTCCGAATGACAGAGGAAATGGTGCTGGAAGAGGACGTGGAACACCAGGTAGAGGTGTTGGTATCATCGAGGCTAGACAGCCGGGATCGGTATACGTGATTTCGTCGGAGGAAGACGGCGATGCACCTGATGTTAAACCGGGTCCGTCCTTATATCGGAGTTACCCTTTATTGCTTTGATAGACATAAGGGTCAACTCATTCCTATGTTGCTAGTGAAGTATCCAAAACTTTGCATGTGAACTTTGAGACTGTACCTAGGAAGATGACTGTACTTAGTCTTTTAGGGCAGACTGTGAAAGTAGATAAACTCTTTAAGGAAGTGCCTTTAGAAGTTCAGGGACGCAGGTTCCGGTGACTTAGTGGAACTACCATTCGGGGAATTTGATCTAATCTTAGGCATGGATTGGTTAGTGAAGTATCGTGCGAATGTGGATTGCGCCGCTAAACGCATGTCGTTGAGAACTCCCGACGATAAGGAAGTTGTGGTGATGGGCGAAAGACGGAACTATTTGTCGAATGTAGTATCCGCCCTTAAGGTGGAGAAGATGGTAAGGAAAGGATGTCTGATTTTTCTTATGTGGGTCAGTGCCTTGGACACTAAGGAAACAAGTGTGGAAGGGGTTAGAACGGTAAGGGAATTTGTGGATGTCTTTCCGGAGGAATTACCTGGAATACCCCCGGATAGGGAGGTGGAGTTTGGAATTGACTTACTACCGGGAACAGCTCCTGTGTCAATCGCCCCGTATAGAATGGCACCGAAGGAATTGGTTGAGCTCAAGGCTCAAATTCAAGAGTTGCTTGATCGTGGGTTTATTCGACCCAGTGTGTCTCCATGGGGAGCACCGGTATTATTCGTGAAGAAGAAGGACGGAACTATGCGCATGTGCATAGATTATCGTCAGCTGAATAAGCTGACCATCAAGAACAAGTACCCTTTGCCAAGGATAGACGACTTGTTCGATCAGCTTAAGGGGGCAGCAGTATTCTCAAAGATAGATCTAAGGTCTGGATATCATCAACTTAAGGTGAAGGAAGCAGATATCCATAAGACAGCTTTCCGGACAAGGTACGGGCATTATGAGTTCGTAGTAATGCTGTTTGGGTTGACGAACGCCCCAACCGCGTTCATGGATATGATGAACCGGGTTTTTTAACCTTACTTGGATAGGTTCGTCGTTGTGTTCATAGACGACATCTTAGTATATTCCAAGTCTGAAGAGGAGCATGACGAGCATCTCCGGAAAGTGTTGCAAGTGTTAAGGGAGAATAAGCTATATGCCAAATTCAGCAAGTGTGAATTTTGGCTGAAGGAAGTTGCATTCTTAGGGCATGTAGTGTCTGCTGAAGGAATAAGGGTGGATCCTAGGAAGATTGAGGCAGTGCTGGATTGGAAACCACCTAAGTCTGTGGCTGATATTCAAAGTTTCTTGGGATTTGCAGGCTACTACGGAAGGTTTGTGGAAGGATTTTCATCAATAGCCGCACCTTTGACGAAGTTGTTGAGAAAGGAAGTACCTTTCGTCTAGTCAGATAAGCAACAGGAGAGCTTTGAGAAGCTTAAGAGGGTTTTGATTGAAGCTCCGGTCTTGATTCAACCGAAGGCAGGAAAGGACTTTGTGGTGTACTGTGACGCTTCTCACACGGGATTAGGATGTGTTCTGATGTAAGACGGGAAGGTTGTTGCTTATGCATCTCGACAACTAAGGCCACACGAGGTTAACTATCCGACGCACGACTTGGAATTGGCGGCAGTGGTCTTTGCTCTTAAGGTATGGAGGCATTATCTCTATGGAGAGAAGTCAGTAATCTACACAGACCACAAGAGCCTTAAGTATCTACTGACTCAGAAAGAGCTGAATCTGAGACAGCGAAGGTGGGTGGAATTACTGAAGGATTACGATTGTTCCATAGAGTACCACCCGGGCAAGGCGAATGTAGTGGCAGATGCTTTAAGTCGGAAAGTGGTGTCGAATCTGAGGGCAATGTTTGCACATTTGAGCTTGTATAACGATGGAAGTCTACTGGCAGAGTTGCAGGTTAAGCCGTCATGGTTGAGTGATGTGAAAGAAGGAAAGCTGGCAGATGATGATCTAAGTGTTAAGTTGTAGCAAGTGCAGAGTGGGGAGTTGGAAGATTACGGTATTAATGACGAGGGAGTATTATGTTTCAAGGGCAAGGTCTGTATGTCGAAGAATGAGGACTTAAGGCAGATAATTCTTCAGGAATCCCATGGTAGCCCCTATGCTATGCATCCTGGAGGTACTAAGTTGTATAGGGATCTAAGGGAACAATTTTGGTGGCCAGGCTTAGCGGGAAGTTACAGATTTGTAGGAAGTGCTTGACGTGTCGACAAGTCAAATTTGAGCACCAAGTTCCGTCGAGGATTGCTTCACCGATAAAGATTCCGTAGTGGAAGTGGGAGAGAATCACCATGGACTTCGTTAGTGGGCTTCCCTTACGCCTACTAAGAAGGACTCGGTATGGGTGATAGTGGATCGATTGACAAAATCCGCGCATTTCATTCCGAAGGCGGGTTGATTATTCTTTGCGAAGTTGGCGGTTGTATGTGGCGGAGATTGTGAGGTTGCATAGAGTGCCAGATCGATTATCTCGGATAGGGATCCAAGGTTTACGTCTCAGTTTTGGAAAGCATTACATCAAGCTTTAGGCACCAGATTGGATTTCACTATGGCTTTTCATCCGCAGTCGGACAGTCAGTCGGAACGAGTGATCCAAGTGTTGGAAGATATGTTGAGGGGCTGTGTAATAGACTTTAGAGGAAGTTGGGAAGAATACTTGCCTTTAGCGGAATTTGCTTACAATAACAGCTATCAAGCTAGTATTCGAATGGCACCGTATGAAGCGTTGTATGGACGGAAGTGTCGCACTCCTACGTGTTGGACAGAATTGGGGGAACGACGAGTTTTGGGTCCAGAGATTGTGGCAGAATCCGAGGAGAAGGTTGAGGTAATTCGGGCACGATTAAAGGAAGCATCTGACAGGCAAAAGTCGTACGCAGATCTTAAGCGTAAGGAGATAGAATTTGATGTGGGGGATCAAGTGTTTCTGAAGGTATCGCCTTGGAAGAAGGTGATGAGATTTGGTCGCAAAGGGAAGCTAAGTCCAAGGTTTATAGGACCTTATCGGGTATTAAAGTGAGTTGGACCAGTGGCATACCAGTTAGAGTTGCCTTCAGAGTTGAAGTAGATGCACGACGTATTCCATGTTTCCATGTTACGTCGTTATCGATCGGATCCATCTCACGTAGTTCCGGTTGAAGAGGTGGAGCTAAGGCCAGATTTGTCCTACGAGGAAGAGCCGATTCAGATCTTGGAACAAGATGTGGAAGTGCTACGAAAGAAATCAGTTCCTTTGGTCAAAGTGTTATGGCGTAATCACGGATCGGAAGAAGCTTCGTGGGAGCCAGGAGAAGCAATGCGACAGCAATACCCTCACTTATTTTAGCCAGGTAATTTCGAGGGCGAAATTATTTTTAAAGGGGGTAGAACTGTAATATCCTGGATTTTGGGTTTATGCATTTGTGCTTAAATAAATGTGAAAGCATGTCTATGTGTGTGTTAAATGTGTTTTGTGAATTTTTGAGAACCTTAGAATGTAGGAAAATGCCTTAGAAATTATTTGACTTTAAGTCTAAAAAGGGGGAGCTAAGCTTGATAGGCCTTAAGAGAAACTGTAGGTGAAATTAGACACAGAAATGGTCTTGGTAAAGTGGCAAGGAGGCGCCACTTAAAGCCTCTGTAAGTGACGCCACAAGCTTGTACAAGTGGGCCAAGGTTCGAGTCACAAAGGGAGCAAAATAAGAGCTTTAATTTTGCGGCAAAAGGAAATAGTAGTGGACGGCAATGGGGCACTGAGTGGATGAGTTAGATCAAGTTAAATCCTTTTAAAATTTCAGATAAGCAAGGGATAATTATTGGTTTATTTCAATTATTTTTTTGAATAGGTGATAAAGAGAAAAAATAAGGAGAAAAATAAGGGATTTGATAGGGAAGGATGTAGTGGCCGAATGTGGGGCTCTTTTGGTGGTATTTTCGGCCAAGGAAGGAGAGCCAGGCCATTATTCATTCTTTTCTCTTCTTCTGTGTCTCTGCCGAATTCTCTAGGAAACCTTCTCTTTTCTCTTTTATTTTGCCAAGCCGAGATAACCTTCTCTTCTTCTCATCATCTTTTCTTCTCAGAGTTTCTCAAAAGCCGAAATACACTTGAGATAGTCGAATATTCTATCTCCATTAGGAGCCATAGCCGAATCTCAAGGAGGCCTTATTCTTCTCTCTTTGTCGCAAGTTCCAAAAGCCGGAAGCTAACCTGTTAAGTGATCTAGTGTGGGCCGATTTCAAGGAAGAAGTATCACAAAGTTTCAGGATTTGTCTAGGAATCAAATCGGCAGCAAGGTAAGATTTTGATTGTGATAATCCTTCGGGATTTGGTTATATAGCCGAATAGTCTTTTGCCAAAGCACTAAGTGTTGGCCGAATGTAGGAATTAAGGATGTAAAGCATTAGATCAGATTTTCGGGATTTCAGTGGAAGAGTTAAGTAAACCAGGTGTGTATCCCACACTGAATCTTGATTGATTTACGGTATTATTTTAATATATGTGTTAATAATAATATGAAAAGTGGGCTAAGGTACCATGCAATGGTACAAAGTACTCAGGTACGTAATCTTAACATCATGTTAATAAATGTTATGAACATGTGGAATATGGCATGTATGTGAATATTAATAAGAATGTGAAATAAGGCCTAAGCCATGATATTTGCGTGATTGTATGACATGGGGCATATGGGTTATATGGAAAGGGGAAGTGATCTGGTGGTTTATACCATAATATCTGAATGTGGTGACTTCGGTTACATAATCTGAATGTGGTGACTTATGTCACAAAATATATTATCCGGTGGCTATGCCACGAATTTATAAGGGCGATGTGCTAGTAAATCGCAAATGATATAGCCGATGATGTGTAGCAGATGGGTGGGTCGATTTAGTAATCACCATGGTGTGATGGTTGGTACGGGTGATGTGTAGCGGATAGTTATCTAGGTATGGGTTTGGGTTTGTATCATTATCTCTATCTGTTATATATATGTATGATATGATATTCCTGAATCGTTGGGAACTAATGTTGGTTATACACACTGAGTCTGTTTGACTCACCCCGTTGTGGGATATTTTTCAGGTGACCCTCAGTAACGGACCGGGTCGGCAGGAGCTTAGTGGTGGCCATGTTCAACTCAGACTTTATTTTAGTTTTGGACTTTTTATTTTTAAGTATTTTGGATTTATTGGGTTTTGTTTTAATGTAATAAGGCCATAGCTATAAAGCGATTATGCATGCATTTTTATTTATTTTGTTATGATAAAATTTTTATCAATTTGAAGGTTAAGCGACTTTGTTATAAAAAAATAAATCTTTAAATGTTTTAACACCCAACTCCAATGATTTTCAACTTAATGTTAAACCCTAAAAATCGGCAGTTTCCTCTAACTTATAGTTTTCAAGTACGAAAAATATTGTTTTAGTATGGACTTCAAAAATGACACCATTTCCAATTTGAACCCAATCTAAATTTCTCTCCAGAATCACCCAAAGTTTTCCCAAAGAAACAAACAAGTTTTTAACCGTTTTACTCAAGGAACATACCAGATCCGGTCAGAACTCGTGGGCCGGGTTTGGGGTGTTTCAGCTTGGTACCCGAGCGACTCCGAGCAAATGGAGCTGAAGTATTCCGTGGCGTATCTGGTGTGGCACCCAGCACGGCTGAGTATTGGCTGGAGGCGACGGAACGAATTATGGATGAGCTGGATCTAACCGCTGAGGAGAAACTGAAAGGAATGGTGTCGCTACTTCGCAATGAGGCATATTAATGGTGGCTCACAGTTCAGGATGGTGCCACAGCTGAGGATCTCACTTGGGAGTATGTTAAGGTGGCGTACCAGAAGAAGTATGTTGGAACTAGTTATACTGATGCACAGAGAAGGCATTTCTGGGGTTGGTTCAAGGGAACAAGTCCGTAGCGTAATATGAGGCTGAATTCTTAAGGTTGAGCCGGTATGCTCGAGGAATTGTCGCTACGGAGCATGAACGATGTGTCCGGTTTGAGGACGGACTTGGGGATGATCTAAGGTTGTTGATAGCTCTGCAGTAGGAGCGGGAATTTGCAGTGTTGGTGGAAAAGGCTAAGGTAGCCGAAGGGGTTAAAGAATCTGTAAGGCAGAATACAGATCGGAACAGGCATAAGAGAGGGTTTGGATCATCAGGGTCATCTGGGAATGCGCAGAAGAGGCCTAGAGTTGATGGGCCGCGAGGTCAGCAAGTTGTGACAGGAGGACAGTATCGTACTTGTGATAAGTGTGGGAAGAGGCACCTAGGAGAGTGTTGGAAGAAGACGGGAGGATGCTTTAAGTGTGGGTCTAAGGAACACATGATTAAGGACTGTCCTATTAAGATAGATGGGAGTCGACCAATAGGTCAGGGTTCTTATCAGGCTGGAAGAGGGGGACAGCAGCCTCAGCGGGGTCGTGGTCCGATTGGCAGAGGAAACGGTGCTAGAAGAGGACGTGGAACACCAGGTAGAGGTGTTGGTAATACTGAGGCTAGACAGCCAGGACTGGTATAAGCAGTTCATCGGAGGGAAGACGGCGATGCACCTGATGTTATAACGGGTACGTTCCTTATTTCGGAGTTACCCTTTATTGCTTTGATAGACATAGGGTCAACTCATTCCTATGTTGCTAGTAAAGTATTCGAAACTTTGCATGTGAACTTTGATGCTATACCTAGGAAGATGGCTGTACTTAGTCCTTTAGGGTAGACTGTGATAGTAGATAAACTCTTTAAGGAAGTGCCTTTAGAAGTTCAGGGGACGCAGTTCCCAGCTGACTTAGTGGAACTACCATTCGGGGAATTTGATCTAATCTTAGGCATGGATTGGTTAGTGAAGTACCGTGCGAATGTGGATTGCGCCGCTAAACGCATGTCGTTGAGAACTCCCGACGATAAGGAAGTTGTGGTGATGGGCAAAAGACGGAACTATTTGTCGAATGTAGTATCCGCTCTTAATGCGGAGAAGATGGTAAGGAAAGGATGTCCGGCTTTTCTGATGTGGGTCAGTGCCTTGGACACTAAGGAAACAAGTGTTGAAGGGGTTAGAACAGTAAGGGAATTTGTGGATGCCTTTCCGGAGGAATTACCTGGAATACCCCCTGATAGGGAGGTGGAGTTCGGAATTGACTTGTTACCTGGAACGGCACCAGTATCTATCGCTCCGTATAGAATGGCACCAAAGGAATTGGTTGAGCTCAAGGCTCAAATCCAAGAGTTGCTTGATCGTGGGTTTATCCGACCCAGTGTGTCTCCATGGGGAGCACCGGTCTTGTTTGTAAAGAAGAAGGAAGGAACTATGCGTATGTGCATAGATTATCGTCAGTTGAATAAGCTGACCATCAAGAACAAGTACCCGTTACCGAGGATAGACGACTTGTTCGATCAACTGAATGGGGTAGCAGTATTCTCGAAGATAGATCTAAGGTCTGGATATCATCAACTTAGGGTGAAAGAAGCAGATATCCATAAGACAGCCTACCTAACAAGATACGGGCATTATGAGTTCTTAGTAATGTCGTTCAGATTGACGAACGCCCCAGCCGCGTTCATGGATATGATAAACCGGGTTTTTCAACCTTACTTGGATAGGTTCATCATTGTGTTCATAGACGACATCTTAGTATATTCCAAGTCTGAAGAGGAGCATGATGAGCATCTCCGGGTTGTGTTGCAAATATTAAGGGAGAAGAAGCTTTATGCCAAATTCAGCAAGTGTGAATTTTGGCTGAAGGAGGTCGCATTCTTAGGGCATGTAGTGTCTGCAGAAGGGATAAGAGTGGATCCTAGGAAGATTGAGGCAGTGTTGGATTGGAAACCACCTAAGTCTGTGGCAGAGGTTCGTAGTTTCTTGGGATTGGCAGGGTACTACAGAAGGTTTGTAGAAGGGTTCTCATCAATAACCGCACCTTTGATGAAGTTGTTGAGAAAGGAAGTACCTTTCGTATGGACAGATAAGCAACAGGAGAGTTTTGAGAAACTTAAGAGGGTTTTGACTGAAGCTCCGGTTTTGATACAACCGGAGGCAGGAAAGGATTTCGTGGTGTATTGTGACGCTTCTCATATAGGATTAGGATGCGTATTGATGCAAGACGGGAAGGTAGTCGCTTATGCGTCTCGACAATTAAGGCCACACGAGGTTAACTACCCGACGCATGATTTGGAATTGGCGGCAGTGGTCTTTGCTCTTAAGGTATGGAGGCATTATTTATATGGAGAAAAGTCAGTGATCTACACGGACCACAAGAGTCTTAAGTATCTGTTGACTCAGAAGGAGCTGAACTTGAGACAGCGAAGGTGGGTGGAGTTATTGAAAGACTACGATTGTTCTATAGAGTATCACCCGGGCAAGGCAAATGTAGTGGCAGATGCCCTAAGTCGAAAAGTAGTGTCGGATCTGAGGGCGATGTTTGCACATCTTAGCTTGTATGACGATGGAATTTGCTGGCAGAATTGCAAGTTAAGCCGTCATGGTTGAGTGAGGTGAAAGAAGGACAGCTGGCAGATGATGATCTAAGTGTTAAGTTGCAGCAAGTGCAGAGTGGGGAGTTGGAAGATTAGGATATTAATGACGAGGGAGTATTATTTTTCAAGGGCAAGGTCTGTATGCCGAAGAATGAGGGCTTAAGGCAGAGAATTCTTTAGGAATCGCATGGTAGCCCCTATGCTATGCATCCTGGAGGTACTAAGTTGTACAGGGATCTAAGGGAACAATTTTGGTGGCCTGGTCTTAAGCGAAAAGTTACAGAATTTGTAGGGAAGTGCTTGACGTGTCAGCAAGTCAAGGATGAGCACCAAGTTCCGTCAGGATTGCTTCGGCCGATAAAGATTCCGCAGTGGAAGTGGGAGAGAATCACCATGGACTTCGTTAGTGGGCTTCCCCTTACTCCTACTAAGAAGGACTCGGTATGGGTGATAGTGGATCAATTGACAAAATCCGCGCATTTCATTCCAGTACGGGTTGATTATTCTTTGCAGAAGTTGGCGAAGTTGTATGTGGCGGAGATTGTGAGGTTGCATGGAGTGCCGGTATCGATTATCTCGGATAGGGATCCAAGGTTTACGTCTTGGTTTTGGAAAGCATTACATCAAGCTTTAGGCACCAGATTGGATTTCACTACGGCTTTTCATCCGCAGTCGGACGGTCAGTCGGAACGAGTGATCCAAGTGTTGGAAGATATGTTGAGGGGCTGTGTAATAGACTTTAGAGGAAGTTGGGAAGAATACTTGCCTTTAGCGGAATTTGCTTACAATAACAGCTATCAAGCTAGTATTCGAATGGCACCGTATGAAGCGTTGTATGGACGGAAGTGTCGCACTCCTATGTGTTGGACAAAATTGGGGGAACGACGAATGTTGGGTCCAGAGATTGTGGCAGAATCCGAGGAGAAGGTTGAGGTAATTCGGGCACGATTAAAGGAAGCATCTTACAGGCAGAATTCGTACGCAGATCTTAAGCGTAAGGAGATAGAATTTGATGTGGGGGATCAAGTGTTTCTGAAGGTATCGCCTTGGAAGAAGGTGATGAGATTTGGTCGCAAAGGGAAGCTAAGTCCAAGGTTTATAGGACCTTATCGGGTATTAAAGCGAGTTGGACCAGTGGCATACCAGTTAGAGTTGTCTTCGGAGTTGAAGCAGATGCACGACGTATTCCATGTTTCTATGTTACGTCGTTATCGATCGGATCCATCTCATGTAGTACCAGTTGAGGAGGTGGAATTAAGGCCAGATTTGTCCTACGAGGAAGAGCCGATTCAGATCTTGGAACGAGATGTGAAAGTGTTACAGAGAAAGTCAGTTCCTTTAGTCAAAGTGTTATGGCGTAATCATGGATCGGAAGAAGCTTCGTGGGAGCCAGAGGAAGCAATGCGACAGCAATACCCTCACTTATTTTAGCCAGGTAATTTCGAGGTCGAAATTATTTTAAGGGGGGTAGAACTGTAATATCCAGGATTTTGGGCTTATGAATTATTGCTAAATTTTACGTGAAAGCATGCCTATGTGTATTATAAGTATGTTTTATGAATTTTGTGAACCCTAGTGTGTAGTCAAATGCCTTAGAAATTATTTGACTTTAAGTCTAAAAAGGGGGAGCTAAGCTTGATAGGCCTTAAGAGATATTGTAGGTGAAATTAGACACAGAAATGGTCTTGGTAAAGTGGCAAGGAGGCGCCACTTAAAGCCTTTGTAAGTGACGCCACAAGCTTGTACAAGTGGGCCAAGGTTCGAGTCACAAGGGGAGCAAAATAAGAGCTTTAATTTTGCGGCAAAAGGAAGTAGTAGTGGACGGTAATGGGGCACTGAGTGGATGAGTGTAGATCAAGTTAAATCCTTTTAAAATTTCGGCTAAGCAAGGGATAATTATTGGTTTATTTCAATTATTTTTTTGAAGAGGTGATAAAGAGAAAAATAAGGAGAAAAATAAGGGATTTGATAGGGAAGGATGTAGTGGCCGAATGTGGGGCTCTTTTGGTGGTATTTTCGGCCAAGGAAGGAGAGCAAGGCCATTATTCATTCATTATTTTCTCTTCTTCTGTGTCTCTGCCGAATTCTCTAGGAAACCTTCTCTTTTCTCTTTTATTTTGCCAAGCCGAGATAACCTTCTCTTCTTCTCATCATCTCTTCTTCTCATAGTTTCTCAAAAGCCGAAATACACTTGAGATAGTCGAATATTCTATCTCCATTAGGAGCCATAGCAGAATCTCAAGGAGGCCTTATTCTTCTCTCTTTGTCGCAAGTTTCAAAAGCCGAAAGCAAGTTCGTTCTAGCCATAGCCGAATTTCTCTGTGGATTTAAGCAAGGTAGTGATCGACTTCTGACATTAAGGGTAAGATCAAATGCTATTCAATTTCCTTTCTTTTCTTTTTAGCCGAAACTTAGGAACTAATCCCAATATTACTCTTTGGCCGAAACTATGAAGGATCTTTTCAGATTTTGGTGTAGCCGACTTCTATGGAGATCATTCGGGATTTTATTCTTCAAGGTAAGTAAAGTGCAATATTAGGCCGAAGGCCATGTATGGTGTCCATTAAGTATTGGAAGTCAGATCTAACATGAGCTTATAGGTATTTCGACAGTTACCAACCAAGGGACACTTTTCGGGATTTAGATCCACAAGGTAAGTGAATCTGACATTCGGCTAAGGCTATATTTGGTGATTCAAATCTATTTCTTATTTATTCAAAAAGCGAAATTAACCAAATCAAGTGATCTAGAATTGGCCGATCGGAAGGAAGAAGTACCACGGAGTTTGGGATTTGATTAGTGATCAAATCGTGACAAGGTAAGAATTTAAGTTGTGATAATCCTTTGGGATTTGATTGTATAAGCCGATTGGGTTTTGCTAAGAAAATTAGTGTTGGCGAATGTAGGAACTAAGGATCTAAAGCGTTAGATCGGGATTTTGGGATTTCGGTGGAGCGTTAAGTAAACCGGTGTGTATCCCACTTTGAATCTTGATTGATTTACGGTATTATTTTAATATATGTGTTAATAATAATATGAAAAGTGGGCTAAGGTACCATGGAATGGTACAAAGTACTCAGTACGTAATCTTAACATCATGTTAATAAATGTTATGAACATGTGTAATATGGCATGTATGTGAATATTGATAAGAATGTGAAATAAGGCCTAAGCCATGATATTTGCGTGATTGTATGACATGGGGCATATGGGTTATATGGAAAGGGAAGTGATCGGTGGTTTATACCACAATATCGAATGTGGTGACTTGGTCACATAATGCGAATGTGGTGACTTATGTCACAAAATATATTATCTGGTGGCTATGCCACGAATTTATAAGGGCGATGTGCTAGTCGTGCTGCGCGTGCGCCCGATGATGTGTAGCGGATGGGTGGGTCGACTTAGTAGTCCCCACGGTGTGATGGTTGGTACGGGTGATGTGTAGCGGATGGTTATCTAGGTTTGGGTTCGGGATTGCATCATTATCTATATTCATGATATGTGTATGATTTGATGTGCCTAAATCGTTGGGATTGGTGTTGGTTATACACACTGAGTCTGTTTGACTCACCCTGTTGTGGGATATTTTTCAGGTGACACTCGAAGAACGGACTGTGGTCGGCAGGAGCTTAGTGGTGGCCATGTTCAACTCAGACTTTATTTTAATTTTGGACTTTTTATTTCTAAGTATTTTGGATTTATTTCGGGTTTTGCTTTGATGTAATAAGGCCATAGCTATAAACTGATTATGCATGCATGTTTATTTATTTTATTACGATACAATTTTTATCCATTTAAAGTTAAGCAACTTTTCTTAAAAATAAATTTTAAATGTTTAGACACATAAACACAAACAATTTTCGAATTAAAGATTAACCCCAAAACAACTCGGTATTTTTATAAAACCACCCTAAATTTTCCAAGGTAATAAACATGAAATTGAAACGTTTTACTCGAGGAACATACCAGATCTGGTCAAGGCTCGTGGGCCGGGTTTGGGGTGTTTCAGATGCAAAGATTGATCCCTATGTAATTCTTATCTAGATGCAATTTACCTAAATGTATGAATGAATGACTTTAGCAACAAAAACAATCAACATTAAATGGGCTAGGATAATTATATTAATCAATTCAATTTACTTTATCATGCTTAACAATGTTCAGAAATACTTCCACGGCAACTTGATCTTTCATGAGTTTGGAAACCAAATTAAGTCCTTTCGGAGTCTTTTACTTAGTTAAATATACATTTTACTGATCATATTAACTAAAGATTTCTTAGCTTTTATGTAAAGTCACAGTGACATTTACATTTGCAACAGTTTAATTACCTAAACCTAAAAACTATTCAAGGTAATAGAGCTAACTAAAGATATTACGAACCTTAACTTAGTCAGGTTTAAGGATCTAAATTGAGCATTGCACTTTCCAATTATGTGTCAACTAGCCGTCGTCTGGTTAGGATTGCTAAGTTAATTTGAGTGCACCCAATCACGTATGAATGAAATGCATCATGACATTAATTGAACACATGATTGATTGAGGCCTAAACATGTTAAACATGAATAAAATAGATCTTATTGAATTAACAATATCATCTTAGAAAATAGGATTTAAAATATTATTGTTGATGTCAAAAACAATAAACTTAAAGCAAATATGATTAAAATAAATAACAAGAGGAAAGAGTAAACTCTATTCAGTTTAGCAACCTTTTAGATCTATTCTTACTGATGTGCTCCTCCGTTCTACTTGATGCTTCTTTTGTTAAGTGTTTAAGGGGTAGCTGGCTAAGGAGTGCTTTTGACAAAGCTTTTGAGGGTAAAGCATGAAAGAGGGATGGACAATTATGCAAGGGGAAAAGGGAAAAAAGATTGAGATGAAAACTAGTGAGAGTGAGAGAGGAATGTTGAGAGATGAGGGATGATCTTAGAAGTGAGGGATGACAAGGTATTTATAGGTGAAGGTAAGGGTTTGAGTTTACTAAAAATAGGTTTAAATTCCCTTCCTTCCCTCTCTCATGTGGCCGGGCATGCTTCAAGGAACAAGGGATGACCAAGTCTTCTTAATTTCAATTTCAAATTCAAGCTAAAAATGGCTATAGAGTGGACGGTTTCAACAGGGAAGTTATTGGGTTGGATTCTGATTATTTTTCAACTGTAAAGACCTTCAATTAATTAGACCAAAACATATTTTAAAGAAGAACGACAAGCAAACATTTTTTTCTAAAATAACACTATCAACAATAAAATGAATCTTAAGTATGCACGACCTAATGAATGAATGCTTTTATGCTAACGCAAAGTACAACTGCGATTTTCTATAAAATGAGTTTATTTAAGGTCTCCAAAAGTAATGTAAGTTAGTTTAGCCATTTCAGTTGATAATTTAGCCTTCTCAACCTAGCCATAATGTCTTGGCGGGATTTGAGAGGTTACATTTAATGGTATCAAAGCCCAGGTTCAGAGCGACGGACTGAGTTCTAATTTTCAAAAATGAGTCTACATGCATGCATACATGAAAAAGGGGAAATTTGGGAAAAACAAGCCACAGAGAATTTTGAAAATGAAATTCTACAAATAAAAACGGGTCCGAGGCTCCTATGCCAATTTCCATAAACGTTACTATTAAATTATAGGTAAACATTTGAGGTGTATTACTATAGACATAGAACTGAAATATTTAGTATTTAATTTTTCTTTGAAACTGTAAGATAGGAAATTAAAAATTGATTGAAGTTAGCTAGTGGTTTTTTTTTTTTGAAACTGTTAATCAAATTTAAGACCATATGATACATAATGAACAATCGTAGAATGAGGAACCATGGGGCTCAGGGTCGAGCTGCTAGGTTGAGTCATTTGCTTTTCAAGGAAGTGTGTCTAAACTTGAGACAAATGGCATTGTGATTGTGCCTACTTTAGAAGGCAAAAACTAGGAGGTTGGGGATGATGCAGTGTCTCAAGTGATATTGGATGTCTTAGAAAAGGTTTTCAAGATTATGGTTGAAACAAATAATATGGAGGGAGAGAGTAAATGCTTAGTGTGCAAGAGAAAGGTAAAGATTAAAGTTTGAAAAAAGTGAGAGTCTATTTTCACTAGTCCAAATCTGTGACCTTTAAAGTAGGCCAGAGGATCCAGACCTCAACGAAAGGTTGTAGTAGTTATTATTGGAGAAATTGGTAGATCAACTAAGGTTCCGATTTGTAGATATTGTGGTAAACATAATCCAATAGAGTTTTTGTTAAAATTGGGAATTAGGGTAGAGGAATCTGTTAGTAATGTTTTCGTAATTAGATCTGCAAGATATATGTTAGGAATTTAAGGAGACGCATTGTCTAGAATTTTCTTAGAATCAGAGTTGCGCAGTGAAAGCTTGGTGGCCCGGTTTGAAGGAAAAGGGGTAACAGATTTTGTGACTAAGAAAATTTCGGGAACGAAATTTCTTTAAGGAGGGGAGAATTGTAACATCCCAAAAATTGGGGGTTAGTAGAATCGGGTTTGTGACTCGAGAGAGAGTGGTCATGCCTTAATTTTTGAGATTATCTATGCATTTTTAAGAAATAAATGATGTATTGGTTGGTTGGTTAA
Source organism: Gossypium sturtianum (assembly GCA_025698515.1). NCBI lineage: Eukaryota > Viridiplantae > Streptophyta > Magnoliopsida > Malvales > Malvaceae > Gossypium > Gossypium sturtianum. The sequence goes on along the minus strand of CM046955.1, from coordinate 71,006,869 downwards.
GCGTTAGTGAAACGTTCCTTGAAACCCAAGTCAAATCCCTTCTCTCTAACCATTTTTATTATTTTGCAAATTTTTCCTTAAACCCAAATATGTTACGTGCCTTGTTTTTAAAATAAGAATTCCAAAATCATTTAAAGAATGAGGAAGAAGACTAATGGTTAAAAGAAATATGAGAAAGCATGCAAGTTAAATGAGGTCCTAAGTTCGAATACTTTCCCTTACAAAATAATTAAATTTTGTATGTGTCATCCAAACCCTTGAACCCTAAGTATAAATACAACTTTTTATTGTATTTTTCAGCCTTTAATTCAATTTTTCCCTACACTAGCCGTTCACCCTCTTCCTCTCCTCTTTTCTCTTAAATTTTCGTTCTTTCTCTCATTGTTGTCGTTGCCTACACTTCCCATTTTACCATACCTTTATTCTTCTTTTTACTTCAAGATTGTGCACCATCTCATTTACTCTATTGCTGACATTTATCCTCATCTAAATCAGCCCCAAATCTAAAATCTTGAACCCTAAGATTGATCCCGAACATTGCTAAGAAAATGTCATTGTTGTTTATCTCAACTAGCTTGGGTAAGATATTTTTTCTCTTCAATTTCTTAATTAATCTTGTCAATTAAAAACCAAAATTTCTAGATCTAGAATTTGGATGATTTTAAATGATTTCAAAGGTTTTTTTTTCAGATTTTAATGAAATCTCAAACCGTTTTAAAATTCAACCCCAATTTTGGCCACCATGGGTGGTGGTGCATACGCCTATGTGCAAGAAAGAGGGTTGTTTTGTTTCTTGGGTCTTACCCATATTTTTCCAGCACTAAATTGTGTTCTTGATGAATTAGGGAGAGACGTTCTTGATGAATTATCCAATTGGATTCCACAAATCGTGAAGCGTAAGTACAATTAAGGATAACTAGTTTGTTATTTTGACATAGTTGTTGGGTAAAGGTTCTAAATTGATTAAATGAATGAATTTAATAATTAATTAGCTACTAATTTTCTAGTATATTTGTAACAGTCCATTTTCAGTGAAATTGGAATAGTGGTTTCGGGACCACAAATCCGAGCAAGAAAGAAAATTTATTTTAATAGATTTATATGGTCAGCATTATGATAGGAATGTCATATGAAAATTCTGATAAGGAAATTTTACCGATTATGTGCTTAATTACGGAAAGGACTAAATTGCATAAAATGCAAAAGTTGAATTCTAGTAGTTAGAAGGATCAAATAGCTATGGAAATCAAAACTTGAGGTCCTTATATGGTAATTAAACCATTAATGAAAAGTTAGTAGATATTTTTGGATGATTCATCCATGGAAATTTAGAAATGGGCAAGGACTAAATTGGAAAATAAATTAATTAAAAAGATGATAATAGAAAATATCATCTTATTTTCATCAACTTCCCTAAAATTTGCATAGAACCTAGGAGAGAGAAAGGAAACTATTCAAGATTAATTGGGTAAGTATTCTTCTCCCGTTTTTAGTAATTTTTAAATTTTTGAGATCGAGATAACCTAATCTATTTAGATTGGGGATCAATTTGAAAAGTTATCAAAGTATGGAAATTTTTCCATGGATGAATATGATGAAAATTTGAAATTTATGGTAGAAAATGAAAGGTTGTTGATATATAAACAACTTTTACAAAGTGAATTTTGATGAAATTGTGATTTAGGGACTAAATTGTAAAGTTGTGAAAATTGAAGAAAAATTCTGCATTTTATAGAATACATGTGCTGTAAATGTTATACTGAAATTTCAGTTAGGCTTGGAATAAGGATTAAATTTCATGAATTTTATTTTCCGAGCCTAGGGACGAAATTGGAATTTATGAAAAGATTAGGGGCAAAATGGTAATTTTGCCTAGAGTGCAAATTGAACTCAATGGAATATGAAATATGATAAATTGATGATTTAATTCATTTATATAGATCCAGACAACTCAAATTCGAAGCTAGATCGAGGAAAATAAAAAGTTTCGGATTAGTAGAATTTCTTGTACGAACAAATATTAAGGTAAGTTCATGTAACTTAATTATGCATGTTAATATGTTTCAATTGAAGGATGTATTTGGTTTGAATGTGGTATATGTTTATGTGATTTATGTGAATGTTATGAATATATAAAATGATCACATGATTGAAAATGTATTAAAATGTTAAGTTCCGTTTGAATAATGAAAATCGATGGATACGTATGATTTCCCGTATGTGAATGTGATTCTGCATATGTTGCAGATAGGATTTAGCTTGGATGAGTAATCCTGATATAGCTTTCTCAAGCATTCTGATGTTTAGTTCCTGCGAGCATCCTGATCGGTAGTAATTTAGCATGTGTTGCGCACTACCGCAGCTCTTTGTGAGCGTCCTGTTACATGTTTCGATCGGTTGTGATCTCGCATATAGTATGGACACAAATGCAGCTCTACGTGAGCATCCTGATATGAACTCTTAATAGTTTCTTGACATAGCTCACTTGAACTCCCTGTTACCTTATCCAGTGCTCCCTGATATTATCTCTTCGGGGATATCTGATAAGCTTTATGAACTCCCTGAATAAAACTCTTATGAGTTTACTAATTAGCCCGGATAAGTGTCCTGTTACATGATTACATGGCTCATCTAAGCATCCTCATATATGACTCGAGAGTGTGCTTCCTGATTAAGTACCCTGTTGGGTACCCCTGATTATGAATTGACGGATTACAGATTTATACACCTTGAGTGTACAATTTGAGTATCCATCGATATTTCAATAGTTCAATGGATAAAACTCTCGACATGAGAAAAATGATGAGATAAATAGAATGCTTTTGAATTATTTGATGAAGGGTTATATGATGAGCTCATCTATGCTTATTTGATGTGCAAATGTATTATATGACTAACTTGTTTGATTGAGTATATGTGTGTTTAGATAAACTTGCCAAATTAATGAAAAGCATGTTAATTGTATGCTTAATATTAATAAATATGATTGGTAAGTTCTAATTCCTGTTATACGAACTTACTAAGCATTATATGCTTACTAGGTTTTATTTTCTCTATTTTATAGTTTAAAAAAGCTCGCGAAGGTAGGAGATTGGTCGGAGCGTCATCACACTATCCACTAGCTTGTTTTTGGTATAAATAGTAAACTTGTTTTGGTATAATGGCATGTATGGGTAACTTGGCCATTGTTGGCCTGTAAATGTTGTTTGTAATCTAGCCATTGGAATGGCTAGTAATGATTTGTTTTGGTATATTTATAAGGTTATATTATGACAAATACCTATGTGTTAAGTATATTAAGTATGGTTGATCAAGTTATGCTTAACATATAAGTTAAACAAGGGTAAGAATATAAACATGAATGCATATGATAGTAAATCATATTAGATGTTAGAATTGGCTTGGATTTAATGCTTAAATTGGCTGGTATATACTTGTAAGTTTTGGTGTAGGTTATTGGCAAATTTGGGTGAGAAATAAAGCTAGGAAATGGCTTTATTTTATCCACACGGGTAGACACATCGGCGTGTGTCTTGACCGTGTGTGACATACGGCCTGGCACATGGGCATGTGGTTTGGCCGTGTGTCCCCAACATCTTAAATTTGAGAAACATAATGCTCATAATTGAACACACGGGTAGAGACACGGGCGTGTGTCTCAGCCACGTGTTCTACACGGCCCAGACAACAGGCGTGTGTCTTGGTCGTTTGAAACCTGCACTTAATTTTGGAAAAATTAAATTGACCACACGGCCTAGTACACGGGCGTGTGGCTGGCCGTGTGGCACAAGTCAGAGAGTTACACGGGATTGGACATGGCCTACAGCACGGGCGTGTCCTATGGTCACACGGGCGTGTCCCTTGACCACACTGGCGTGTATGCACTGCATCTAGGAAAAATTTTGAAAATTTGTTGAAAAATTCTTTGAGTTCTCGATTTAGTCCCGACTTGATTCCAATGTTTATGTTGGGCCTCGAGGGTCCATCCAAGGGACGATAAGATTAGTTTCAGATTTGAATAGTAAATGATATGAAATATATTCAATTGTTCTGTAAACTCCAGTAATGCTCCATAATCCTGTTCCGGCGACGGATACGGGTTAGGGGTGTTACATTTATTGGTATCAGAGCTACGATTTATTTGATTCTCGGACTAATGTAGCAAGTATGAGTTTAGCTATACATGCCATTATGTAATTTGTGATAGTGTGATATCTCCTGACCATTTTAAATGTGTTTTTCATATAGTAATGTCATCCAACCAAGCTAGAGCTAAATCTGAGGAAGCCAAGAGCACTGCTTAAGCATCCGTACAACGAGCTGCATCTAGTAGAAGTAGAAGGCCCGTATCGGAGGGCCAAGGTGAGCAGGCAAAACAAGCCTTCTTTCAAATGATGAATGAATGGTTCACCGAATATCTGAGAACAAATTCTGCTGTACAACGACCTACCCCACTTGCTCCTCAACCAGTTCCAGAGATGCCACAAGCTGCTGAACCAGCTAGAATTGGTAAGCCTCCGGTGGATAAAATTCGTAAGTATAGGGCTGAAGAATTTAGGGCTACTGCTGATGATGATCTAGAGAGGGCTGAATTTTGGTTGGAAAATACCATCAGGGTTTTAGATGAATTACCTTGCACACCAGCTGAATGTTTGAAATGTGCAATTTCTTTATTGAAAGACACAACTTATCATTGGTGGAATACCATAACTTCTGTTGTACCCAGAGAAAATATTACATGGGAATTCTTCCAGACTAAATGTAGAAAGAAGTACATCAGTCAAAGATTTCTGGATCAGAAAAAGAAAGAATTTTTAGAGCTCAAATAGGGAAACATGACTGTATATGAATATGAGCGAGAGTCTGTTCGGTTAAGTAAATATGCCAGAAAATGTGTTCCGACTGAGGCAAATATGTGTAAACGATTTGAAGAAGGACTAAATGAAGACATCAAGCTATTGATTGGTATTCTTGAATTAAGGGAATTTGCTGTACTGGCAGATTAAGCACACAGAGTTAAGGAATTGAGTAAAGAAAAGAAACAAGTAGAGAGAGAAGCTAGGGTATCTGGTAAAAGATTTATGAGTAAGTCGCAATCATCTGCTTCAAAGAAATCAAAGAAGTATTGTGATCGTTTTACCACGTTAGGGGGTATTCTAGTAAAGAGCGGGGCTCTCATTGCTCTAACCTGAGATCTTTGTCTCCATCTGTAACGAATGTGGGAAGTGTCGGTAACCCCAAATCAACGTGTAAACACTGTAATAAGTATCATTTTGGGAGATTTCGCCTAAGAAGTGGAGCTTGTTATAAATGTGGTTCTCTTGACCATTTTCTTAAAGATTGTCAAAAAAGAGTTGAAAAAGATATTGATCAGACTCCAAAGTCGAGTAACCCCGCCTCAAGAGGCATACCAACCTGACATCCCAAAAATATCATTGGTAGCTGAGGTGCTACAAAAGATTCAACAGCTAAATCTGAGGCACGGACACTGGCAAGGACATATGCTATTCGTGCTAGAGAAGATGCTTCTGCACCAGATGTCATTACTGGTACATTTTCTCTACTTGATACTGATATTACTGGTTTGATTGATCCTGGTTCCACACATTCATACATATGCACAAATTTAGTGTCTGTTAAAAATTTACCTATTGAATTCACTGAATTTGTGGTTAAAGTTTCAAACCCCCTGGGTCAGTATGTTATGATGGATAAAGTCTGTAAAAAGTATCCGTTGATTGTAAAGGGTTATTGTTTTTTGGCTGATTTGATGTTATTGTGTAACACCCCTTACCCGTGTTCAACACCGAAACCGGATACGAGGCATTACCGAACTTAACTTGCTTAAACATACAATATTGGGCCATAAAATTTCGTTTCAACTTAAAACTTTTTCATCCATACTCATAATGTCCCTATTATGGCCCTACGAGACCCTACACATACATACGGAATGGTCCGGGACCAAACTTGAAACTTTTACGCACTTAATTTTTTTTTGCTTAAAACAGGGCTACACACCCGTGTGAAATGGAACACGCCCGTGTGGGCAGGCCTTGTTGTCACACACGCCCATGTTCCTAGCCTGTGTGGATTTTATTTTCATTTCGAATCTATAGGGGTTTTCACACGGCCTGGCACACGCCCGTGTCTATGGCCCGTGTCCTTCACACGGCCTAGACCTGCCCGTGTCCTCACCTGTGTGTGAAAACCTTGGTATTCTATTTATGACGTCAGCAAATACTTAAGGGGCACACAGCCTAGTCACACACCCATGTGCTGGCCTGTGTGACGAATTGAATTTTTTAAATTTTGATGCAAGGGACACACGGCCTAACAACACACCAACGGGGCTGGCCGTGTGTCATACACGGCCTAGACACACCCCCGTGTGTCTACCCGTGTAGACAATTATAAGGCTATTTACCAAGCCAATTGCCACCCTGAAAAACAAACACATTTATATCACCACAGTGCAACATACATAATGACTATTATGCACTTCTAATACCCAAAATCAAGACATTCTCACATACTTTCACACTACATTCATCATGTGCATATCTTACTCATCAATCATCCAATTACACAAGCATGAATTTCATAGATATCTTCATCATTGGATATATATAAAACTTAACAAGTATTAGCCAATTCCCCATTGGCCATTTAAAAAATGAATGAGTAACCAATATAGTCTACACTTTTGCTAACAAATATGACATAACAAAAATACCCAAGTTCCTATACATGCCATACCCAAAATAAATCAACTTTACTATACCAAAAGGGTTGTAACATCCCAAAATTTGAGTATTATTTGTGTTGGCTCGGGTATGAATTTTGTGTGTTAGCATAGTCTTATGAAGGCTTGATTTTATTAAGAAAGCTAGAATAATTTTTTGTATGGTTTATTTAATGAAGTGGATTAAGTGGGCTTAGCACTTAAGTTAATTTAAGTGTTAATTAAAGCACAAGAGGAGTAAGTGGCAAGATGGTTAAGGAGCTTGAAAGGTTGCTTGAGGTTAGAGGTTCGAGTAGCATGTTTAGCATTTTGAAGGCTTATTTTTGAATCCTAGCATTTATGGACGGTCAACCATTATTTATGATAGGTTGGACTTTCATCTTTTGGAAAGTTGAATTTTTGTTTAAGGAAAGCTTGAAATTGGGGATAAGAATCTTAAGGTTATGGAAGGTTGGGGAGACATAAGGCTTGGTTTTAGGATGATGTTTTGGAAGGTATTCCTAGGCCTTTAGTGGATGTATGTGGACGGCATGGGTGTCTAAGGGGTGGCGAATGTGATAGGTAGCTTGGGGGATAGTTGGCCAATTTTTTTCATTTGACATCTTTTTGCAATTGTTTTTTTTCGTCTCCAAAAACTTTCCTCCTTGGCCGAATGTGTCTTGTGCATTTTGGTGCATTTTGCTTTTGATTTTAGCCTCATTTTGTTGAATCAAATCATACCATTTTCCTTTCTTTCATTTGCTCTTTTGAAACCAGAAACTACAATCTATCTTTGTGCATTTTTGTGCACTTTCTTTTTGGCAAAGAAGTGTTTGGCCAAATCTCTCCCACATCTCTCTCTTTTCTTTCTTTCAATATTATTCAAATCACATTTTCCTTTACACTCTCTTGGCCGAATCATTCTTCATCTCAAATCCCATTTCTTTTCATTTACTCAAAGTTAAAACACCCATTTACATTTTATTTCTTCTTCTCTTTTTATAGCCGAAACTCTCATATTCTTTTGATTTATTTTTGGTAGAATATTCAAGGGTAGGACTTCATTTGATTTCTTCAATCGGTTTGGTAATAGGTAAGTGTTCATGGCGATTTTATTATTATTTCTTTTCTCTTTTCTAAGTCATTTTCTTGTGGAAAAAAGCCGAATCTTTGGGCATTGTTAGCAAGGTTCTAACCATTATAGGAATCGATTATTCATTTAGGCTTTTAGGACTTGGAAGCAATCGATCTAAGTTTTCTCTAGCGATCAAAGGTTGGTAAGTCAAGTGGTAAGAAATCTTGTCGATTCATTATTCTTTAATGGATGTAAAGCCAAAGGCTATGGTGGATAAGGATTGTGGTTTGGACGAATGGTCTATAGTAATGATTTAAGTATTGGCGAATGTAGGGGCAAGGTGATCTAGTGCGGTAGAGCGGATCTTTGGATTTTAGTATTGCGTTGGTGAAAGGTGTGTATCTTACACACTTTATAACTTAGTTTATATATGTATATTTGTGTGTTATAACTAATCATATTATGAAAGTGGGTAAATCGATGAGATCTGGATATGATACCATGATGGTATGAATGAGGATTCGGGTAAGTCCGTTTCAATATGTTGTTAATACATGTGGATTGAAATCATGATCTACGATTTATGATATATTCATTATGAGATACATATCAAAGTTTATTGACATGATTGGTCTATCTATTGCATTGGTATGGGCAATATGAGAGGAGGAAGATTGATGATTCGTGTCTTGGACACGGTGGTTTTGGAACCACCGGTGGTTTGGCACCACCGGTGATTTGGTATCACATTCGTGTCTTGGACACCGAGGTTTGGCACCTCATAGCGACTTGTCCACGTGGTTAATTCCACCGTGGGTTGGCCCCACTTTTGAGATATGGGATCGTGCGCGGTGATTTGGTATCACACGTGGGTTGGCCCCACAACTTGATGATTCGTGTCTTGGACACCAATGGTTTGGCACCACCACGAGTGATTTGGTATCACATTCGTGTCTTCGGACACGGAGGTTTGGCACCTCATAGCGACTTGTCCACGTGGTTAATTCCACCGTGGGTTGGCCCCACTTTTGAGATATGGGATCGTCTCGCGGTGATTTGGTATCACCGCGGGTTGGCCCCACGGATGGATTATTCGTGACTACGGTCACCGGTGATTTAGTATCACATTTGTGTCTTTGGACACAGTGGTTTAGCACCACCGGTGGTTTGGTACCACACGGGGTAGAAAAGGAGTTATGGATGGCTAGGTTGGGTGCATTATACATATATGTTGCTTTGTTATAATTTGTGTAAGTATGTGGTATTTACCCGGGAGAGGGAATATGCACTGAGTCTTGGTGACTCACCTTCTCCCTTATCTTTTCAGGTGATTCGTGAGATCGCGGATATGGAGTCGGATGAACTCGAGGAGGCCATGCAATAAAGTTTGGTTTTACACGAACTTCCATTTGGGTACCATATTTTAATTTTGGGTTTTCATATTTTATGGATTTGTAATAAGGCCTCTTTAATTATGGTTTTGAATTATTTTTATGCTTTGGGATTTATTCTAAACATGTTTAAGTATATCACTTGATTAATTTAATAATTGAGCTCAAAGTTTTCTAAACTATAAACTCGCAATGGTTTTAAAAATCTTACCATCGGGTAATATGAATAGTTCGATAGAAAAATTACAAGTTAAGTGTTTACAACAAATTAAGTGATTTCCAAAATTCAAGTTTCTATACTCAATTGCAAACGGATTTTCAAAGTGTAATTCAAAGTAAATCTCAGTTTTAACTTATTTTTGGCAAATAAAGAATTTCAAAGAGTTTTTCACAAAATTTAATTGTTAATTCGATTTTTTATTAAAAATATTTTCCTTAGTGACATACAGATTCGGTCGTGGCGTATTGGACCGGGTTTGGGGTGTTACAAATTGATATCGAGCCAAGTTCAAAAGCTCGGTTGTGGCCCGAGGCCCAAAATGTTTTAAAGAATGGATTTTAAAATGTTTTGTTGAAAATTATATGGTTGGAAAGGCATGGCCTCGAGTCTCGAGACATCAATCCGCACAGTAAGTACATCAAGCTGTTGATTTTGATGATATGATATGATGATGTTGGCATTCTTTGTATAGTAGTAGGAACTACTCTAAAGACCCAAACTATAGGTTGAATGTACTCATGAAACAACTTCTTATTAAAATTAGTCATAAAAGCGTGCTTTAAAGAAAGTGGAATATTGACTAATGCATAAAACTTTTTAATCAAATAAGTCGAGACTTTAGACATGAGTACTCGTGGTCGAGGTCGTATGATTCGTGGGCCGCGGTCGGGGTAGGATGGGCGTATGCGAGCGGTGAGGTCCGGTCAAGGATCGAAAATGAGGTACCACTACCCCCATCACCGCCAGTTGGAGTTGAGCAATAGGATCAAGCGGGGATGACGCAGATGTCTCGGCGATCTTTGCGAGTTCTTGAGAGGGTATTTGGAATAGGTGGAGCGCGCGAGAATTGAAATCCGTATCGAGCGACTTCGAGCCAATGGAAGAGGTATTTCGAGGTGTTTGGGCGTGGCTCCTAGTGCGGTGAATATTGGCTAGAGGCGACGGAGCGAATCATGGATGATTTGGATCGAATGCGAGGAAAAGTGAAAGGAATCGTATCGCTTCCGGGATGAGTCATATCGGTGGTGGCTCACAAGATGCAGAATGGTCTTTTGCGGAGGATCTCACTTGGGATTATTTCAAGGCGTATCGGAAATACGTTGGGTCTAATTACATTGATGTGCGGTGTAAGGCATTTCGAGTTTGATCCAAGGTAGTAAGTGCGTGTGTCGAATATGAGGCAAATTTTTAAGAATGAGCCGGTTTCTTTGGAGGTATTGTGGCATCGAAGCATGAGCGATGTGTTCGATTCGAAGATGGTTTGAGGGACGAGTGAGATTGTTGATTGCTCCACATCGGGAGTGAGAGTTTCTTTGCTTTGGTTGAAAAGGCTAAGATAGCCGAAGGAATTAAGGAATCGCAAAGCGAGTTACGACCAGAACAAGCATAAGAGAGGTTACGGATCGCCGGGATCGGTAGGTAATTCTCAAAAGAGGGCTAGGCAAAGTGGGCGAATCGATGCAGGAGGCACATTCTTTCGCTAATCGGGGACCGGCACGGTGTAATCGATGTGGGAAATATCATTGGGGCAAATGTTGGACCGGAGGGAAAGGATGTTTCGAGTGTGGCTCATTGGATCATCGTGTGAGAGCCCATCCATGTAAGCTAGCGGGAATCGGTCGAGAGGGTCAAGGTCGTGCTCGGTTCGAGAAATGAGGACCGCCACCACATAGAGGTCGTGGTAATGGTAGAGGAGGTAATGGTTACGGTCGAGGTTGAGGAGCATCGGCGGAGGTCTTTGGCAACAACGAGGCAAGACGACTGGTTTGGTGTGTATCGGTGAGGCGTCGAGAGTAGAGGCGGCCATGCCGGATGTCATAACCGTGCGTTCTTAATCTTTGGTGAACCATATCTTTGCTTTGATAGATGTGGGTTCGACACATTCGTATGTTGCCGGTAACATAGTAGAGACCATGAGCTTAGTTTACGAGACTACTTCTAGGAAGATGACGATACTTAGTCCTGCAGGTCACTCTGTAGAAGTAAATAAGTTTGTATAGAGATGTACCCCTAGAACTCCAAGGGGTAGTGTTTCGTAGCTGATCGATGGAATTGCCATTTGAGGAGTTCGATCGATACTTGGGATGGGTGGTTAGCCAAGTACCGAGCAAGTTTGGAATCTTGTTGCTAAGCGCATGGTTTTGAAGTCGGTTGAGGGCGAAGAGGTGGTCATGATAGGTAATAGAAGAGATTATCTATCCAACGTGGTATCTACGTTGAAAGCTCTGAAGTTGGTTAGGAAGGGCTATGAGGCATTCGTGGTCCATGTGTGTGCGTTGGAGGCTAAGGAGTCTAATGTGGGGAATGTCCGCACGGTAAAGGAATATGTTGACGTATTTCCTGAAGAACTTCCGGGACTACTTCTGGATCGTGAAGTTGAATTTGGTATAGATCTGTTACCCAGAACGGCGCCAGTGTCTATAGCTCTGTATAGGATGGCACCGAAGGAATTGATGGAATTAAAGGCTCAGATTCAAGAGTTGTTGGATCGAGGTTTCATTCGACCAAGTGTTTTACCATGGGGAGCGCCGGTACTTTTTGTCAAGAAGAAAGATGGTACGATGCGGATGTGTATAGACTACGGCCAGTTGAATAAGCTGACGATCAAAAACAAGTATCCTTTACCGAGGATAGATGACTTGTTTGATCAGCTTAAGGGGGCAGCGATTTTCTCCAAGATTGATTTAAGGTCTGGATATCATCAGCTAAATGTGAAAGAGGTGATATCCATAAGATGACTTACCGCACTCGGTATGGGCACTCACGAGTTTACGGTGATGCCGTTTGGGTTGACTAACGTGCCGGCTGCATTTATGGATATGATGAATCGAGTATTCCAGCAGTTTTTGGATCAGTTTGTTGTGGTATTTATAGACGATATTTTGGTATACTCAAAGTCGGAGGAGGAGCATGATGCGCATTTGCGAGTAGTGTTCTGGTCCCGTTTGAGGAAAGCAATTTGACGCCAAATTTAGTAAGTGCGAGTTACGGCTTAGGAGGTGACTTTCTTGGGTCACGTAGTATCGGTGAGGATTAGAGTGGATCCTCGGAAGATTGAGGCGATGTTGGATTGGAAGCCGCCTAAGTCGATGTGGTGAGATTCGGAGTTTTCTAGGTGCAGCGGGGTATTACCGAAGATTTGTAGAAGGATTTTCTTTGATAGCAGTACCTATGACCAAGTTATTGAGGAAAGGAGTTCCATTTGTGTGAACCGAGAAGCGACAAGGAAGTTTCGACAAGTTGAAGAAGATTTGAGTGAAGCTCGGTTTTGATTCAACTGAGGCGAGGCAAGGAATTCACAGTTTCTTGTGATGCATCACATCTTGGTTTGGGATGTGTCTTTGATCTGAGGAAGGGAAGGTAGTGGCTTATGCATCTCGTGATTGAGACCACATGAGGTTAATTATCCGACGCATGACTTGGAATTAGCTGCTTTGTGGTTTTGCTTTGAAGATATGGAGACACTATTTGTATGGAGAGAAGTCAATAGTCTACGGATCACAAGAGTCTTAAGTACCTTTTGACTCGAAGGACTTGAACTTGAGGCGGCGTAGATGGATCGAGTTGTTGAAGGACTACGATTTATTCGATTGAATATCATCCCGGCAAGGCTAACGTGGTGGCGACGCGTTGAGCCGTAAGGTTATATCGGATTTAAGATCAATGTTTGCTCGTCTTAGCTTATATGACGATGGGAGTCTTTTAATTTGAAGCGCAAGTCAAGCCGACTTAGTTAGAGCAAATCAAGGAGAAGCGGTTAGAGGATGATGGTTTAAATGATCGGAGGTTGCGATTGAGCGGAGGTTTAGAGGAATATAGTTTGTCAGTGATGGAGTCTTGTGTTTTAAAGGAGAGCTTGTATGCAGAAGGATGTTGAGTTGAGGCAAAGGATTCTTGGGATGCACATAATAGCCCATATGCTATGCATCTGGAGGAAGCAAGATGTATCGGGATTTAAGAGAAGCGATTTTGGTGGCAGTGCAAGCGTGAGGTGGCGAGTTTGTGGGTAAATGTCCGGCGTGTCGCCAGGTCAAAGCGGAGCATCGCCACCGTCAGGTTACTTGGTAGGTGAAGATTCCCTGAGTGGAAGTGGGAAAGGATCACTATGGAATTTGTCGGTGGATTACCTCTTACGCCTAGTAAGAAGGATTGATTTGGGTGATTGTGGATCGTCGACTAAGTCGACTCATTTCATTCGGTAAGGATGGATTATTCGCCGAGAGGTTAGCTAAGTTGTATGTAGCGGAGATAGTGAGGTTGCACGGTGTGCGGTGTCGATCATCTCGAGATAGAGATCCTAGATTTACATTGAGGTTTTGAGAGCGTTACATCGGGCTTTGGAGTGCGCGGTTGGATTTCGCACCGCATTTCATCCCTGATCGGCGGGCGATCGGAAAGAGTTATCTGATTTTAGAAGATATGTTGAGAGGATGTGTTTTGGACTTGAGAGGCGGTGGGAAGAGTTTTTACCATTATTTGAGTTTGCATACAACAATAGTTACCAAGCAAGCATTAAGATGGCACCATATGAGGTGTTGTATGGTAGGAGGTGTCGCACGCCTACATCTTTGGACCGAGTTGGGTGAGCGTCGGATGTTAGGACGAGTTGGTTGCGTAGGCGAGGATAAGGTTAAGATGATTCAAGCTCGTCGAAGGAAGCTTGAATAGGCGAAGTCATATGCAGATCTCAAGCGGAGGGATATAGAGTTTCCGTGGGTGACAAAGTTTTTACGAAGGTCTCGCCATGGAAGAAAGTGTTAAGATTTGGGAGAAAAGGCAAGTTAAGTCCAAGGTTCATTGGACCGTATAAGGTGTTGAGACGAGTGGGACGGTAGCCTATCGGCTCGAGTTGCCGAGGTGAGTCGGATACACGATGTGTTCCATGTCTCCATGCTTAGACGCTATCGTTACGATCCATCGCATGTTGTGGCGGCGGTGGAAATAGAGGTGAGTCAGATTTGACGATAGAAGAAGAAACATGCAGATCCTAGATCGAGATGTGAAAGTTTTGCGTGGGAAGACAGTTCCTTTAGTGAAGGTTTTATGGCGGAATCATGGCGTGGAGGAAGCTACGTGGGGAGCAGGAGGATGTAATGAGGCAGCAGTATCCTCAACTCTTTTGATCGAGGTAATTTCGAGGACGAAATTTTCTTAAGGGGGGTAGAATTGTAACATCCCAACATTTGAGTATTATTTGTGTTGGCTCGGGTATGAATTTTGTGTGTTAGCATAGTCTTATGAAGGCTTGATTTTATTAAGGAAGCTAGAATAATTTTTAGTATGGTTTATTTAATGAAGTGGATTAAGTGGGCTTAGCACTTAAGTTAATTTAAGTGTTAATTAAAGCACAAGAGGAGTAAGTGGCAAGATGGTTAAGGAGCTTGAAAGGTTGCTTGAGGTTAGAGGTTCGAGTAGCATGTTTAGCATTTTGAAGGCTTATTTTTGAATCCTAGCATTTATGGACGGTCAACCATTGTTTATGATAGGTTGGACTTTCATCTTTTGGCAAGTTGAATTTTTGTTTAAGGAAAGCTTGAAATTGGGGATAAGAATCTTAAGGTTATGGAAGGTTGGGGAGACATAAGGCTTGGTTTTAGGATGATGTTTTAGAAGGTATTCCTAGGCCTTTAGTGGATGTATGTGGACGGCATGGGTGTCTAAGGGGTGGCCGAATGTGATAGGTAGCTTGGGGGGATAGTTGGCCAATTTTTGTCATTTGAACATCTTTTTGCAATTGTTTTTTTCTCTCCAAAAACATTCCTCCTTGGCCGAATGTGTCTTGTGCATTTTGGTGCATTTTGCTTTTGATTTTAGCCTCATTTTGTTGAATCAAATCATACCATTTTCCTTTCTTTCATTTGCTCTTTTGAAACCGAAACTACAATCTATCTTTGTGCATTTTTGTGCACTTTCTTTTTGGAAAAGAAGTGTTTGGCCGAATCTCTCCCACATCTCTCTCTTTTTCTTTCTTTCAATATTATTCAAATCACATTTTCCTTTACACTCTCTTTTCTAAGTCATTTTCATGGTCGATTTTATTATTATTTCTTTTCTCTTTTCTAAGTCATTTTCTTATAGACAAAAGCCGAATCTTTGGGCATTGTTAGCAAGGTTCTAACCATTATAGGAATCGATTATTCATTTAGGCTTTTTGGGACTTCGGAAGCAATCGATCTAAGTTTTCTCTAGCGATCAAAGGTTGGTAAGTCAAGTGGTAAGAAATCTTGTCGATTCATTATTCTTTAATGGATGTAAAGCCAAAGGCTATGGTGGATAAGGATTGTGGTTGGACGAATGGTCTATAGTAATGATTTAAGTATTGGCCGAATGTAGGGGCAAGGTGATCTAGTGCGGTAGAGCGGATCTTTGGATTTTAGTATTGCGTTGGTGAAAGGTGTGTATCTTACACACTTTATAACTTGGTTTATATATGTATATTTGTGTGTTATAACTAATCATATTATGAAAGTGGGTAAATCGATGAGATCTGGATATGATACCATGATGGCATGAATGAGGATTCATGTAAGTCCGTTTCAATATGTTGTTAATACATGTGGATTGAAATCATGATCTACGATTTATGATATATTCATTATGAGATACATATCAAAGTTTATTGACATGATTGGTCTATCTATTGCATTGGTATGGGCAATATGAGAGGAGGAAAGATTGATGATTCGTGTCTTGGACACCGTGGTTTAGCACCACGGTGATTTGGTATCACATTCGTGTCTTGGACACGGAGGTTTGGCACCTCATAGCGACTTGTCCCTATGGTTAATTCCACCGGGTTGGCCCCACTTTTGAGATATGGGATAAATGCGCGGTGATTTGGTATCACACGTGGGTTGGCCCCACAACTTGATGATTCGTGTCTTGGACACGGTGGTTTAGCACCACCGGTGATTTGGTATCACATTCGTGTCTTGGACACGGAGGTTTGGCACCTCATAGCGACTTGTCCACGTGGTTAATTCCACCGTGGGTTGGCCCCACTTTTGAGATATGGGATAAATGCGCGGTGATTTGGTATCACACGTGGGTTGGCCCCACAGATGGATTATTCGTGACTACGATCACGGTGATTTAGTATCACATTTGTGTCTTTGGACACCGGTGGTTTAGCACCACCCGGTGGTTTGGTACCACACGGGGTAGAAAAGGAGTTATGGATGGCTAGGTTGGGTGCATTATACATATATGTTGCTTTGTTATAATTTGTGTAAGTATGTGGTATTTACGGGAGAGGGAATATGCCTTTGAGTCTTGGTGACTCACCTTCTCCTTATCTTTTCGGGTGATTCGTGAGATCGCGGATATGGAGCAGATGAACTCGAGGAAGCCATGCAATAAAGTTTGGTTTTACACGAACTTCCATTTAGGTACCATATTTTAATTTTGGGTTTTCATATTTTATGGATTTGTAATAAGGCCTCTTTAATTATGGTTTTGAATTATTTATATGCTTTGGGATTTATTCTAAACATGTTTAAGTATATCACTTGATTAATTTAATAATTGAGCTCAAAGTTTTCTAAACTATAAACTCGCAATGGTTTTAAAAATCTTACCATCGGGTAATATGAATAGTTTGATAGAAAAATTACAAGTTAAGTGTTTACAACAAATTAAGTGATTTCCAAAATTCAAGTTTCTATACTCAATTGCAAACGGATTTTCAAAGTGTAATTCAAAGTAAATCTCAGTTTTAACTTATTTTTGACAAATAAAGAATTTCAAAGAGTTTTTCAAAAAATTTAATTGTTAATTCGATTTTTTTTCAAAAATATTTTCCTTAGTGACATACCAGATTCGGTCGTGGCGTATTGACCGGGTTTGGAGTATTACAAGGGTAGTTGATAGTGTGATCTGAACTCCGACGTCCTACAATCCTCGACCTAGCTTGGTGATACTACAAGGAAAAGGGAAAAGAGAGGGGTAAGCATATAGCTTAGTAAGTTTGCATGAAATATATATATATGTTATATAGCATCATTAAGACTTATAATAGCATCCATTTATCTCATCGAATGATACACAAATTCTCAAATACATCAACATAACTTACTCGTGTGTACTCTTACCAAATTACATATCACATATTACATGCAGTTCTCGTAAATTACTCATGGGTACCTGTATCACTTCATCATGTAACTTTAGCACCTTTATGCTCTTTAAACATAGACTTGGCTCTTTGTCATCTTTACATAAACTTAGCTCTTTGCCCGTTGAACTACTCAAAATATCGGAGGATAATCAATCTCATCATACATGTATCACGATGCCAATGCCATATCCCAGATATGGTCTTACATTGCACCACCTCTTGATACCGATGCCATATCCCAGATATGGTCTTACACGGGATCTCTTGTCTCGATGTCGATGCCATATCCCAGATATGATCTTATACGGGATCGTATATAGATTTCGATGCCATGTCCCAGACATGGTCTTACACGAGGTCTTCTTTTGGTGCAGAGGCAATGTCCCAAACATGGTCTTATATAGAACCTTCCTTATTCGGTGCCGATACCATGTCCCAAACATGGTCTTATATAGGACCTTCCTTATTCGGTGCCGATGCCATGTCCCAGACATGGTCTTATACGAGACCTACATTCGGTGCCGATGTCATGTCCCAGTCATGGTCTTATACGGGACCTACATTCGATGCCGATGCCATGTCCCAAACATGGCCTTATACGGGACCTACATTCGGTGCCGATGCCATGTCCCAGACATGGTCTTATACGGGACCTTCCTTATCTCATGTTATGACATAGGTATCCTTGTTATTCTGAATGTTCAACCGGGACTTCAACTTAACACATTTTCATCAAATTCTCATCGAGGCATCATTAGTTGATTTCATAGAAATAATTTTCATTTCTCATAATATCAAGCAATTAAAAGCATAAAAATATTATGTAGCTTTAATTTCACACAAACTTACCTCGGTACTCAAAATGTTTAACAGTCCGGTTTAGACCCTAGTCAGAATAGTGGTTTCGGGACCACAAATCTGAGTCAAAAATATTTTAATTTTATTTTCCATGCCTATGATATATGATTAAGCATGTGTGAAAGTTTTATGATTTAATTTGGTAATTTGTGTGCTTAATTTGAGAATAGGACTAAATTGCATTAAATGCAAAATTAGCATGCCATATGTTAAAAGCACTTATGTGTCATGTCTTTACAAAGGTGAGGTCTTTATAATGCAATTGAACCATTGGAAATATGGATGGACATTAATGCCTAAAGTTAATGGAAATTATAATGTTTAAATAAAGGTTAAAAATGTAAAATAGTAAATATGTTATAATTAAATAAAACAAAACATGAGAATTTGTGATTCATTCATCCATTCTTGATCGAATATACCAAAGAAAAAGAAAGCTAGGTTTCGGCTAAGTCTAAGCCTGATTCAAGGTATGTTTTGCTTCGGTTTTTGATAATTTCTACGTTTTTGTAATCGTTGCTTTGTGTTCTTCAAAACCCATGCTTCAATTTTGTGAATTGATGAAGATTTTGAAAAGTGCCATGGATGAATTCATGAGTTTTGTGATGTTTGATGATGAAATATGAAATATGTGTTAGATTAACATGTTTTGTCTTTGAATTTTTGATGATTTTGAGTAATTTGGACTTAATTGTGAAAATAAAATTATGAGGGACTAAATTATGAAATAAATGAAATGTATGGACTTGTATGGACTACATGAATATTCGTCCAAGCATGGGTAATATGAAATTTTGTGTATTTTGTGATTTTGTGAAATAGGGACTAAAATGTTAAAATGTGAAAATATGAGTTTTTGGATTGAATTAAATGAATTAGTGAATAAATGAGTTAAATTTGTATATGTATAGATCAAGAACCGAAGAAAACAGACTTAGATTGCGGGAAATCAAAAGTAATTGAGTAATTTGAGTTTAGTTTCATTTATCCGAATCGAGGTAAGTCTATATACAAATAAATGTATTTACATTGATATATATATATATATATGTTCACATGAAAATTTATAATGATGAATGTATATGAGATGATGAGTACATGAAATCCGAGATAGTATCGACATGGTGCCAACATCCGAAAAAGCCCCGTACGAACCTAGGAATAGATAGGATTATATATGTCATGACATAGGTGTCTGATATGTAATATCGTCTAAGACCACGTCTGGGACGTTGGCATCGATATGAGACATCGTGTAAGACCATGTTTGGGACGTTGGCATTTATTTGAGATTTACGTGTAAGACCATGTCTGGGACATTGGCATCGTATTGATTCGTGTAAGACCCTGTCTGGGACAGTGGCATCGATATCTGGTTACATGTAAGACCACATTTGGGACGTTGGCATTGTACGACTATTCTGAGCATTCTGAGTATCCTATTTGATTCCAAATGGTTCAACGGGCAAATCCTAGAAATGAACGTCTACATGAAATGTATAAATGAATCAGGTATGTTTGAATTATACACTAAGCAAGTGTATGAAAGGTAAGTGTTTATATGAACTTACCTAGATGAGATATGTGAATAGATTTGATAAGGTAAAATGTGTTATATGTTTGAATGAGCTATGATTTAATGAAGTACAAGGTGATGCATATATGCTGGTAAGCAAATGGCTAATCAAATGAGCGAAGGAGAATTATGAATGTGCAAATGAGCTATTAGTGATCTTATATTTGAGATGAATAATGAATGCTTATATGTTAAGTTTATTTGTATATGGTTTACTAAGCTTTTGAAAGCTTACTTTGTGTGTGTTTGTTCTATTTTATAAATCGTCAAAGCTACAAAAGGCTCGGGGATCGTCGAGGATCGTCATCACACTACTCAATCCTATTTTGGTACCTTTTGAAAGTGTAAATACTAAGTATGGCATGTATAGGCTAGCCACTTTGAATTATGTTTGAGATTTGTATATAGCCATGTGATATGGCTAGGTAAATGGTTGTGATGTGTATGAGTAGTCAAGCTATATGATGCTTAGTATGGTATGGTTTGTTGACTAATGAAACGGTCAAGGTAATGGTAAGCTTGTTGATGCAAAATTGATATATATTTGATGAGTAGATGTCATTTTGTATTGGTAAATTTATGGGTGAATATTACTTAGATAAACTTGTGATTTGGTTGAGCTAAATGGCATATAATTTGTTGTGATGAAATGCTCTTGAATGAGTTGAGAATGATGATCATTTTGGTATGTATTGGTTGCCTTTGATGCTTGAATTGATGCCTAATTGTGATTGTAGGTGAGAACCAAAGTGTGGGTGGAAATTTGGCCTTGTAAATGGCCTATCATTGCCCACACGGTTGAGCACACGGGCGTGTGGCTTGACCGTGTCTTTCGTGGTTGTATTTCAAAACAAGTTAGGCTCGACCACGGGCTGGACACACGGGCGTGTGACTGGCCATGTGGTGCAAGTCAGTAGCGACCACGGGTGAGGCACACAGGCGTGTCCACGGCCGTGTGGACAAGTCAGTATTTATGCCCTGTTTTGACATGGCTTAGACACACGGGCGTGTCTGAGGCCGTGGGAGGCACACGGCCTGCCCACACGGGCGTGTGACCTCTGTAACTTGAAAAAAATTTTAAATTTCTGAAAGTTTCCATATGTATTCTGTTTAGTCCCGGGCCTTTCTTAAAACATACTTGAGGTCTCGTAGACCTATTTAAGGGACATTTTGATGGGATTTGATAAATTATATTATGAAATGTCTGTAAAAGTTTCCGATTCATCCGGTAACACCTTTAACCCTAGACCGGCGATGGATACGGGTTAAGGGTGTTACATTTGATTGGTGTCAGAGCTACGATTTAGTCGATTCTCGGACTAACGTAGCGTGTGAGTGTCTAGCTATACATGCCATATATATGAAATGTGATAGTGTGATGAATCCTGACGTGTAAAATGTGTTTTCGTAATAGTAATGGATCCCAAAAGAGCCGTAGCTGATGACGTTGAAAGCAATGCGCCTGCTCCCGCTCAAGGGACAGCGCCATCTGATTCGAGACCGGCTACTAGCGGTCAAGAGGGAGAGGCTAAACAAGCCTTCTTTCAAATGATGAACGAGTGGTTCAGTCAGTTTGTAAGGACTAATCTGGCTGTTTCACAACCTCCGCCCCCGCCTAATCCTCCTCAGACTTCTGCTATACATCCAGTTATGAGCTTGAATTTGTTGAATAAACCTCCGATCGACAAAATTCGTAAATATGGAGCCGAATAGTTTAGGGCTACTAGTGATGATGATGCTGAGAGAGTGGAATTTTGGCTCGAGAACACTATCCGAGTATTTCACGAAATGTCATTGACTCCTGAAGAATGCATAAAATTTGTTGTTTCTTTGTTACGAGACGCAGCTTATCAATGGTGGAAGACCTTGATTTCTATTGTTCCGAAAGAACGGGTCACATGGGATTTCTTTCAGTATGAGTTCAGAAAGAAATACATCAGTCAGAGGTTTATTGATAAGAAATGAAAAGAATTTCTTGAGTTGAAACAGGGCCAGATGACTGTGACCGAGTATGAACGAGAGTTCGTGAGACTAAGTCAATATGCTCGAGAATGTGTTTCAACTGAAGCGATAATATGTAAAAGATTTGAAGATGGCTTGAATGAAGATATTCGCTTGCTAGTGGGAATTGTGGAAATAAAAGAATTCATTGTGCTTGTTGATCGAGCATGCAAAGCTAAGGCACTCGGGAAAGACAAAAGAAAAGTTGAGTCTGAAGTCAGAGATGAGAGGAAGAGATTTTTGAGCAAATCATTTCAGTCTACTTCAAAGAAATTTAGAGATGAGCATAGCCATTCCAGAACTAATGTGTGACATTCGAATCCGAGAGATTGAGCTAGATCACAGTCGAATTCTAAAGCTCCAGCTACTTCGATGGCTAGTGTGGGAAATGTCTGATCTGAACGACCTGAATGTAAGCACTGTGGTAAAAGACATCCTGGTAGTTGTAGATTGAATGATCGAGCTTGTTTCAGATATGGATCATTAGATCATTTTATCCGAGATTGCCCAGAGTCTGTTGAGCAAGAGATTGTTCAGAATCTGAGATCTGATAATGCTTCAACTAGAGGTAGACCCTCTCGTAATGCAAGAAGTGTCAGTGGTAGTCAGAGAGTTGCTAAAGACACTGTTGCTAGATCTGAAGCTAGAGCGCCTGCCAGAGCATATGCCATCCGAGCTCGTGAGAAAGCTTCATCTCCGGATGTTATAACGGGTACATTTCTTTGTTTATGATATACGTGATTGCATTGATAGACCAGGTTCTACACATTCGTATATATGCATGAACTTAGTATCCAGTAAGACTTTACCTGTAGAGTCTACTGAATTTGTTATTAGAGTATTGAACCCCTTAGGTAAAAGCGTCCTGGTTGATAAAGTATGCAAGAACTGTCCGTTGATGTTTCGTGATGTTTATTTTTCGGCTAATCTGATGCTATTACCATTTGATGAGTTTGATATAATTTTGGGTATGGACTGGTTAACATTGCATAATACTGTTGTGAATTGCAAAAGAAAGACTATTGATTTGAGATGTCAGAATGATGAAATAGTTCGGGTTGAATCTAATGATTTGAATGGGTTATCTGCTGTGATATCTGTGTTAAAAGCTCAGAATTATATGAGAAAGGGTTATGAAGCTTATTTTACTTATGTGATTGACTTGAAAGTAACTGAAAAGAAAGTTGAATCAGTGCCAGTGGTTTGTGAATTTCCTGATGTGTTCCCTGAAGAGTTACCGAGATTGCCTCTGATACGTGAAGTTGAATTTGGCATTGAATTGTTACCGAGAACAACCCCTATTTCGATAGCTCCGTATAGAATGGCACCAACAGAGTTGAAAGAGTTAAAGTCACAGTTGCAAGAATTGACTGACAGAGGGTTTGCAAGACCGAGTTTCTCACCTTGGGGTGCTCCTGTTCTATTTGTGAAAAAGAAAGATGGCACGATGAGAATGTGCATTGATTATTGTCAGTTGAACAAGGTGACTATAAAGAACAAATATCCTTTGCCCAGAATTGATGATTTATTTGATCAGCTTAAAGGAGCCAATGTGTTTTAAAAAATAGATCTTAGATCGGGATACTACTAGTTGCGGGTAAAAGATTCAAATATTCTGAAGTCTGCTTTTAGATCGAGGTACGGGCATTATGAGTTTTTAGTTATGCCTTTTGGACTAACAAATGCTCCTGCTATTTTTATGGATCTGATGAACAGAATTTTTAGATCGTATTTAGATCAATTTTTTGTTGTATCCATTGATGACATCTTGATTTATTCACGTGATGAGATTGAGCATGATGATCATCTGAGAATTGTTTTGCAAACTCTACGAGATAAGCAATTGTATGCAAAGTTCAGTAAATGTGAATTTTGGTTGCGAGAAGTTGGTTTTCTAGGACATATTGTATCAGCCTCTGGAATATGAGTTGATCCGAATAAGATTTCTGCTATTCTGGAATGGAAACCTCCAAAGAATGTGTCTGAAGTCCGTAGTTTTCTGGGACTAGCTTGTTATTATCGTCGGTTCGTAAAAGGATTCTCGATGATAGCTACTCTGTTGACTAGATTGCTTCAGAAAGATGTGAGGTTTGAATGGTCTGATAAATGTCAGAAAAGTTTTGATCAGTTGAAAGCTCTATTAACCGAAGCTCACGTTTTAGTACAACCAGAATCGGGTAAAGAATTCGTGTTTTACAGTGATGCTTCGTTGAATGGTCTGGGATGTGTTCTGATGTAGGAAGGCAAAGTTATAGCTTATGCCTCGAGATTATTAAAGCCGCACGAAAAGAACTATCTGACACACGATCTTGAGCTAGCTGCGATTGTGTTTGCATTAAAGATCTGACGCCATTATCTTTACGGTGAAAAATGCCATGTATATTCGGATCATAAAAGTTTAAAGTACCTAATGAATCAAAAAGACTTGAATCTGCGACAGAGAAGATGGTTAGAGTTGTTGAAAGATTACGAGCTTGTGATAGATTATCATCCGGGTAAAGCAAATGTTGTTGCTGATGCACTGAGCCGGAAATCACTATTTGTGTTGTGTGCTATGAATGCTCATTTAGACTTATCTGATAATGGTTCAGTTTTGGCTGAATTGAAAGCGAAACCATTGTTTTTACAGCAAATATGTGATGCTCAGAAAGTTGATAATGAAATGCTAGTAAAACGAGCTCAGTGTGACTTGAACTCCGAATCTGAATTTAGAGTTGATGATGATTGCTTGAGATTTTGAGATCGATTATGTGTTCCAAGAAACCTAGAGTTAATTCAGTTGATCTTGAATAAAGCACATAACAATCGCCTATCTGTTCATCCGGGAAGTACAAATATGTATCATGATCTGAAGCAACACTATTGGTGGTCTAGTATGAAACGAGACATCTCTGATTTTGTTTCGAAATGTTTAGTCTGTTAGCAAGTTAAAGCTGAACATATGGTTCCATCTGGTTTGCTACAACCGATTCTAATTCCCGATTGGAAATGGGATAGAGTGACGATGGACTTTGTTTCTGGATTGCCATTGACTCCGAGAAAGAAAGATGCAATTTGGGTCGTAGTTGATCGATTGACGAAATCAGGCCATTTTATTCCAGTATGATCAGATTACTCACTTGATAAGTTAGCTGAGCTTTATATTTTTGATATTGTGAGATTGCATAGAGTGCCATTGTCTATTGTATCTGATAGAGATCCGAGATTTACATCACAATTCTGGAAGAAATTGCAAGAAGCTTTAGGTAAAAAATTGCATTTCAGTACAGCTTTTCACCCGCAAACGGATGGTCAATCTGAGTGAATTATTCATATTCTCAAGGATATGTTGAGATGTTGCATTCTTGAGTTTGATGGTACGTGGGAACAATATTTGTCATTGATTGAATTTGCATACAATAATAGTTTTCAGTCGAGCATCAAAATGGCACCTTATGAAGCTTTGTACGGACGCAAATGTCGGATGCCTCTGTATTGGACTGAGCTCAGTGAAAGTAAGATACACAGGGTTGATTTGATAAAAGACACTGAACAAAAAGTGAAAGTAATCCGTGATAGCTTGAAAGCAGCGTCTGATCGTCAGAAGTCCTATGTAGACTTGAAAAGAAAAGACATTGAATTTGAAACTGGTGATAAAGTATTTTTAAAAGTATCTCCGTGGAAGAAAGTCCTTTGATTCGAACGTAAAGGCAAATTGAGTCCGAGGTTCATCGGACCGTATGAAATTATTGAACGAGTTGGGCCAGTTGCTTATAAGTTGTTGTTGCCACCGAAACTAGAAAAGATTCATAATGTATTTCACGTGTCAATGCTTAGACGATATTGGTCTGATCCATCACATGTGATTACTCCGTCTGAGATTGAAATCTGATCCGATATGACTTATGAGGAAGAACCTATCCGTATCATAGCTCGTGAAGTGAAAGAATTGAAAAATAAGAAAATCTCGTTAGTGAAAGTGTTATGGCATCGACACGGGGTTGAAGAGGCTGCGTGGGAGCCTGAAGATACAATGAGACAACAATATCCGAACATATTGAACGATAAGATTTTTGGGGACGAAAATCCCTAAAGGGGGGAGAATTGTAACAGTCTGGTTTAGACCCTAGTCGAAATAATGGTTTCGGGACCACAAATTCGAGTCAAAAAAATATTTTAATATTACTTTTTGTGCCTATGATATATGATTAAGCATGTGTGAAAGTTTCGTGATTTAATTTGGTAATTTGTGTGCTTAATTTGAGAATAGGACTAAATTGCATTAAATGCAAAATTAGCATGCCATATGTTAAAAGCACTTATGTGTCATGTCTTTACAAAGGTGAGTTCCTTATAATGCAATTGAACCATTGGAAATATGGATGGACATTAATGCCTAAAGTTAGTGGAAATTATAATGTTTAAATAAAGGTTAAAAATGTAAAATAGTAAATATGTTATAATTAAATAAAACAAAACATGAGAATTTGTGATTCATTCATCCATTCTTGACCGAATATACCAAAGAAAAAGAAAGCTAGGTTTCGGCTAAGTCTAAGCTTGATTCAAGGTATGTTTTGCTTCGATTTTTGATAATTTCTACGTTTTTGTAATCGTTGCTTTGTGTTCTTCAAAACCCATGCTTTAATTTTGTGAATTGATGAAGATTTTGAAAAGTTTCATGGATGAATTCATGAGTTTTGTGATGTTTGATGATGAAATATGAAATATATGTGTTAGATTAACATGTTTTGTCTTTGAATTTTTGATGATTTTGAGTAATTTGGACTTAATTGTTAAAATAAAATTATGAGGGACTAAATTGTGAAATAAATGAAATGTATGGACTTGTATGGGCTACATGAATATTAGGCCGAGCATGGGTAATATGAAATTTTGTGTATTTTGTGATTTTGTGAAATAGGGACTAAAATGCCAAAATGTGAAAATATGAGGGCCAATCTATAAATTACCCTAAATATGTGTTTTTGGATTGAATTGAATGAATTAGTGAATAAATGAGTTAAATTTGAATATGTATAGATCAAGAACCAAAGAAAATAGACTTAGATCGCGAGAAATCAAAAGTAATTGAGTAGCTGAGTTCGTTTCTGTTTATCCGAATATGAGGTAAGTCTATATACAAATAAATGTATTTACATTGATATATATATGTTCACATGGAAATTTATAATGATGAATGTATATGAGATGATGAGTACATGAAATCCGAGATAGTATCGACATGGTGTCAACATCCGAAAAAGCCCCGTACGAACCTAGGAATAGATAGGATTACATATGTCATGACATAGGTGTCCGATATGTAATATCGTCTAAGACCATGTCTGGGACGTTGGCATCGATATGAGACATCGTGTAAGACCACGTTTGGGACGTTGGAATCGATTTGAGATTTATGTGTAAGACCATGTTTGGGACATTGGCATCGTATTGATTCGTGTAAGACCCTGTCTGGGACAGTGGCATCGATATCTGGTTACATGTAAGACCACGTCTGGGACGTTGGCATTGTATGACTATTCCAAGCATTCTGAGTATCCTATTTGATTCTGAATGGTTCAACGGGCAAATCCGAGAAATGAACGTCTACATGAAATGTATAAACGAATCAGGTATGTTTGAATTGTACACTAAGCAAGTGTATGAAAGGTAAGTGTTTATATGAACTTACCTAGATGAGATATGTGAATAGATTTGATAAGGTAAAATGTGTTATATGTGTGAATGAGCTATGATCTAATGAAGTACAAGGTGATGCATATATGTTGGTAAGCAAATGGCTAATCAAATTAGCCAAGGAGAATTATGAATGTGCAAATGAGCTATTAGTGATCTTATATTTGAGATGAATAATGAATGCTTATATGTTAAGTTTATTTGTATATGGCTTACTAAGCTTTTGAAAGCTTACTTTGTGTGTGTTTGTTCTATTTTATAGATCGTCAAAGCTACGAAAGGCTCGGGGATCGTCGAGGATCGTCATCACAGTACTCAATCCTATTTTTGTACCTTTTGAAAGTGTATATACTAAGTATGGCATGTATAGGCTAGTCACTTTGAATTATGTTTGAAATATGTATATAGCCATGTGATATGGCTAGGTAAATGGTTGTGATGTGTATGAGTAGTCAAGCTATATGATGCATAGTATGGTATGGTTTGTTGACTAATGAAATAGTCAAGGTAATGGTAAGCTTGTTGATGCAAAATTGATATATATTTGATGAGTAGATGTCATTTTGTATTGGTAAATTTATGGGTGAATATTACTTAGATAAACTTTTGATTTGGTTGAGCTAAATGGCATATAATTTGTTGTGATGAAATGCTCTTGAATGAGTTGAGAATGATGATCATTTTTGTATGTATTGGTTGCCTTTGATGCTTGGATTGATGCCTAGTTATGATTGTAGGTGAGACCCAAAGTGTGGGTGGCAATTTGGCATTGTAAATGGCCTATAATTGCCCACACGGTTGAGCACATGGGCGTGTGGCTCGACCGTGTCTTTCGTGGTTGTATTTCAAAACAAGTCAGGCTCGACCACGGGCTGGACACACGGGCGTGTGACTGGCCGTGTGGTGCAAGTCAGTAGCGACCACGGGTGAGGCACACGGGCGTGTCCACGGTCGTGTGGACAAGTCAGTGTGTATGCCCTGTTTTGACACGGCTTAGACACACGGGCGTGTCTGAGGCCATGGGAGGCACACGGCCTGCCCACACGGGCGTGTGACCTCTGTAACTTAGGAAAAACTTTAAATTTCTGAAAGTTTCCGTATGTATTCGGTTTAGTCCCGGGCCTTTCTTAAAACATACTTGAGGTCTCGTAGACCTATTTAAGGGACACTTTGATGGGATTTGATGAATTATATTATGAAATGTCTGTAAAAGTTTTCGTTTCGTCCAGTAATGCCTTTAACCCTAGACCGGCGATGGATACGGGTTAGGGGTGTTACAAAATGTGTGTAAATATTCAGTTTAGTCCACAACCTTGTTTTTGCCTCGATTTCGGTCCAGGCTTCGAGTTTCTTGATCTATAACAACAATTTCACTTATTTAATACTCACATTGACTAAATTAACCCATGAATCATACTTTGGCAAAATTATGATTTTTGCCCTAAACTTTAACATAATTACACTTGTGCCCCTAGGCTCGTAAAATGATTTTTATTTAACTTTATTGTATTTTAAGCCTAGCCGAATCATTTTCTTAACTACAACAGCCCCCAATTTCCACTATTTCACTCATGTATGACCATTTTTATAACTTTTATAATTTGGTCCTTTTATGCATTTTTCATGAAAATCACTTAGGAAAAGATGTTTATCATACATCAAACTTCCACATTCTTTCATAAATCATCAAAATACATGCATGTCATACATGGGTAAATTTTTGAACATAAACCCTAGCTCAAAACATAGCTAGAAATAGCTAAATCGAGCTACGGGTATCTCAAAAATACAAAGAAGATTAAAAACAGGGCTAGGAGGTACTTACAATCAACCTTGGAAGATGAACAAACCCTAGCTATGGAGAGCTTGAAAATTTCGGCACTTAGGAAGAAGATGGACATGAATTTTGACTTCTTTTTCCCTTTTAATTCTTTTATTAACCAAATGACAAAAATACCCTTAAGGCCCTTTCTTGAGATTTTTCCTTCCTATGCCCATTTTTGTCCATCTTAACATATATTGGTCTAACTGCTAAATAAGGACTTCTAGTAATTTTTCTAATGCTATTTCATACTTAGATCTTCTAGAATCTCATATTTTCTACTTTTTATAATTTAGTCCTAATAGACAAATTGTTCACTAATTAATAAAATTTTCTCATGAAATTTTCACACAATCATGCAAACACCTCATAAGCCTTATAAAAATCGTAAAACACATATTTCTACTTCGGATTTGTGGTCTCACAACCACTATTTTGACTAGGCCCTAAATTGGGCCGTTACAATTCTCCCCCTTAGAGATTTTCGTCCCCGAAAATCTTACTGGTAAAAATGTTTGGATACTGGTTTCTCATAGCCTCCTCGGGCTCCCATGTAGCCTCTTCTACCCCATGTCTTTGCCATAGTACTTTCACAAGGGCTATACTTTTGCTTCTCAATTGTTTAACTTCTTGTGCAAAAATCTTAACCGATTCTTCGCTATAAGTAATGTCGGGTTGAATTTCAACCTCTGTCGGTGTAATTACATGCGAAGGATCTGATCGGTAACAATGTAACATCGACACGTGGAATACATCATGTATCCTTTCCATCTCAGATGGCAAAGCCAGTCGATAAGCTATAGGTGCTATCCTCTCGGTAATCTCATATGGTCCGATAAAACGCGGACTCAATTTTCCTTTCCGGCCAAATCTAAGAACTTTCTTCCATGGTGACACTTTTAAAAATACCTTATCACCAACTTGAAAATCGATCTCTTTTCGTTTCAAGTCCGAGTAGGACTTTTGTCTATCCGAAGCAGCTTTTAAATAATCACAAATTATTTTTACTTTCTCTTCGGTTTCTCTAACCAAATTGACCTCGTGAATCTGATTTTCATTGAGTTCGGTCCAATACAAAGGCATTCGGCACTTACGCCCATACAAGGCCTCATAAGGCGCCATTCTCATACCTGACTGGAAACTGTTGTTATAGGTAAACTCTACCAACGGTAAGTACTTTTCCCAGCTACCCTGAAACTCAAGGACACAACACCAGAGCATATCCTCAAGTATCTATATTAACCTATCCGACTGTCCGTCAGTTTGAGGGTGGAAAGCTGTACTAAAACTCAACTTAGTGCCCAAAGCTTCTTGCAACTTTTTCCAAAATCGTGATGTGAATCTCGGATCTCTATCTGATATAATCGAAAAAGTCACTCCATGTAGTCTTACAATCTCTAAAACATATAAGTCTACCAATTTATCAAGCAAATAATCAACACGTACCAGTATGAAAGAGGCCAAATTTGTAAGTCTATCGACTACAACCCATACAGCATCTTTCTTACTCGCTGTCAACGGCAAACTCGTCACAAAGTCCATAGTAATACGGTCCTATTTCCACTCGGGTACCATAATAGACTGAAGTAAACCCGAAGGTACTTGATGTTCAGCCTTCACTTGTTGACAAATTAGACATCTCGATACAAACTCAGAAATGTCTTTCTTCATACTCGACCACCAATACCATTTCCTCAAGTCGTTATACATCTTCGCGCTGCCTGGATGTACAGAAAAACATCCAGTATGTGCTTCATGCAGAATCTTCCGAATAATTTCATCATTTCTGGGTACACAGACCCTATCTCGGAACATCAAACATCCATCAAGACTTATCCGAAAGTCCGACTCAACATTTGACTCACATTGAACTCTTTTGGCGTGCAAGTCACTGTCATCTTTTTGAGCCTCAATAATGTCTTGGAGGAACATCGTTCTGGCCCACAGCTCAGCTACAATAGTACCATCACTTGACCAAGTCATCCGTGTATAGGATTTCTTGCTCAAAGCATCGGCGACCACGTTCGCCTTTCCCGGATGGTAGTCAATCACTAGTTCATAGTCCTTTATCAACTTCAACCATCTTCGCTGCCTTAAATTCAACTCCTTTTGAGCCATCAAGTACTTTAGGCTCTTATGATTGGTGAATATCTGTCATTTTTCACCATACAAATGGTGTCCCCATATCTTCAACGCAAACACAATGGCAGCCAACTCTAAATCATGTGTCGGGTAATTCTTTTCATGCAACTTTAACTGTCTAGAGGCATATGCTATCACCTTGCCCTCTTGCATAAGCACACGGGTCAATCCATTCAAGGATGCATCACTATAAAACACAAATTCTTTTCCCGATTCAGGTTGAACTAGAACTGGAGCCTCAGTCAACAATGCCTTTAATTTCTCGAAACTCTGTTGGCACTTTTCTGTCCATTCAAACTTTACATCTTTCTGTAATAGCCTCATCATCGGAATGGCTATCATAGAAAATCCCTTGACGAACCGTCTTTAATAGCCAGCTAGGCCCAGAAAACTTCTAACCTCTAATACATTTCTTGGCAGTTTCCAATCAACAATAGCTGAAATCTTGCTCGGGTCAACTCGGATTCCATCTCCCAAGACAATGTGCCCCAAAAATCGAACTTCTTTGAGCCAAAATTCACTTTTTGTTAAACTTGGCATACAACTGATTATCTCGTATAATCTGTAAAACTGTCCTCAAGTGCTCGGCGTGCTCACTCTCATCACGAGAATATATCAGTATATCATCAATAAAAACCGCAACAAATTTTTCCAAGTATGGCCGAAAGATGCGGTTCATTGAATCCATAAACACAGCTGGGGAATTTGTTAAACTGAAGGCATGACTAAAAATTCATAATGCCCATACCTTGTTCGAAATGCGGTTTTTGGCACATCTGAGTCTTTAACCCTCAACTGGTAATAACCGGACCTCAAATCTATCTTGGAAAACACAGTGGCTCCCTTCAACTGATCAAACAAATTATCAATCCTTGGCAACGGGTACTTGTTCTTCACGGTTACCTTATTAAGGTGCCAGTAATCTATACATAACCTCATAGAACCATATTTCTTTTTCACAAATAATACTGGAGCACCCTATAGAGAATAACTCAGTCGTGCAAAGCCTTTGTCTGTTAACTCTTGTAACTGTATCTTTAATTCTTTCAACTCAGTTAGAGCCATTCTGTATGGAGCAATCGATATAGGTGCAGTACCAGGGGCTAACTCGATGCCAAATTCAACCTCTCTAACCGGAGGCAACCCTGGCAATTCTTCGGGGAATACATCTGGATACTCATATACTATCGGTACTGATTCGATCCTTAACTCAGTCTCTTTTGCATTCATTACAAAGGCAAGATAGGCTTCATACCCTTTTCTTACATATTTCTGAGCAGACATATGAGAAATCACTACAGGCGATCTATTCTGTTCATCTGGTTCAACACGAAGGGTGTCCCCTTTTCACATTTCAATTCAACGTATTTCTTTCCATAATTTACTGACACATCATGAGCAGTTAACTAGTCCATACCAAGAATTATATCGAATTCATCAAATGGAAATAGCATAAGATTCGCCTTAAAATAATGACCTCTAATCATCAATGGGCAATCTTTGCATACCATATCAACTAATACACATTTGCCTAAGGGATTAGACACTTTTATCACGAATTCTGTAGACTCTACAGGCATGCTCATACTAGATACTAATTTCATGCAAATATATGAGTGGGTAGATCTCAAATCAATTAAAGCAACAAATTTAGTATCATAGAGAGAAAATGTACCCGTAATTACATCAGGGGATGACGCCTCTTCGCGAGCATGAATAGCATATGTCCTCGCAGGCACTCTACCCTCGGATCTTGCAGTTTGCTCTCTGGTGTACTCTTACTACTAGTTCTACTTCCCAGGTTTCTCTGCTGTCTCCCTCTATTAGTACTTCCCGATCTTGTACTCTAAATTTTCTCATTTTCGACCATCTCAGGGCATCCTATAATAAAATGATCTTGGGAGCCACATTTAAAACAGGTTCTCTCATGTGCCCGGCACTCACCAGGCTGACGTCTGCCACACTGTGGACATTCCGGTCTATTTGGTCAAGTGTTCCCAACACTGGAAATTGAAGTAGTCTGAGCTTTAAACCCCGAGTACTGTTTACCCTAACTTTTATTTGAAAATCCATGTAACAGTCTGGTTTATACCCTAGTCGAAACAGTGGTTTCGGGACAACAAATTTGAGTCCGTATAATATTTTAATATTATTTTGTGTGCCGTTGATATGTAAGCATGTGGTAAAATTTTGTAATTTAATTTGTTCGTTTGTGTGATTAATTTGAGCAAAGGACTAAATTGCATAAATTGTGAAAGTGGCTTTCTATTTTATTAATGGCTAAATTGAGATGGCTTCTTATTGAAAAGACCTTATGTGGCAATTTAGCCACTATTTTAGATAGTGGACGGTATTAAGTAATGAATATGTATATATATTATGCTTTTATATGTTATTTTATAAGTTAAATTTATATTATATTTATTTTATAAGTTATATTATTATAATAAAAAGAAACAAGTGTAAGTGGCCTCATTTTTATTCATCCATCACCGAATAAGAAAAAGAAAAAAGAAAGAACAAAGGTTCAAGGGTTTCGACCATTCTAAGTTCAAATTAAGATCAAGAACCGAAGAAAATGGACTTATATCGTGGGAAATCGAAAGTAATCGAGTAGCCGTATCCGTTTCTGTTAAATCGAACTCAAGATAAGACGATATACAAATAAATGTATTTAAATTAAATTATTTGTACATATGTGAAATTTGAATTGCTATGAATTATGCTCGAGATGGTATGTATGTGAAATCCAAAGATATATCGATAAGTTGTCAGTGACCGAGTAAGACCCTGTCTGGGACCGTGGCATCGATATCTGTTTATGTGTAAGACCATGTCCGGGACATTGGCATCGTATTAATCCGAGTAAGACCCTGTCTGGGACAGTGGCATCGATATCTGTTTACGTGTAAGACCATGTCCGGGACATTGGCATCGTATTAATCCGAGTAAGACCGCATGCGGGACGGTGGCATCGATATCTGTTTACGTGTAAGACCATGTCTGGGAAATTGGCATCGTATTAATCCGAGTAAGACCCTGTCTGGGACAGTGGCATCGATATCTGTTTACGTGTAAGACCATGTCTGAAACATTAGCATCGTATTAATCCGAGTAAGACCCTGTCTGGGACAGTGGCATCGATATTTGTTTACGTGTAAGACCATGTACGAGACATTGGCATCGTATTAATTCGTGTAAGAGTCTGTCTGGGACAGTGGCATCAATATCCAATTACATTTAGGACCACGTCTGGAACGTTGGCATTGTATAACTATTCTGGGCATTCTGCGTATTCTAATAGATTCCAAATAGTTAAATTGTCAAGTTCAAGAAATGAATGATTATGCGAATTTTACATATGTTTCAGGTATGTTTGATAAGTACACTTTGTGTGTATAAGAAGGTAAGTGTTTTCTTAAACTTAACTAGATGAATTATGCATTTTAATATGAGAATGTAAGTGTGTTATATGAATAGAAAAGCTATGAGCTAATAAAGTATATAGTGATATGCAAGATTGAAAGATGTATGACCTAAGTGTATGTACTAAGAAGAATTATGATTGTGCAAGTGAGCCATTAGAGAACTTAGATTGATTATATGTTTTGAATGCTTATATGCTAAGTTTATTTGTATATGGCTTACTAAGTTTTGAAAGCTTACTCTGTGTGTGTTTTCTCTGTTTTATAGATCGTCAAAGCTACTGAAGGCTCGGGGACCGTCGAGGATCATCATCACACTTCACAAACTCATTTTGGTATCTTTTGAAAATGTATATAGCTAGATATGGCATGTATAGGCTAGATATTTGGTTAAGAATGAGATGTGAACTTAGCCATGTGATTTGGCTAATTAAGTGTTGGAAATATGCATTAATGAATATGATAAATGGTGCATGATTTGGTATGGTTTGATAGCATATGGAATGATTAAGTTTATGGTAAGTGTATGGATGAATTATGCTTATGTATACATGAGTTTTAGTCTTGTAAGTTGGCATAGTTGAGATTGGTTTTGAATGTATAGATTGAATGGTTATTTTGGCATGTTATGGTTGTTAATTGTGCATGAAATGTGTTGGTAAATTTCTTATAGAATTGACCCTAAGTGGGTGGAATTTTTGCCTTGCAAATGGCCTATAATGTCACACGGTTGTGGCACACGGGCGTGCCTAGTGACCGTGGGCTAAGTCAGTAGCTAGCCTATGAGCACACGGCCAAGACACACGGGCGTGTCTAGTAGCCGTGTGAAAAAGTCAGTATATGGCCAATGAGTGCACGGCCAAGGTACACGGGCGTACTTGGTGGCCGTGGATGTAAAGTCAGATTCGACCACGGCCAAGGTACACGGGCGTGCTTGGTGACCGTGGATGTAAAGTCAGATTCGACCACGGGGAGGACACACGGGTGTGTCAAGCAGCTGTGGGAGGCACACGGCCTGCCTACACGGGCGTGTAACCCCTGACACTTAGAAAAGTTTTAAATTTCTGTGAAATTTTGTATGTGTTTCGGTTTAGTCCCGACCTGATTTATAACCATGTTTTAGGTCTCGATGACCTACTAAGGGGACATTATGATTGTAATTGATGAGTTACATGATGAATTACCTGTTAAAGTTTTCGATTTGTCCGGTAACGCCTTTAACCCTAGTCCGGTGATGGATACAGGTTAGGGGTGTTACATTTGGTTGGTATCAGAGCTACAGTTTAGTTGATTCTCGGACTAACGTAGCGTGTCAGAGTCTAGCTATACATGTAACACCCCAAACCCAGCCTAAACGTTACGACCAGATTTGGTATGTTACAGGGTAAAGTAAAAACAAACTTTTGTTTAATTTAGGAAAAACCGTAGATTTGAAAATTTTTCATTTAAAGCGATGCCTTGAAAACGGTGATTTGTTAGTTAGAAAAAGTTCAATTTTATCGGATGTTTGTTAAACCTGGTGATACTTGAAAAAAAAATGTTTGTTTCAGTGTTATTCATATTTTGAAAACCCCAACTTCAATTTTATGACTAAGTTTTCATAGTATCAAATTTTAAATAAATGATAAATAATAAAAATCAAATATTAACTTAGAAAGGCCTTATTACAACAGAAATCCCCAAATTAAAAATAAATTAAAGCAGTAAAAAGTGTACGAAAAAGGAAAGAGTTTATGGCCTCCACGAGTCCACCTTGACTCCCAAATCCACGGTCTACTGATTACCTGAAAAAGTTAGGAAAAGGGTGAGTCACAGAGACTCAGTGTGTAAAACCATTTTAACACATAAATGGCCCATGGCCCACAATCTCATATTCAACTCATTCAAAATATCATACAACTAAATGAATGCGTCAAGCCCAGCCCAACCTAGTATTTTTCCATCCTCTACACGCCATCCCGTACCAGCCCATCACACCGTGGGGATTTCTACAATCAACCCTCAATCCGCTACACGCCATCTTGACAGTCATGCTATCAGTTATAATGCCGATCACTAGGTGACCTATATAATATCACGTGGCTTAGCCACCGATCACTATGTGACCTTATAATCAAATGTGGCGGAGCCACCGATCACTATGTGACCTTATAATCAAATGTGGCAGAGCCACCGATCACTATGTGACCTTATAATCAACACTTCCCCTTTATCATCATATTCATATCCCATGCACAACATATATGTCATAATGATTGCAACATGCTATTATCAAGGCAATAGATTATCACATACATCCAAGCTCGCAATAAGTGGTTACAGTTACGTACCTGGCATTCCTTTCCTTACCCATAAGGGTATTTCGATTTGTATATCTGACCTTTTAAAACTTTTCAGCCCATACAATCAATATTACGGTTAAAAAAAAAAAAAGTGTGTGAGGGTTTACACACCTGGTAACACGCAAAATAATACTCTCTACGTCGACCCTATCGATAGTAGAAACGATTGCTATCTGCCTACGACTCTACTCTGAAGCCGGTCCACAACCCGGTGGCTAATCTCAAACTGCTGACACCGCACGCTTCTTAAACTTAGGGGCTGGGTTTACGGGTCCAACCCCCTCCTTTGCCTGATCGGTATTTGATTCCATCAAAAGATCTTGGTCAGAAGATACTATAAGGAAATATGGTTGTTTAACAACAACACAGGGTTAAGGTAGTGATTAGCGATAAATGAATCTAAACAAAAATCTAAAGAGAAAAATCCCTTACCTTGAAATCTCGAAAAGACAAATAGGGTTCAGGGATTAACGATTTCCGACTTGGGATTCAGATGATTCGATTAGCTTAGATTCTCGGAATAGGCGCCCCCAAAAAAGCAAGAAAATAAGAAGAAAACATAAGTCCAAACGATGGCCTCACCAAGCCAATTAGCCATTCGGCTTTGGCTCCCAAAAACCGAATGAGAGATAAAGAAATAAAGAAATCGCCTCTTACCTTAACACAGAAGATTCGAATAACGCCTAAGAGAATTCGGCACTAGCACAACAGTAGAGAAGATTCAGTAATGACTATGGTAAAAGAGAACAGGATGAAAGAACCGAAAATGAAAATAAAAGAACTTCAAATGGAGGCTTAGGAGTTTCGGCTTTTAGAGAAATCAGGAGAGGAATGTAGGAGAATGCCTAGGGAGATTCGGCCTATAGAAGAAATTAGAGAAGAGAAAAGATGAGAAATAGATTTCGGTTTGGCAAGGAAGGGGAAGGGAATTCGGCTAGTAAAGAAAGTAATAAGAAGAAAAGTGGAGAGCACCCTAGCTGATAGATGAGAAAGGAAGTGAAAAAGAAAGAAAAAGGAAAATGAAGCTAAACGATTCGGCAACTAACAAGAAGGCAACGATTCGGCACCTACCACTTCCAAAGCCAAAAATGCACTTTTGAGAATAACAATGCCTATGACAAATGTTGAAATTTGGCACACCCTAAACAAGCCAAAACCGATCCCCCCTCTACACCCAGTGTTTGAAATTCGGCCAACACCATGATCATATGTCCATCCCTTTCTTTTCTCCTTAATTCACTCCTGAACACTCATTTGAATTAATTTGAATGCTTCAAACTCCTTTTTTTCCTCTCAGCCACTCATTCGAAATATTTGACTTAGTCCACTCTCCCATCCTGAAGTGTCCCAGCCGAACTTTGCTTCTGCTCCCCTTGACGCCAAAAACAACTCCCAAAATGAGCTTCATGTGACTTGAACCTGCTCCCTCTCTGCTCCCTTGTGGCGTCACCTTGCCACTTTACCAACACCTTGCTTGTGTCAACCAAATACAAACAATATCCCTTAAGTCCTATCCTAGCCAGGTCTTCCTCTAAGGTGCCCAAAAAGAGAATTTTGGCCAAGACTTCGGCTTATCCTCGAGCCTTTCCTAGACCCCCATACACCCTAAACTAACACATTAAACATAACATACACACAAAACACATCAAATGCTTAGCCCCTAATTCAGGATGTTACAGTTCTACACCCCTTAGAAAAATTTCGGCCTCGAAATTACCTGATCAAAAGAGATGAGGGTATTGCTGTCGCATCGCTTCCTCTGGTTCCCACATAGCTTCCTCAGAACCGTGATTACGCCACAAAACCTTAACTAATGGAACCGTCTTCCTACATAACACTTTGACATCACGATCCAAAATCCGAACGGGTTCTTCCTCAAAGGATAGATCAGGCCTTACTTCGATTTCTTCCACTGGCACCACGTGAGTTGGATCTGAACGATAGCGTCTTAGCATCGAAACGTGGAACACATCA
This sequence comes from Gossypium sturtianum, assembly GCA_025698515.1. Classification (NCBI taxonomy): domain Eukaryota; kingdom Viridiplantae; phylum Streptophyta; class Magnoliopsida; order Malvales; family Malvaceae; genus Gossypium; species Gossypium sturtianum. The sequence goes on along the minus strand of CM046955.1, from coordinate 70,967,524 downwards.
TGAATCTGGCTTAACTCTATAGGTAACTCGAGTTGATAAGCTACTGGTCCCACACGTTTCAACACACGATAAGGCCCGATGAACCTGGGGCTTAGATTACCCTTCCACCCAAACCTTAGCACCTTCTTCCATGGTGACACTTTTAAGAAGACCCGGTCACCCACTGCAAATTCTATGTCCTTACGCTTCAGATCCGCGTAAGACTTCTGTCTATCAGAAGCTTCCTTTAATCGAGCTCGAATTAACTTAACCTTCTCCTCCGTCTCAGCAACCAATTTCGGACCCAAAATCTGACGTTCCCCCAATTCTGTCAAACAGGTAGGAGTACGACACTTTCGCCCATATAACGCTTCATAGGGCACCATCTGAATACTAGCTTGGTAACTGTTGTTGTATGCAAATTCCGCTAACGGTAGAAACTCCTCCCAGCTACCTCTGAAATCGATGACATAGCCCCTCAACATGTCCTCCAAAACTTAAATCACTCTCTCAGATTGACCATCAGTCTGTGGGTGAAAAGCTGTGCTGAAGTCCAGTCGGGTGCCCAATGCCTGATGCAAAGCCCTTCAAAACCGTGACGTAAACCTCGAGTCCCTATCTGATATGATCGATACTGGTACCCCATGCAACCTCACAATTTCTGCCACATACAACTTAGCCAAACTTTGAAGAGAGTAGTCGACACGAACTGGAATGAAATGAGCAGACTTCGTCAACCGGTCCACAATCACCCATACCGAGTCTTTCTTAGTAGGCGAAAGAGGTAGCCCACTAACAAAATCCATAGTGATACTCTCCCATTTCCACTGTGGAATCTTTACCGGCTGCAACAACCCCAAGGGCAATCGATGCTCGGCTTTAACTCACGACAAGTTAAACACTTCCCACATAGTCCGTAACCTCCCGTTTCAATCAGGCCACAGAATCTGTTCATGCAGAGCCCAAGACATCTTATTCCCTCCAGGATGCATAGCATAAGGACTACTATGCGCTTCCTGAAGAATCATCCGCCTCAACTCCTCATCCTTCGGCATGCAAATCTTCCCACGAAAACACAACACCCCATCCCCGTTCAAACTGTACTCTTCCACCCCACCACTCGAACTTGCGTAAGTCGAGCACTCAAAACCTCATCGATAGCTGTTTCTCTCTAATCGCTCGACCCACGTCCGCTTCACTTGAAGTTCAACTAACAGACTCCGTCATCATACTGATCGAGATGGGTGAACATTGCTCTTAATTCGATATTACCTTCCGACTTAACGCATCCGCTACCACGTTAGCCTTACCGGATGATATTCGATCGAAAGCGGTCATAATCTTTTCAATGACTCAATCCACCTTCATTGTCTCAAATTAAACTCCTTCGAGTTAAAAGATACCTCAAACTCTTGTGATCGGTGTAAATGATGACTTCTCCCCATACGAGATAATGTCTCCAGATCTTCAAGGCAAATACTATCGCTGCCAATTCCAAATCATGCATGGGATAATTTAACTCATGCGGTCTTAACTGCCGAGACGCATACGCCACCACTTTTCCTTCTTGCATTAACACACATCCTAATCCCGTGTGTGAAGCATCACAATAAACCACGAACTCCTTTCCAGCCTCCGGCTGAATCAACACCGGAGCCTCCGTCAAAATCCTCTTCAGCTTCTCAAAACTTTCTTGTTGCTTGTCAGCCAGACAAAAGGTACCCCTTTCCTCAACAGCTTGGTTAGAGGTGCTGTAATTAATGAGAACCCTTCAACGAACCTTCGATAATACCCAGAAAGACCAAGGAAACTCCGAATCTATGCCACAGACTTAGGTGGTTTCCAATCTAACACATCTTCAATTTTCTGGGGATCAACCCTAATCCCCTCTGTCGACACAACATGGCCTAGAAAAGTAACTTCACTTAGCCAAATTTCACACTTACTGAATTTGGCGTACAACTGTTTCTCCCTCAAAATTTGCAAAACCACACGAAGATGCGAATCATGCTCCTCTTCCGATCTTGAATAGACCAAGATATCATCTATAAATACCACAACAAACCGGTCCAGGTAGGGTTGAAATACTCGGTTCATCATGTCCATAAATGCTGCTGGAGCATTGGTCAACCCAAACGGCATCACCAGGAATTCGTAATGACCATAGCGAGTTCTGAAAGCCGTCTTATGAATATCCGCTTCCTTGACCTTAAGCTGATGATATCCTAACCTCAAATCTATCTTTGAGAAGACTAACGCCCCTTTCAATTGGTCGAACAAGTCGTCAATCCTCGGCAATGGGTATTTGTTTTTTATCGTCAACTTGTTCAACTGACGGTAGTCAATGCACATACGCATTGATCCATCCTTCTTCTTAACGAATAGCACCGGCGCTCCCCAAGGTGATACACTCGATCGGATAAAACCCCGATCTAACAGTTCTTGAATCTGCGCTTTCAGCTCCACCAACTCCCTCGGCGCCATCCTATATGGGGCAATAGACACTGGCGCTGTTCCCGGAAGAAGATCAATACTAAAATCCACTTCGCGATCTGGAGGTAATCCCGGAAGCTCTTTTGGGAAAACATCAAAAAATTCCTTTATCGTTCTAACATCCCCTACAGTTAATTCCTTGGCTTCTAGAGCCCGAATGAACGTTAAGAATGCCTCACATCCTTTCCTCACCATTCTTTCTGCCCTTAAGGCAGACACAACATTTGACAAACAGTTCCTCCTTTCACCTATCACTAAAATTTCCTCATCCTCGGAGTTCTTAACACCATACGCTTGGTTGCCGCGGTCCAAATTCACTGATACTTCACCAGTCCATGCCTAAGATCAAATCGAACTCCTTAAAGCGGTAGTTCCATCAGATCACCGAAAAACTACCCCCTTTAACTTCTAGAGGTACATCCCTATAAAGTTTGTTCACCACTATAGATTGTCCTAACGGGCTAATTACAGTCATCTCCATAGAAACAATCTCAGAGTCTATGCTTAAATTTCCAGATACTACACTAGCAACATAAGAATGTGTCGACCCAATGTCAATCAATACCGAAAATGGCAATCCAAAAATTAGAACGCGTCGATTATGACATCCGGCGCATCACCCTTATCTCGGCGTCTAGCTGCATAGACTAACCCTGGCTGTCTCGCATCAGTGCTCCCTACACCTCTGCCTGGTGTTCCACGGCCTCGACCGAAACCATTACCTCCTCTGGCTGGACCACGACCTCTCTGCGGTTGTTGACTCCCTCTACTACGGTGAACATAACCACGACCTATTGGCCTCGCTTTGCCGTTCCTGTGGGATGAGTCTCTAACCTGATGATCAGTTGACCCACACCTGAAGCATCTTCTGCTACTCGTCCAACACTCACCCAAATGAAATTTACCACATCGAGCACACCTCTGAGGCTGACTATCAACAACAAGTCTCGCAACCCGACTCGGCCCATTCGACCTAGGTCTTTTCTGAAATCGCCCAGCTGACCTCGATGATCCAAAATTCCTTTTATTACTACCTCTATCTTTATCCCGATTCTGCTTTTCGGACCGCTTCACTTCCTCGGCTATCTTAGCCTTTTCCACTACAACTGCAAATTCCCTTTCTCGTTGTGGAGCAATCAACACTCGCAAATTATCCCTCAGACCATCTTCAAACTGAACACATCGCTCATGGTCTGTGGCCACTATCCCACGGGCATAACGACTAAGACGTAAGAATTCCGCCTCATACTCAGCCACCGATTTATTCCCTTGATCCAAATTTAGAAATGCCTTACGCTGTGCATCCACATAGCTCGATCCAATGTACTTACTCTGGAATGCCGACTTGAAGAAATCCCAGGTAATACGGTCAGCCACAGTTCCATCCCCGACTGTAAGCCACCACTGATACGTTTTGTCCCGCAGAAGGGACACAACTTCTCTCAATTTCTCCTCCTCAGTAAGGTCGAGGTCATCCATAATACGCTCTACTGCCTCCAGCCAATACTCAGCTGCATTAGGAGCTACACCAGAAATACCCCTAAACATTTCTGTTCCATTAGCTCGAAGTCGCTCCGACAGAGATTTCTGAGCTCCTGAACCCACGCCTGCCCCCATAACTCTCTCCATGACCCGTAACATCGCCTGAGACACCGTATCATCTCCGGCCATTTGGTCCTGGAATTCTGCTTCCAGAGCTGGTGGTTCTGGCATCTCATTTCCTGACCCATGACCAGATCCCACTGGTTCCGACACAGCAATCCTGCCCCTACCACGACCACGCACACCACGTCCACGTCCCCTAGTGCTCATGACTAACATTTGCGACTTAATCTGATTAAAAGTTTTATGAGTTAGTATTTCTTTCACTGTTTAACACCGAGTAGTTTTATGAGAAATAGTCTTAGAGAGTAGTTTTCACCAAGCACATTCAAAATGTTTCAGTCTCTAAAGTTCGGGTCTCTTAGAGTTAACAAACATACTCATTCATGCTAACAATTATTTCATGCATACACCACCAGTAATTTAGAACACTTACCTACGTGGATCGGGTACCGGTAGACTCGGATGCCATATTTCAAACAAAATATTTCCTCCAATTCACATCGATTTTACAAAACCCTGTTGGACCCATTTCACAGCCTGAGTTTTGCAACCTAGGCTCTGATACCATAATTGTAACACCCCAAACCCGGCCTAAACATTACGACCAGATCTGGTATGTTACAGGGTGAAGTAAAAACAAGCTTTTGTTTAATTTAGGAAAAACCGTAGATTTGAAAATTTTTCGTTCAAAGCGATGTCTTGAAAACGGTGATTTGTTAGTTAGGAAAAGTTCAATTTTATCGGATGTTTGTTAAACCTGGTGATACTTGAAAAAAAATGTTTGTTTTAGTGTTATTCGTATTTTGAAAACCCCAACTTCAATTTCATGACTAAGTTTTCATAGTATCAAATTTTAAATAAATGATAAATAATAAAAATCAAATATTAACTTAGAAAGGCCTTATTACAATAGAAATCCCCCAATTAAAAATAAAGTAAAACAGTAAAAAGTCTACAAAAAAGGAAAGCCTCTATGGACTCCACGAGTCCGCCTTGACTCCCAAATCCACGGTCTACTTATTACCTGAAAAAGTTAGGAAAAGGGTGAGTCACAGAGACTCAGTGTGTAAAACCATTTTAACACATAAATGGCCCATGGCCCACAATCTCATATTCAACTCATTCAAAATATCATACAAATAAATGAATGCGTCAAGCCCATTTCAACCTAGTATTTTTCCATCCTCTACACGCCATCTGTGCACTCAGCCCATCACACGCAGGGATTTCTACAATCAACCCTCCATCCGCTACACGCCATCTTGACAGTCATGCTTTGTCGGTTATAATGCCGATCACTAGGTGACCTATATAATATCACGTAGCTTAGCCACCGATCACTATGTGACCTTATAATCAAATGTGGTAGAGCCACCGATCACTATGTGACCTTATAATCAAATGTGCCAGAGCCACCGATCACTATGTGACCTTATAATCAACACTTCCCCTTTATTATCATATTCATATCCCATGCACAACATATATGTCATAATGATTGCAACATGCTATTATCAAGGCAATAGATTATCACATACATCCAAGCTCGCAATAAGTGGTTACAGTTACGTACCTGGCATTCCTTGCCTTACCCACAAGGGTATTTTGACTGTATACACAGCCTTTTCTGGCTTTTCAGCCCATACAATCAATATTACAGTTAGAATAAAGTGTGTGAGGGTTTACACACCTGGTAACACGTAAAATAATACTCCCTAAGTTGACCCTATCGATAGCAGAAACGACTGCTATCTGCCTACGACTCTGCTCTGAAGCCAGTCCATAACCCGGTGGCCAATCTCGGACTACTGACACCACACGCTTCTTAAACTTAGGGGCTGGGTTTACGGGTCCAACCCCCTCCTTTGCCTGATCGGTATTGGATTCCATCAAAAGATCTTGGTCAGAAGATACTATAAGGAAATATGGTTGTTTAACAATAACACAGGGTTAAGGTAGCGATTAGCGATAAATGAATCTAAACAAAAATCTAAAGAGAAAAATCCCTTACCTTGAAATCTCGAAAAAAGAAACAGGGTTCAGGGATTAACGATTTCTAACTTGGGATTCAGATGATTCGATTAGCTTAGATTCCCGGAATAGGCGCCCTCAAAGAAAGCAAGAAAATAAGAAAAAACATAAGTCCAAACGATGGCCTCACCAAGCCAATTAGCCATTCGGCTTTGCCTCCCAAAAATTGAATGAGAGATAAAGAAATAAAGAAATCGCGTCTTACCTTAACACAGAAGATTCGAATAATGCCTAAGAGAATTTGGCACTAGCACAGCAGTAGAGAAGATTCGGCAATGACTATGGTAAAAGAGAACAGGATGAAAGAACCGAAAATGAAAATAAAAGAACTTCAAATGGAGGCTTAGGAGTTTCGGCTTTTAGAGAAATTAGGAGAGGAATGTAGGAGAATGGCTAGGGAGATTCGGCCTATAGAAGAAATTAGAGAAGAGAAAAGATGAGAAACAGATTTCGGTTTGGCAAGGAAGGGGATGGGAATTCGGCTAGTAAAGAAAGTAATAAGAAGAAAAGTGGAGAGCACCCTAGCTGATAGATGAGAAAGGAAGTGAAAAAGAAAGAAAAAGGAAAATGAAGCTAAACTATTCGGCAACTAACAAGAAGGCAACAATTCGGCACCTACCACTTCCAAAGCCAAAAATGCACTTTTAAGAATAACAATGCCTATGACCAATGTTGAAATTTGGCACACCCTAAACAAGCCAAAATCGATCCCCCCTCTACACCCAATGTTTGAAATTCGGCCAACACCATGATCATATGTCCATCCCTTTCTTTTCTCCTTAATTCACTCCTGAACACTCATTTGAATTAATTTGAATGCTTCAAACTCCTCTTTTTCCTCTCAGCCACTTATTTGAAATATTTGACTTAGTCCACTCTCCCATCCTGAAGTGTCCCAGTTGAACTCTGCTTCTGCTCCCCTTGACGCCAAAAATAACTCCCAAAATGAGCTTCATATGACTTGAACCGCTCCCTCTCTGCTCCCTTGTGGCGTCACCTTCCAACCCCATATGTGGCGTCACCTTGCCACTTTACCAACACCTTTCTTGTGTCAACCAAATACAAACAATATCCCTTAAGTCCTATCCTAGCCAGCTCTTCCACTAAGGTGCCCAAAAAGAGAATTTTGGCCAAGACTTCGTCTTATCCCCGAGCCTTTCCTAGACCCCCATACACCCTAAACTAACACATTAAACATAGCATATGCACAAAACACATCAAATGCTTAGCTCCTAATTCAGGATGTTACAATACATGCCATATATCTGAATTGTGATAGTGTGATGAATCCTGATGTATAAAATGTGATTTTTGTATAGTAATGGATCCTGAAAGAGCCGTAGCTCACGACATAGAAAGTAATGCGCCTGCTCCCGCTGAAGGGACAGCGCCCTCTGATCCGAGACCGATTACGAGCGGTCAAGAGGGAGAAGCTAAACAAGTTTTCTTCCAGATAATGAGTGAATGGTTCACTCAATTCGTAAGAAATAACCCGACTATTTCGTAACCTCCGTCCCCAGTTAATCCCCCTTAGACTACAGTTGTGCCACCAATTATGTATCCGAATCTGTTGAATAAGCCTCCGATTGACAAGATCTATAAATATGGGGCTGAAAAGTTCAGGGCTACTAGTGATGATGATGTCGAAAAGGCCGAGTTCTGGTTAAAAAACACAATCTGGGTATTCGATGAAATGTCGTTGAGTCCTGAAGAACATATTAAACGTGTTGTATCTTTGTTACGAGACGCGGCCTATCATTGGTGGAAAATTTTGATTTTGGTTGTTCCTAAAGAACGGATCACATGGGATTTCTTTCAGTCTGAGTTCAGAAAGAAATACATTATTCAGAGATTTATTGATCAAAAACGAAAAAAAAATTTGAATTGAAACAAGGTCACATGTCTGTCATTGAATACAAACGAGAGTTTGTGAGATTAAGTCAGTATGCTCGGGAATGCATTTCAACTGAAGCGATAATGTGTAAAATATTCGAAAATGGCCTAAATGAAGATATCCAATTGCTAGTTGGTACTCTGGAGATACAAGAGTTCGTAGTGCTAGTTGATCGAGCATACAAAACTGAGTCTGAAGCCAGAGATATGAAAAAGAGATTTTTTAACAAATCATTTCAGTCTGCCTCGAAGAAATTTCAAGATGAACACAGCCGTTCAAAGGCTAATGTGAGGCATTCGAGTAGAGATCAAGCTAGATCACAGTTGAGCTCCAAAGCTCCGACAACTTTAGTAGCAAGTGTTGGGAATGTTTGATCCGAACAACTTGAGTGAAAGCATTGTGGTAAAAGACATCCAGGAAGTTGTAGATTGAATGACCGGGCTTGTTTCAGATGCGGATCATTAGATCATTTCATTCGTGATTGCCCAGAGTCTGTTGAGCCAGAGACTATTCAGAATTCGAGATCAGATAATGCTCCAGTGAGGGGTAGACCTTCGCAAAATACAAGAAATGTCAGTGGTAGTCAGAGAATTACGAGAGATACTATTGCAAAATTTGAAGCTAGAGAGCCTGCCAGAGCGTATGCCATCTGAGCTCATGAGGAAGCTTCGTCTCCTGATGTTATAACTGGTATTTTTTTATACTTTATGATATTTCTGTGATTTCATTATTAGACCCTGATTCTACTCATTCGTATATATGCATAAATTTAGTATCCAGTAAGACTTTGTCTGTAGAGTCTATTGAATTTGTTATAAAAGTATTGAACCCTTTAGGTAAAAGTATCATGGTTGACAAAATATGCAAGAACTGTCCGTTAATGTTTCGAGATATTTGTTTCCCTGCTGATCTGATGCTATTACCATTTGATGAGTTTGATATAATTCTGGGTATGGACTTATTGACGTTGCATGATGCTGTTGTGAATTGTAAAAGAAAGACTATTAATTTGAGTTGTCAGAATAGTGAAGTAGTTTGTATTGAGTCAAATGATTTGACCGGATTGCCTACTGTAGTATCTGTGTTGAAAGCTCAGAGTTATGTGAAAAAGGGTTACGAAGTTTATTTTGTTTATGTAATTGATTCTAAAGTACCTGAAAAGAAAGTTGAATCCGTGTCAATTGTCTGTGAATTCTCTGATGTGTTCCTTGAAGAGTTACCAGGATTGCCTACGGTACACGAATTTGAATTTGGTATAGATCTGTTGCCTGGTACGACCCCTATTTCGATAGCTCCGTATTGAATGGCACCAACGGAATTGAAAGAGTTAAAGTCACAGTTGCAAGAATTAACCGAAAAAGGGTTTGCAAGATCGAGTTTTTCACCTTGGGGTGCTCCTATTCTATTTTTGAAAAAGAAAGATTTGAATCTGCGACAGAGAAGATGGTTAGAGTTTTTGAAAGACTACGAGCTTGTAATAGATTACCACCCGAGTAAAGCTAATATAGTTGCCGATGCATTGAGTTGAAAGTCACTGTGTGCATTATGTACTATGAATGCTCAATTAGATCTGTCTGATGATAGTTCAGTGTTAGCTGAATTGAAAGCGAAACTATTGTTTTTACAACAGATATGTGATGCTCAAAAAGTTGATAATGAAATGTTAGTGAAACGAGCTCAGTGCGATTTGAATTTTGATTCTGAGTTTCGAGTTGTTGATGATTGCTTGAGATTTCGAGATCGTATCTGTGTCCAGAGAAACCCTGAGTTAGTTAAGTTGATTTTGAACGAAGTTCATAGTAGTCTCTTATCTGTTCATCCGGGAAGCACTAAAATGTATCACGATTTGAAGCAACACTACTGGTGGTTAGGTATGAAACGAGATGTTACTGACTATGTGTCGAAATGTTTAATTTGTCAACAAGTAATTTGAACATCGAGGTTAAAATGCAGGTTGTTACAACCGATTCTGATTCCCGAGTGGAAATGGGATAGAGTGACAATGGATTTTGTTTCTGGACTGCCTCTGACTCAGAGAAAGAAAGATGCGATTTGGGTCGTAGTTGGCCGATTACTGAAATCTGCCCATTTTTTTGGTATGATCTGATTTCTCACTTAAAAAGTTGGCTGAACTTTATATTTCTGAGATTGAGAGATTGCATGGGGTGCCACTATCCATTGTGTCAGACAGAGATCCGAGGTTTACATCACGGTTCTGGAAGAAGCTACAAGAAGCTTTGGGTACAAAATTGCACTTCAGTACCGCTTTTCATCCGCAAACGGATGGTTAGTCTGAGTGGATTATTCAGATCCTTGAATATATATTGAGATGTTGTATTCTTGATTTTAATGGTACGTGGGAACAGTACTTACCACTAATTGAATTTGCATATAATAACAGTTTTTAGTCAAGCATCAAAATGGCACCATATGAAGCTTTGTACGGTCGTAAATGTCGTACACCTCTGTATTGGACTGAGCCCAGTGAAAAATAAGTTATATGGTATTGATTTGGTAAAAGATTCAGAACAGAAAGTGAAATTGATCCGAGATTGTTTGAAAGCAGCATTTGATCGTCAGAAGTCTTATGCGGACTTGAAACGAAAAGATATAGAATTTGAGGTTGGAGACAAAGTATTGCTGAAAGTGTCACCGTGGAAGAAAGTACTCCGTTTTGGACGTAAAGGCAAGTTGAGTCCTAGGTTCATCGGGATGTATGAAATTATTGAACGTGTTGGGCCTGTTGCATATAGATTAAGGTTGCCCTTTGAGCTAGAAAAGATACACAATGTATTCCATGTCTTGATGCTCCGTAGATATCGATCCGATCCGTCCCATGTGATTTCTCCATTTGAAATTGAAATCTGATCTGATATGACATACGGAGAGGAACCGATTTGTATCTTAGCTCGTGAAGTGAAAGAGTTGAGAAACAAGAAAATACCGTTAGTGAAAGTATTATGGAATCGACACGGAATGGAAGAGGCTACGTGGGAGCCTGAGAATTCAACGAGACAGCAATATCTGACTCTCTTTAACGGTAAGATTTTCGGGGATGAAAATCCCTAACGGGGGAGAATTGTAACAGTCTGGTTTATACCCTAGTCGGAACAGTGGTTTTGGGACCACAAATCTGAGTTCGTATAATATTTTAATATTATTTTTTGTGCCGTTGATATGTGACTAAGCATGTTGTAAAATTTCGTAAGTTAATTTGTTCGTTTGTGTGTTTAATTTGAGCAAATGACTAAATCGCGTAAATCGTAAAAGTGGCTTTCTATTTTATTAATGGTTAA